>JAFMOC010000061.1:337500-890000 GCA_019802505.1 Corydoras sp. C115
ACCTCTCTGCTGGAATTAGCCAGAGCACCACTTGAGCGCTGAATCAATGAACAAGATTTAAATTACACTTAGCAGCTGAAAGCCCCTTCACCTCTAATAGCTGATGTTCTCCTCCAGCTAGCTAAGAGACAGACATTTTCCGTTTCCTTCCTTCCACCCTCTTAAATCAAACAGAGATTTTCACTCCCGTGTGTGCCAAGCTTTTTGTGACACACAGTTAACAAAGTGAACTGGAACCTGTTAGAACATTCGAGCACAACCCGACTGACTGAACTGTAGTTCCACTTCAAACAGGAATCCAAATATCTTTGCAGAAATAAAAGACAAATGAATAAAATAATGCAGGAGTGGGCGGCACGGTGGCTTAGTGGTTTAGCATGTTCTCCTCTCAGCGCTAGGGATTCCTGGTTCGAATCCCCATCTGGGTGGAGTTTCCATGTTCTCCCCGTGTCCGCGTGGGTTTCCTCCGGGTTCTCCGGTTTCCTCCCACAGTCCAAAAACATGGATCAAGTTAATTGAGTTCTCTAAATTGCCCCATATAGAGTGTGTTTGAGTGTGTGAGTGTGTACCCAGTGATGGATTGGCGTCCTGTCCTGGGTGTGTCTGCCCAGCGCCCGAGACGTTCTCCCCTGGATGGGCATGGGGAACCCCACCGCGACCCTAATATAGGATAAAGTGGAAGATAATGAATGAATGCAGGAGTGGGTAGCCCGGTTCGAATCCCCATCTGGGTGGAGTTTTCATGTTCTCCCCGTGTCCGCGTGGGTTTCCTCCGGGTTCTCTTTTTTCCACCCACAGTCCAAAAACGTGGATCAAGTCAATTGAGTTCTCCAAATTGCCCCATGTAGAGTGTGTCTGTGTGAGTAAGTGTGTGCCCAGTGATGGATTGGCGCCCTGTCCTGGGTGTGTCTGCCCAGCGCCCAAGACGTTCTCCCCTGGATGGGCATGGGGAACCCCCCCGCGACCCTAATATAGGATAAAGTGGAAGATAATGGATGAATGAATGCCGGAGTGAAATGAAGTTGAAATGAACTTTATTGTTCACTAATCCGAATCATGTCATAGCGTTTATCATTTGTCTTAATTAAGCATTGAAGTAATTATATTGTCTCTAATTTCATTATCCATCCATTATCTTCCACTTTATCCTCTACTAGGGTCGTGGGGGGGGTTCCCCATGCCCATCCAGGGGAGAACGTTTCGGGCGCTGGGCAGATACACCCAGGACCGGGGGGAAATCTATCGCTGGGCACACACTCACACACAGACATACACACTCTATATGGGGCAATTTGGAGGATTCATTTGACTTGATCCATGTTTTTGGACTGTGGGAGGAAACCGGAGAACCTGGAGGAAACCCACGCGGACACGGGGAGAACATGGAAACTCCACCCAGATTGGGTTTCGAACCTGAATCCCTAGTGCTGAGAGGAGAACATGCTAACCACTAAGCCGCAATGCCGCCCTATAATTTCATTATCTTCCACTTAATTCTAATCTAGGGTCACAGTGGGTTCACCATGTTCATCCAGAGGAGAACGTTTTGGGCGCTGGGTAGATACACCCAGGACAGAGTGCCAATCCATTGCTGGGCACACACACACACACACACACACACACACACACATACACACACACTATATAGGAAATTTAGATAGGGGCAAATTAGCTTGAATCCATGTTTTTGAACTGTGAGAGGAATCTGGAGAACCCAGAGATAACCCGGGACACAGGACGAACATGGAAACTTCATCCAGATCCGAATTCGAACCTGGATCCCCAGCACAGACAGGCGTTCATACTAACCACTGTGTCTAATTACATTCTGTTTAATAGAAATCTTCCTGCAGAATTTTCGGTAAGACCCTTGAGGTTGGGATCTGCGATACTTCAGACCGCAAACATTCGTGGACCTTGTGCGCATAATGTTCCACATTTGGGACAAGGGCTTGAAAATGTTTTGTGTAACCTTATTAAGCCTACATTAAGCTTATTACAAACAGATTAGTCTTTTGTCCCAGGCTGAATTACACTGTGGAAATCTAGAGCACAGAGACCCACAGTGACATTCATTTACAAATTAAAGCAAATATCAAAACAGCCTTCACCTATTTTATCCCGTGTTGCGTTCAAATTACAGAAAAGCAGCTAAAATAGCAGATTGGGAGTGAATCCTAAGCTGGCATGTTGTTATTTTTGAGCAAACACATTGTCTGCAGAGTGAAGGAAGCACAGGAGGCAACCTGGAGGGGAAAGAAAGAGATCAATCTCTTCCTTCCTGAAGAATGACCAACATCCATCATTATTTGCAGGTGCAGCTCCGGCCAGACACGTGGAGCCATCATCATCATCTCCGGGAAAGCTGAGCCGCTCAACCATTTGCATCTGTCTGCTTGTTCCCATTGTGCATATGAGCGAGAGAGAGAGAGAGAGCGAGAGAGAATAGATGAATGTTTGTGTTCGCTTGCAGTTTGGTAAATGGGACAGTGCTGGCTTAGATTTTAAGGTACCAAACTAAACCAAATGGGTTCTGTACTCAAACCTCAGCTCCGTTAATATTCCACTGTTGAATTCTTAGACATGATTCTTAATCCTAAATTAATTGGACTGTTTGATGCAAATATCTCATTGCCCAGCGATAGATTGGTGCTCTGTCCTGGGTGTATCTGCCCAGCGCCCGAAACGTTCTCCCCTGGATGGGCATGGGGAACCCCCTCCCCCCCCGCGACCCTAATATAGGATAAAGCGGAAGATAATGGATGGATGGACTATCACCTACAAAGTGTTGCAAGTGTTACAAGTTACAAGTGTTTGAATTATACATAATATTACTCCACTGCACAGTGTTCTCCAGGTTCGAGTTTCAATCTGGGTGGAGTTTCCATGTTCTCCCCGTGACCATGTGGGTTTCCTCCAGGCCTATATAATACATAGGATAAAACGGAAGATAATGAATGTATGAATGTTTGCTGTGATTATCTCATTGATGTATTTAATCTTAACATTGGACCTAACATTGGATTTTTAGATATTAACACTATTACAGTTAGGCATCACGGTGGCTTAGTGGTTAGAACGTCTACCTCTCAGCGCTGAGGATCCAGGTTCAAATCCCAGTCTAGGTGATGTTTCCATGTTCTTCCCATGTCCGTGTGGGTTTTCTCTGGTTGGCTCCCACAGTCCAAAAACATAGACTTAAGGTGTATTATCTGCTCTAAACTACCTCCATTTAAACTGCCCCTATATTCTATGTGTCAGTGAGTGTCACCAGTGATAGATTGGTGCCCTGTCCTCGGTGTGTCTGCCCAATGCCTGAAATGTTCTCCCCTGGATGGGCATGGGGAACCCCTTCTCGACTCTAGCCCCTAGTATAGGAGTAAATGGAAGATAATGAGATGAGACGAGACATTTATAATTGCATTTTGCTGACACTAGAATTCAGAGGGACTCTCAGATGAGAAAACAACACAAATCTAGAATTTTCTGAGTTTACACCAGTTACAAATTACCAACAGTATCATTTCACCAGGGGTGGCACGGCGGCTTAGTGATTAGCACGTTCTCCTCTCAGCACTAGGGATTACTGGTTGGAATCCAAATCTGGGTGGAGTTTCAATGCTCTTCAATGCTCGTGTGCCCAGCGATAGATTGGTGCCCTGTCCTGGGTGTATCTGCCCAGCGCCCGAAACGTTCTCCCCTGGATGGGCAACCCCCCCGGAAAAGCGGAAGATAATGGATGGATGGACCAACTTGTGTTTTTAATAATTAAAAGTGTTACGTTCATATATATTATCTTAAGGCCATGTTCATTAGAAGCTGAGTCTGCATTGTTGTAACAGAGCTGAAACGTAAGGTGCTCACATTCTTAGGCTTGCAATCTGAAATGGCTGGCATTCTTTTGTGTCATTTTGTGTTTATGGACTGAGTCCCGGGTTCTACCTTGGTTTTCCTCATTCAAAGAAGAAAAAGGCAAAATACCATCAAACACAATTCAGCCAGATATCTGGCCCTGCAGAAAATCTGCTATCTATATATATTTAAGGATTGCATGTGGACAGATTGTCCTGGGTGAAGGTACATCGAAACTGATCATCTTTAAGATCCTGCCAAGGGCTCAGAATCCGCCTCTGTGTGTGTGTGTGTGTGTGTGTGTGTGTGTGTGTGTGAGTGTGTGTGTGAGTGTGTATTAGAGTGAGAGAGGTTTGCAGATGTGTGTTTGCAGCCAGATGGTCTTTATTTGATCAAGGACGTCTTGTAATGGCAGCAGCGATGGGGTAAATGAGAACCTGTCAGCAGGACTCATGAATTGGCCGCCAAGGCCGTATCTCACAAAGTAAATATGGTAATGCTTTATACGGAGCCTCTGTCTGCAGCTGCTCACATCATGGAATGGAAAGCCTGTGTGTATGGATTATATTGGAGGTGGGAATTTTTGGATAGCTCATATGGGAGCCATGCTAAGCCATCTGTTATATGTGTTAATACTACTTAGCCTGTTAACACACTAACACTACAATAACACTCACACACACAATAACACGATGAAAAAAAAAAACGTTCTGCTTTATTCTCTCTTTCTTTTCAGTGCATTCATTTGTTTTGCAGCTCCTGTACTTTTATAATTAGGTTTAACACATCTCCATTCTGCAGAACCTTTGTGTACTAATTACCAGCACTGGTTCACAATTACTGCACTATGGGACACCACTATAACCTGGATGTTTCTTATTTCATGTTCAGGGTTGGGTACCATAACACAGTGCTAGTATGGCGCCAACACTCTTCATCCTCCCACTGAATAGGGTTACATTTGGTCCTAATAAGTAGCCCCAACTTAAAACACAGTGTTACATACAGAATCCCTGGAGTAATGAGGGTTAAGGGCTTGCTCAAGAACCCACACTGGTAATGTCAGAGGACGTGGGATTTGAACCAACAACCCCTGGATTACTAGCCCACCCAGAATACCAACAACAGCCTCAGAATACCAACAACAGCCTCAGAATACCAACTTTTCACATACCAAGTCACATTTAATTGTATATGTAATAAGATGTTTTAAAAGATGTATATATGTAATAATCCATCCATCCATTATCTTCCGCTTTATCCTCTATTAGGGTCGCAGGGGAGGGGGGGGTTCCCCATGCCCATCCAGGGGAGAACGTTTCAGGCGCTGGGCAGATACACCCAGGACAGGACGCCAATCTATCACTGGGCATACACTCACTCACATAGACACACTCTATATGGGGCAATTTGGAGAACTCAATTGACTTGATCCATGTTTTTGGACTGTGGGAGGAAACCGGAGAACCCGGAGGGAACCCACGCGGACACAGGGAGAACATGGAAACTCCACCCAGATTGGGATTCGAACCGGGAATCACTAATGCTGAGAGGAGAACATACTAAACCACTAAGCCACTGTGCCGCCCTATATGTAATAATAATAATAATAATAATAATATATGTAAAAAAAAAACAACCCCCTTATTGACAAACACTATTGAAAAGCACACACACACACACACACATCCACACACACACACACATCCACACACACACACACACACAGCACAAGTCCCCCCCCCCCAACAATTAAACCATGGACTCTTAAGTACAGTATTTATTCTTTTTTACTTATTTAAGACATTGATATATCATTTATTTAAATCCAAGTTCACATTTGCAATAGAAAAGAATAGGATAGAACGCAAGCAGACATACAGAAAACAAGGAGAACATACAACATACAAGGAGAACATACAACTTCATAGACAAAGTATATTGATGGCTTGATCCCTGATTTGAACCCAAGGCCTTCTGCTGTGAGGTGAGAGATCTAAGCACCTCCCCTCACGTAACCTCACCCTGCATACAGTACACGAAATGATCAGATATTGCTTTTTTATATTGTATTACACACAGAAGGTAGACCCGTTTGAACAGTTAGTCGAGACAAAAATGTATAGATTTACCCCTGAGCTGATGTCTTCATGTTCTAGTTACGCTGGAAACAAAGGATTATGTGTGTGTGTTCGTGTGTGTGTGTGTTCGTGTGTGTGTGTGTGTGTGTGTGTGTGTGGGAGGATGCAGTTACAGGATATATTTGCTTCATCTGGCAGACCTGCATGGGGAGAGCATGGGCTACTGGTTTAAAGTGAGAGAGCTTACAAAGCTGCACAGTGACATTTTTACTGTAATAATTCATTAATTATTCATTCATTATCTACCGCTTTATTCTCTATTAGGGTCGCGGTGGGGTTCCCCATGCCCATCCAGGGGAGAACGTCTCGGGCGCTGGGCAGATAGACCCAGGACAGGGCGCCAATCCATCGCTGGGCACACACTCTCTCACACAGACACACTCTATATGGGGCAATTTTGAGAATTCAATTGACTTGATCCATGTTTTTGGACTGTGGGAGGAAACCGGAGAACCCGGAGGAAACCCACGCGGACACGGGGAGAACATGGAAGCTCCACCCAGATGGGGATTTGAACCGGGAATCCCTTGCGCTGAGAAGCCAACGTGCTGACCACTAAGCCACCGTGCCGCCCTTACTGTAACAATAACGAGTTTAATAAACACATTCTAATTTCTCATGATGTGTAAATTCTCACGTGGGGTTTAATCCAGACATAAAGATGAAGACGAGGAGATTTGAATGGTAGTTTGGATTCCTTATCTGAACATGCTGTATTCATGCTGTAACATGTTCATTCCTCCATTATCTTCCGTTTTATCCTCTATTAGGGTCGGGGGGGGGGTGTTCCCCATAGTAATTCATTCATTATTCATTCATTATCTACCGCTTCATCCTCTATTAGGGTCGGGGGGGGGGGGGGTTTCCCCATGCCCATCCAGGGGAGAACGTTTCAGGCACTGGGCAGATACACCCAGGACAGAACGCCAATCCATCGCTGGGCACACACTCACGCACGCATACACACTTTACATGGGGCAATATGGAGAACTCAATTGACTTGATCCATGTTTTTGGACTGTGGGAGGAAAGCGGAGAACCCGGAGGAAATCCACGCGGGCACGGGGAGAACGTGGAAACTCCACCCAGATGGGGATTCAAACCGGGAAACCCTAGCGCTGAGAGGAGAACATGCCAACCACTAAGCCACCGTGCCGCATGCTGTATTGTGATATCTATAAATTTATTACATGGAAATGTTCTCTCTTTGGAATTTATGGAGTTCAGTTCTGCGGGTCTGTTATTTAATCTCTGAATCTCTGCTCGCTCCTAAAGTAGTGCGATTGATAGTCTTTTGGAAGGCTTAGGTCATACTTGGCTATTATTAAGTTGGATTTAGTTACTGTTTGCATTGTATCGCATAACGCTCGCCAAAACTCTATTGTTACTGCTTTACAGTATAATAACAATCCTCCAACACCGAGGTTGTAATCCTTTGATATAGAAATAACCCCTATTCCATAAAGTGAAACCATATTAAAGTACAGATCGTCAGATCTATCTTTTATTGCCTGGAGCTTGTTTCTACAGGTGCCGGTGAAGTAATCTTACTTGCTGAATTGTTTGTGTTACACCTGCTACAGCCAAGTTCTATAGCTGCTGGTGCTTTCTTCAACATAAATCCTCTATTATTCTCTTATCTGTCACACATCGCCGTTCGGGCGACATTCCAGCGATCATATTCGAGGCTTATCTTGTCACGCTGCTCAAATTTCCATTTTTAGGAGGTCGTTTTTAATAGCAAGAAGTCCCGCAGCTTTATTTAATTTTCTTTAATGTCTTCTTCTTCATCGGCTTATGAGATGTAAGATTACACGTTTCACCAGAAGCAGCCGAGGGAAACTAATCCGCAGGAGACTGCCATAAAAAGGCAGCAGATCCACGGGGTAAATCATGATATTAGTTCTTTAATGGCCCGAAGGGAAGGCCATAAATCTGAGATGTACGGCTTCTCCAAGCCTCGCGCGGGAACGGGGCTGCCCTAATACACTCTCCAACAAAGAGCACTCATCCATGTCCTGCTGAAGTAAATCTGTCTCTTCCCCACTTCTCCTACATTTTTATCTTTTGTAACTTCCTAATTTTCCACAATGAATCACTAAATATATCCAGCAAGCAGCTGCTTTACTAATGATGAAATGAGAACATCCTCGTTCATAGGGAACTTCACTAAAACCAGTCTCTTTGCTTTACAATAGAACACAATAGACAAGTGTGTGTGTGTGTGTATGAGGTAGAAATATGATATTGTAGCAACCAAAGCCTGTTTACACACTTACCCAGTGGGAACCTTATGTATTTGTGGGGACTGCAATCTGGTGTCCACAATGTATATCATTCTAATTTAAAGTGAATTCATGACTTATGGTTTATTTATGGTTAGGGTAAGGTAAGGTAATGGTAGTAGTACTCATAGTTGGGTTAAAACAAAGGCCTACAAAATTAATAGATGTCAATGTAAAGTGCCCACAATGTGTAAGGATGTGTGTGTGTATTAATAATCTGGGTTTGTATATGTTATATGTCTTCGCACATGGCAGTGCTGGAAATCTCTGCGCTCCACTGCCATAGAACCTCTGTTTTTAAATGAGCACAGACAAAGGAGCTAATGTCTTCCATAAATAATTATCCAATTAGCATCTAAATGGTAAAACAGAGTTCATTTTCAATACTTTCCAATTACATGCTGACAAATGAGCAGTCATTATACAGTCACTGACTCCTGAAGGATTAAAGACCAAAACGATGCAGGGAGATTTAAAGGGCTAGTTCATACTTCATATCGCGCCCAGAGCTGGACGTCTGGAACCGGGTGATAATTGTAGCCTTGAGAAAAAAAGGCAACTGAATATATAATATCTCTCAGCTGGACGATGTGTACTCACTAAATTACATGAATATACATTTCCAATTATTTCATTTTGCATTAATAGAATTTGGCAGTTGTCTTTATCAATCCTAATCATGAGGCCTGCTTTTCTGTGCTTTGATTAGCAGCTGACTCAGCACAGTCTTTGATTAGTCTCATTATATTTAGAGAATGAAATACCTTTAAAAATGTGTGACTAATTCCTAGGACACATGAATTTCCTATTTTTTATTTCATTAAATGTATTCTGTTTTTAACACACTGCTTTATGTCTGGACTTATGCAAACGATTTGGATCATGCAAATAATAATCAATCACATATCTGACACCTGACGGGAGGACGGCAGGAGGAGATCAGCGTCAGATGTTTGATTAGACTTAGCGTTTTAGTTTTGTAACTCAGAACATCTGCCAGTCACAGGTGTTCATTTAAGCCTTAGTTCAGTTGAGTATATTAATCAGGGTTTTTATTCTTGTGGCACTTTTCCAGTATACATCAGGCAAGTTAAGATCTACAAAGTCTATTGATTAAGAAGGCTTTTAAGAAACACTCTTTTGGGGGAAAAATGTTTTAAGTTGTTTGTAAAACTTTAATATTGAACATTATTTAGATAGATCATCCAGCCAGCCATCATCTTCTCTGCTTAATTCTCTACTGAGGGCTTCTCTGGGCAGATACACCCAGTTCAGGGTGCCTATCCATCACAGGCACCCCCCCCCCCAACACACACAAAATATCCACACTATATATATATATATATATATATATATATATATATATATATATATATATATATATATATATATATATATATATATATATATATATGGCGGCACGGTGGCTTAGTGGTTAGCACGTTCGCCTCTCAGCACTAGGGATTCCCGGTTCGAATCCCCATCTGGGTGGAGTTTCCATGTTCTCCCCGTGTCTGCATGGGTTTCCTCTGGGTTCTCCGGTTTCCTCCCACAGTCCAAAAACATGGATCAAGTCAGTTGAGTTCTCCAAATTGCCCCATATAGAGTGTGTATGGGTGCGTGTCTGTGTGAGTGAGTGTGTGCCCAGCGATAGATTGGCGTCCTGTCCTGGGTGTATCTGCCCAGCGCCCGAAACGTTCTCCCCTGGATGGGCATGGGGAACCCCCCCCGCGACCCTAATAGAGGATAAAGTGGAAGATAATGAATGAATTAATATATATATATATATATATATATATATATATATATATATATATATATATATATATATATATATATATATGGGAGTGATTTAATTTAATTCAATTTATCTTGAATCCATGTCTTTGGACTGTGGGAAACCGGAGACCCCAGATGAATCCCACGTGGACACACGGAGAACCTGGGAACTCCACCCAGGATTTCAGGATTTGAACAGGGATCCCCAGCGCTGAAAGGAGAACATGCTAACCACTAAGCCACCGTGCCGTCCCAGCTACACCAGATGATGCTTAATACATTTTTGATGAGAAACTATCATTGTCCTGGCTTAAGATCAGAAATAAGACTTTTCTTTATTTTTTTAAAAATGTGTGTGTGTGTGTGTGTGTGTGTGTGTGTGTGTGTGTGTGTGTGTGTGTGTGTTATCCATTCAGATCCACTACAGTGATGTAAGTTTCATAATGAGAATGTGACCACTTTGCGATTGTAAAACTTTCTGATCAGGTTGAACTCATTCATGATCGTCAGCGAAATGAATACGAGTCTTTCTTGTTGATGGTGATTACGGTTCAGTTCAGTCTCTGAGCCAGCCTTCACTTTTCTGCACAGCCAAGAAAATATGTCAAGCAGCATATTTAGGCACTTATTGGCGGCACCTCTTTGCTTGAAATTCAATTCATCAGCTGTAATGGAGTAAGTGTTCTTAGCGCTCAGGCAACAGAGCCAGCAGAGCGCAGATGAAACACACAGCTTGTCCATAGTAGTGAAGAGAAAGAGGAGTGTATTACATGCAGCTGCGTGGTCTGCGGTCTTGTTCCAGACCATAAGCTGTCAGATAATGGGGGAACTCGGAGGCCTCGGCCGCAGCCCAAAAATGAACAGTGAGAGGAAAAGGAAGATGTAAGGAAAGCAAAAGATTATCTGGCTATGCAGTAGAAAGAAGTGTTTGTACCCAGAGTATATAATAGACTATATGATAAAGAGGATTTGGCTTAGAGAGCGTCTAAAAATGGGTGAAAAGAGTATATCCAGACGTAAGGATCTGCCAGAAGAGTTCAGTTTTATACCCTGCATAGAGGTTAAGAGAGACGGCTTAATTCCTGAGAGATGTGGATGGCAAAGCTGAGTGTCAGGAATCCGTGCTGGTTGGTCTGCCTGCAGGCATTGATTCTTCTCTCCACATCATTTATTTTAGTTACTGTTTCCTTTTATTTTATTCCTTTAATTCTCATTTCCAGCTGCTTTTTAATGTTTTTTGTATGTTCCAAAATATATTTTATTAAATGCAAGCTACATTTTAAACATCCATCCATCCATCCGTCTATTATCTTCCATCCAACCATCCATTTTCTTTCTGCTTTACCCTCTACTAGGGTCGCGGGGGTGTGGTGGGGGGGTTCCCTATGCCCATCCAAGGGAGAACGTTTCGGGCACTGGGCAGATACACCCAGGACAGGGTGCCAATCTATTACTTGGCACACACTCTCTCACACAGACACACTCTATAAGGGGCAATTTGGAGAACTAAATTGACCTTAATCCATGCTTTCGGACTGTGGGAGGAAACCGGAGAACCCGGAGGAAACCCACACAGACACGGGGAGAACATGGAAACTCCACCCAGATTAAGATTTGAATTGGGAATCTCGAGCACTGAGAGGCAAACTTGCTAACCACTAAACCACCATGCTGCCCCCTCTATTATCCAAGGTCATGGGGGTGTTGTGCAGAGGCACCCAGGACAGGGTGCCAATCTATCGCTGGGCACACACTCACTTACACTATACAAGGGCAATTCAGAGCAGCCCATTCGCATTGAAGCTGTTTTTTTTTTAACTGTGGGAGAAAAGAAACCTGGAAACTCCACCAAGATTGGGATTCAAACTCTGGCCCTCAACACCAAATGGCTTGCCTGCTAACCACTAAACCACCATGCTGCCCGTATCTTAATTATATTTTAACGAATTCATGTATCTTCCATACTTGTGCATCTGTGGAACTCAGGAGTGTTATCAAGACTCTAAACTGTTCAGGAGAAACATTTTTACTTGAGGGCGCCACGGTGGCTTAGTGGTTAGCAGGTTTGCCTCTCAGCACTAGGGATTCCCGGTTCGAATCCCCATCTGGGTGGCGTTTCCATGTTCTCCCTGTGTCCGCGTGGGTTTCCTCCGGGTTCTCCGGTTTCCTCCCACAGTCCAAAAACATGGATCAAGTCAATTGAGTTCTCCAAATTGCCCCATATAGAGTGTGTCTGTGTGAGTGAGTGTGTGCCCAGTGATAGATTGGCGCCCTGTCCTGGGTGTATCTGCCCAGCGCCCGAAACGTTCTCCCCTGGATGGGCATGGGGAACCTCCACGTGACCCTAATATAGGATAAAGCGGAAGATAATGAATGAATTAATTAATGAATTTTTACTTGATTGCGAATTGCACTGTAACATAGTAAATGTTGGTCACAATTGTTACTTTGTCTTTTTAATATTGCAAGATTTTATTTACTGGATAGTAAACAGGTTGTAAGAGCTGCTTGATCCAGCAGCTTGGGTTTTTCTGAAATGTCAATGACAGCTGAGACAAACTGAAGTGAAAGCTCCAGAGCAACCTCCCGACTTTAACAGTTAGAGTCACACGCAGTGACAGTGGCAGCAGCAGTGTGTGAAATACAGGTGTGTTGAGTCGGGTTATATATATATATTTTTTTTACCATAAAAACTATTTAATAAAACTTAAACTAATAGAAATGTAGAATGGACAGACACACTACACTTACAGCTGTATCTGCAGTATTCTTCACCTCGGGAACAAACTCCAGTAATAACACACGCTCAGTGGGAGGTTACTGCTATTTAATGTTTTCAAATCTGTTTTATTAAGGTACTATTAATATAATTTATTCATTCCATGGATTTTGTACCTCGGTGCTGCATTCTGTTCCTCTACAGTTGGTGAATTAGCTCGTGCCATTAGACATCCCCGGTTTTGTTTGTTTTCTTGTTTGTGGTAATGATGGACTCAGGTTTACAGTGAAATACACAGGAAGGCATTGTTATGTCTCATAAGGAAAACTTGTAATTCATATCAGTTTTAATGAATTATATTATATGAACGCATTAATTTAATAAAGTGATGGTTTAACCTGTCGAATTTGTGAATAAGTGAAGAATTCTGATCCCCTTAAAACCCCTTATATATGAAGTATGAGGTAAATCAAGTTAAGCTGCTTTGGTTTTGTCTCATATTGTTTAGCAAAATAAAATTCATTCATTCATTCATTCATTATCTTCCGCTTTATCTTATATTAGGGTCGCGGTGGGGTTCCCCATGCCCATCCAGGGGAGAACGTTTCGGGCACTGGGCAGATACACCCAGGAAAGGGCGCCAATCCATCGTTGGGCACACACTCACACACACAGACATGCACACAAATATATGGGGCAATTTGGAGAACTCAATTGACTTGATCCATGTTTTTGGACTGTGGGAGGAAACCGGAGAAACCAAAGGAAACCCAAAATAAAATTTATATTATTATATTTTTACTGCTTCATGTTGCAAACTCTGAAGTTTTCATTTACAGTCAGCAAAACCTCCTCACCTTATAACAGGGTTTAAGTCGTCAAAGCATAAAACCTCTTTCCTGAGTTCAGCTCTGACGGAGAACGTTTGAGTGTTTGTATTGCTTTATTGTTTTACATTCAGTTGCAAATGTTCTGTGGCAGCTAATAACTGAATGTAGTGTAGTCCACTGTTACTGCTGCTCAGCCAATCGAGGAGAAAGAGTCTGCTCATCAGCCTAGGTCCTCATTCATTTAGACATGGGGAGAACATGCCAACTCCACCCAAATTGGGATTTAAACCTGGATCCCCATTGCTGAGAGGAGAATGTGCTAACCACAAAATCACCATGCTGCCCCTCACAAGGTCTCCATATTTTAAAATAAAACACGTACCAGAAGCTTTTCTTTGCCACTGTAACTTTGGCTTGCTCGTTTGGCTTGCCTGTAGCATTCTCCCCTGGAGAACAACAGGGAACACCCCCCCCCCACACACACACACACAAGAGGATTTATCTTTTTCACCTAAATTTTAAATGCTGTATGCATCTCAGCCGAGTGCCTGAGGCTTTAGTTGCATTTTGATTGCAGAGTGATTGCTTCTCTAGTCATTAACACTGTACATGTGTTTAAATCTGCATAAGTGTTCAATATGTAGTCTGTAGTTTTATCATTCTGTGTCTGAATTTAAAAAAAAATTCTTATTGTTATTGTTATATTTTTTTGTTTTTAAATATATTTCTGCAGTTAAGAAATGGTCCACATAAGCTGATAACCCATACAGTTTAATATGACCAGAAAAATATATCGATGTTTTTGGTACTGACATGGGGAACAAGAGTGAGTGTGTTATGTCTGCTTGTTCTACATTTCCTTAGAGCGGAGAAGAACAACAATTTTAAATAATGGTGTTTCTCCCTGCAGCGTAAGCAAGAGACGTTTGGGTCTTTTGGGCCACCGGTGTGAGATATATATATATTTTATGATGCGCTCTGTACATGCACTCAGTCCACAAAGGTGAGCTTATTACATTTACTTAAAGCTGTCATGTTAAAAAATGGCCCAGTGCTGCCACCCCACAAGTGCCCTCATGCCCCCACCATCAGGCAACACCAAGCAACCTAAAAGCAAACCATAAAACAGTAGGCTCCATCTAGGCCTTAAAGATGTTTTCACTCTTGACCACCCTTTCACCTTTAATGTGAAAACGAAGCTACACGTCCGTTTTTTTTTTTGCCCTCTGGCTGTGTTGCTAAAGAAGCGCAAAATAAAAGAGTTGCTCTCCACGGCGCTGATGTACAGCATGGCTGCTGAGCCGCTGTCCAGGGTGCTGAAGAACCCCAGCTACTGCAGAGCTCTTCTTTCACGCACGCAGAGTCAGCAAAGAATTACTAAGATCTTGTAAGTCTGGAGACTTTTAGGAGATATTAGCAATATTTAGGTCCTTAAGGCTGCTCACTTAGGTAAGACATTATTGGAAAACGCACCACAGATGTGTTGAATAGTTGTCATGCAGCTGACATGCAATGCCTTTTAGAATAATGTATGATATTAATATTTGCAGTAGTATCACTGGCTTTAGGAAAAACATATTCACACGACAAAAGGTTTTATTACAGGTGTAACTCATGTCACTTATATAGGGAATAAAAATAAAGTGTGGATATGATCTGTTCTACACCCATCTTTCAATCCACTTATGAGAGATATGCAATATAAAACCAAAAAAGGTTGAGACACACGTTGTGCATTGCTGATGCATATTACATACTGTATCATATTACACGAGAGACACCCAGAGTCGTACATGTCACCCGTGTAAACATGATAGTTTGTGATTTAGTAGATAAAATGTTGCCGTCGGGTAAATGTTGGCATTTTCAGATATGACAGAGTGAATTAGAATGCATGATCATGAAGAGTGAGGGATCAAACACGACCAGTCACACAGAGGGTCTGAACATGTCCTATAACATGGAGGATAGAAAGGTCAACACCTCCATGCTGCATTATTCATCAGAGAGATTTTATTTGATTTCTCCATAGAGCTCACCTCACTGACGCTGACGTCTTTTTTAGTCTGACTGTGCACTTCCAAATCTATTCTGTTTAAGAGGTTCGAAACCATCCCAAATCCTCTCCATCTATCCACCTTAAGCCCATCTGTATTCTCCATGTATTACAAAGCCTGAAACTTTGACACATTATTTTATCTATTATTTTACAATAGGTATGTATTTTATTACATATCCATTGGGCTTGTACTAAAATATTATGTACTTCTTTATCTGAAGTAAATGTAAAGGTTTATATACGCTGTGTGAAAACATGTGTGGATGTTTTTTATCTGTATTTTCTATTGTATCACGAGGCAGAAAGATTATAGTCTTGAATAGATTCGAATCGGTAATAAATAAAAGATCAAAACTAATAAAGTCAATACTAATAGTGATCCAATGATCCACTTTGAGTGGTACCACATGCACTCAACCTACAAAGAACGGACCTGGTCATGCACTCTATGTGCACAACGGTATGGAAATGGATGGTGATCTCATCTTTATGGTGAAAAAACCATTTACTCACCACTGAGGGGTTTAACCAAATCTAAAGTTCCTAATAACTGCAAACTATTACCCTATTAACAGGTGGCAGGTGCAGCACCAGTATCTGAAGTTACATTACATTACATTACATTACAATTCACCGTTTTTGTTTAAAGATAGGAATTTAGAATATTTACAATCTAAGGTATTAGTAAAATACTATATGGTATATATTTATTATTTTTGGACTGTAGGAGGAAACCGGAGAACCCGGAGGAAACCCACGCGGAAACGGGGACAACATGGAAACTCCACCCAGATGGGGATTTGAACCGGGAATCCCTAGTTCTGAGAGGCGAACGTGCCAACCACTAAGCCACCGTGCCGCCCCAAAATAAAATTTATATTATAATATTTTTACTGCTTCATGTTGCAAAGTCTGAAGTACCTTATAACAGGGTTTAAGTCGTCAAAGCATAAAACCTCTTTCCTGAGTTCAGCTCTGACGGAGAACGTTTGAGTGTTTGTATTGCTTTATTGGTTTACATTCAGTTGCAAATGTTCAATGGCAGCTAATAACTGAATGTAGTGTAGTCCACTGTTACTGCTGCTCAGCCAATCGAGGAGGGAGAGACCTTTCATTAGCCTTGGTCCTCATTCATTCATTCATTTAGACATGAGGAGAACATGCCAACTCCACCCAGATTGGGATTCAAACCTGGATCCCCAGTGCTGAGAGGAGAATGTGCTAACCACAAAATCTAAGGTATTAGTAAAATACTATATGGTATTTATTTATAAATTCTTTTGTGTCACCCTTCATCTAATCTTTTATTCATGCCTGTGTGCTTGTTCATCCACTTCTCTTTAGTTTCATACAGACAGAGAATCTTTAGACCCACAGCCTGAAGAAGGAAGTGCAACTAGAGGAGGCAATAAATAACCCTTGTTCGGTTAGTCAGAGTCCAACAGCAACAGCTAAATATAGGACTCATTACTCTGCAAGCTTAGGGCAATTGTTTGTGTGTGTTTGTGTTTGTGTGGGTATATGCACCATGTGTGTAATCATCGGGGATTGAGACAGCGGGGGGCTTCCTCACAACTGCTCGAGTCACCCCAGAGACAGCAATTAAAATGCCTCTGGAAGGCGTGTGTGTTTGGGTGTGTTCGCATTTGTGTTTACATACATATGCTGTCTGGCAAGCAAGTGAGGTTTCAGGTTTTTACCTCGCTGTAAGTACTTGGTGGCTAATAAGTTCCATAAAGTATTAATGAGCTCATCTGGCTTATTGCCTCATAAAATGAATTAGGAAATTAACCAGGTTTATTTAATGGCTTTATTGTTTTGGAAGCGCAAGGAAAGAAAATTCCAGAACTAGTCGATTTGAATGAACAGTTCACTTCATCCTGCTGATTTAAAATCAGTTTTATTTATAGTGTATAAGACATGTTGAGTTGTTGACGTTCTAGCTCTAATTATAGAATTGATTATTCAATTAATTCGTTTGACATTAGAGACAACATTTAAATAATGAGTGCAAACACAATAAACAGCTAATTTTATAGTTATCCATCCATCCATCCATCCATTATCTTCCGCTATATCCTAAATTAGGGTCGCGGGGGGGTTCCCCATGCCCATCCAGGGGAGAACGTCTTGGGCGCTGGGTAGATACACCCAGGACAGGGCGCCAATCTATCGCTGGGCACACATTCACTCTATATGGGGCAATTTGGAGAACTCAATTGACTTGATCCATGTTTTTTTGGACTGTGGGAGGAAACCGGAGGACCCGGAGGAAACCCACGCAGACACGGGGAGAACATGGAAACTCCACCCAGATGGGGATTCGAACCGGGAATCCCTAGCGCTGAGAGGAGAACATGCTAAACACTAAGCCACCGTGCTTTTATAGTTCATTTCTAGGTTTCTTTACAGTGTCCTAAGCCTGAATTCGCAAAGAACAATCCTAAAAGCAATAGTGGCAAGAAAAAAAACTCCCTGGTATTTGTTTTGTTTTAAAAGGAAGAACCCGTTTTCACTGTACACAGAAAATAAATATAATTACATTAATAAATGGCACGTTCCTCAATCTTCTGATCTGCCTCACGTTCCTGCTTCCATTCACATTCCTAATCATGCCCTCGCACAGGGTATTATTTGGGTGGTGGATTATCTTTGCCATATTCTAACAACGAAGTGTGAAGTGATGGTGGTGTGTCTCTCTTGTTCTCTTATATATATATATGGTACAGAATGCTGATTGTACCAGATGTGATTAAAGTAAAGCATTATTTGTTAAGGAACTAGAAAAGATTAACTTTTTTTCTTTTTCCGGCTTCCAAACAAGGGATTATGGAAAACAAGTGGAAGCTAATTGCTTTTTTCTGATAATCTGCCCAAAGTTTTCTATCACTCTTTCATAAGTAATCATGACTTATGCAGTTGTTTTGAAGGGGGTCTGGTGACGTTGGGTAAATGGTCCCCTGACATCTGCTGCTGTCCTCCGAAAATTACTAATGTGGTGATTTGAGGGGAAATTTGTGATATTCATGAAAAACTCTAAACATCCTTGTGTCAGCAGAGGATATACTGATTATGGTTGTGTGTTTGTGTGTGTGTGTGTGTGTGTGTGTGTTTGTATATGTGGTGTGTGTTTAAGCCATACGTGTATGAGTATTTAGCCTACTAATTGCCCTCATTACTGCTGCTGTGTTTGAGTAGCTTTCAGTACGTGCCATGCTGAGGATTGTATGTGTGCTGCCAAGAGGTGCTTGAGCACACACACACACACACACACACACACACACACACACACACACACACACACACACACATGTATGTATATATGTATGTATACTATATAAGTGTTGTAAGTATGAGAACCTGGCACAATGCATCTAATATTATATGACGTTCTGCTCTTATTTATTAGGTCTGCTCTACACAGAGAGGTATACATATCATAGTCAAGCCCACACAGTGTGACTGATAGCTTGTTTACTGTGATTGCCTGAAGTTAATGTCACTGATGCTGAGCTTGGGTGGATGCTACATCAGACATCGCAGCCAACGCACCATGTTCCACTGTCTTCTCATCCATTTCATGTTGAACGAACACATTAGAAAAAAAGGTGTTCAACAAGAACCTGTTATGCTTTTATAGCTTTTCCTTCACATTAACGGTGTCATGTTAGATTTTGCATGGCTGCAAATTTATAAACGCCTGACGTAGATGCCAGGGCAAGTAAGTCAGCCCCTTCAGCTGTTTCAGAATAATAACACGATCCACCTTCCCACCTACAGACAGTCAGACACACTTTTAAACATTTTACTACGGCTGGAGGTTAGTTCAGCTTAAACAAGGTGTGCTAAAGTCCAAAGATACCAGGAGATCTTTTAAGCAACCATATTCCCATTATGCCATTTAAGGCAATACATTTCCACAGAGAGCTTACACAGGGAAACCAAACTGTTCTTGCCGAACTGGAAGCGAGGTGAATACAAATGATTAACCCCATACATCCATTTATTTTATAATAAAGTTAAATAATTTAATAATGAGCTAAACCTAGTTGTTTAATGTGAAGGGGAACAAGTTTTAGTCAGACAGTCTCATCTTCTCTGCTCTTTCTGTGGACAGCATACTGTATATCACATGCTCTCTTATTAAAACACGATCCTTGGCATCAAGAAATCTGTGAATAGGAAGTCCAAAAGCACTGCAAGTGAGGGGGAAGTTACAAAGGTCTACTAAAGACCTCAACAGCACTGCATTTAGTGTGCTAGGTATAAATAATATGCTAAAAATGGGTGCGAGAACATTTTCCTTCGCGTTGCACATTTTAGTGGAAGGAAAATCAATAATCCATGTATTCTTACTTTAAAGAAGTCACTGAAACATTATTACAAGTCTTTTGAGGAAAGTTTATTCTTAACATTAAATCTAGGTTCCAGAAAACTGTAATTCATGTAAATCGTGTAATTGGAGGTTGGGATCCCAGTGAAGCTGATGTCAGAGTTGGTCTATGACAGTTTGGATCAGCCTCTGAAGCACTACAGCAGAGTTGTCATGTCATCCTTAAAAAGAAGACGGGAAAAGCCTGAAAGGTTTGCCTGACATTAATAAAGGCATTCTTTTTGGAAGCTGCCCATTTTTGCGTTATGTACTGGAAAGGTCAGATTCCAAAAAGGATATGTACACACACACACACACACACACACACACACACACACGCACAAGGCTGGATATTGTCAGGCCAGTCATGTTGCATGAAATGATACAGTATTATAATTTAAGCGAAACCTTTAAGAGCATGGAAGTTCAGCACTGATGGCAGGATTATGTGAACCACGATACGTTTAGGACAAAGATGTCACCTGGTTATTTGGTCCTGACAGTAACGTGTCACAAGGAAAGGAAGCAATGATTAAAGATTTTAATTAGTATGAATATAGCCATCACGGTGGCTTAGTGTTTAGCACGTTCGCCTCTCAGCGCTAGGGATTCCCGGTTCGAATCCCCATCTGGGTGGAGTTTCCATGTTCTCCCCGTGTCTGCGGGGGTTTCCTCCGGGTTCCCCGGTTTCCTCCCACAGTCCAAAAACATAGATCAAGTCAATTGAATTCTCAAAAATTGCCCCATATAGAGTGTGTCTGTGTGAGTGAGTGTGTGCCCAGTGATAGATTGGCGCCCTGTCCTGGGTCTATCTGCCCAGCGCCCGAGATGTTCTCCCCTGGATTGGCATGGGGAACCCCACCACGACCCTAATAGAGGATAAAGCGTAAGACAATGAATGAATGAATGAATATAGCCATGAGGCTTACGGCTTTGCAAATTGGTAAATATTGTTCTCTTAAAAGTTTGCCAGCTCATTCAAGCAGCAGGGTTTTAAACTAACAAGAGAACACACTATCCATCCATCCATAATCTTCCTCCTTATCCTCTAGGGTCATGGGGGGGTCCTCATGCCCATCCAGGGGAGAAGGTTTCGGGCGCTGGGCAGATACACCCAGGACAGGACTCACTCACACAGACACACACACAAACACACTCTATTGGAGAACTCAATTGACTTGATCCATGTTTTTGGACTGTGGGAGGAAACCGGAGAACCTGGAGGAAACCCACGCAGACACGGGGAGAACATGGAAACTCTACCCAAATTGGGATTCGAACCTGGAATCCTGAGAGGCGAACATACTAACCACTAAGCCACCGTGCCTAACATACTAAACCATCTTTTTTTTTAAGCATGTCTGGGGGTCTCTCATTCTCGCCACCACGCTCCCCTCATTGAATGGAATGTTGTCATTTGTGACTCCACTGTTAGGGGGACACACAGGGACTCACTACATCAGAAATGGGAGGCAAGTCTTCTTATGGTGCAGAGGTTCAAGCATAGCAGCTTAGTGAGGAAGGGGTCGTGTTTCAAGGTGGTCGAAATCAATCGGTTGTGTTTACCACATCCTTTAATTTATTTTTGTTTATCTCTGTTTGCTTTCAGAAGGAATGCTTCCTAAGTGGTGTTGTTGGCACTTAATGTGTAGTTCTAAGACAGGCACACAATCCATTGTGGTGTTCTGTCTTATTTGGCACTTCCTTTATTCCCCAGAACCCTCGAGCACACTGTTCCCTTAAACTGCTACTGTGTTTTTTAATAATACTTGACAATTGTGACATTTAATAACCTGTTCTCTCCAACTTTTATAAAGTAAGTTGCTACTTACTATATATATATATATAGGGCGGCACGGTGGCTTAGTTTTTAGCACGTTCGCCTCTCAGCACTAGGGATTCCCGGTTCAACGTTCTTCCCGTGTCCGCGTGGGTTTCCTCCGGGTTCTCCGGTTTCCTCCCACAGTCCAAACACATGGATCAAGTCAATAGAGTTCTTCAAATTGCCCCATATAGAGTGTGCATAGGTGAGTGAGTGTGTGCCAAGTGATGGATTGGCGCCCTGTCCTGGGTGTATCTGCCCAGCGCCCGAAACGTTCTTCCCTGGATGGGGATGAGGAACCCCCCCCCCCCCCCCCCTTAATAGAGGATAAAGCGGGAGATAATGGATGGATGAATATATATATATAGGCAGCACGGTGGCTTAGTGGTTAGCACGTTCGCCTCTCAGCGCTAGGGATTCCCGGTTCGAATCCCCATCTGGGTGGAGTTTCCATGTTCTCTCCGTGTCTGCGTGGGTTTCCTCCGGGTTCTCCGGTTTCCTCGCACAGTCCAAAAAACATGGATCAAGTCAATTGTATTCTCAAAAATTGCCCCATATAGAGTGTGTCTGTGTGAGTGAGTGTGTGCCCAGCGATGGATTGGCGCCCTGTCCTGGGTCTATCTGCCCAGCGCCCGAGATGTTCTCCCCTGGATGGGCATGGGGAACCCCACCGCGTACCCTAATAGAGGATCAAGCGGAAGATAATGAATGAATATATATATATATATATATATATATATATATATATATATATATATATATATATATATCAGTATATATATATATATATATATATATATATATATATATATATATATATATATATAGCAGTATTAATAGTAGATTATGTTAATTGCTGCATCTCCAGCACGCTCTGCTCTGTTAAATGGATAAAAGACAGTAAATGTGCATAGGCTCTGCAGTAGCTCCAAGTACTTAATTATGTTCATTTATTGCAGTTCATTATTAGATTTCAATAAAACAAGAAGGAATGTAAAATAAGACATGATATTTCTACTCGGTGGATATGGCACCTTCAGGGCTTAGCTCACAAATTAATTTCAATTCTTTAATTTCACTTTCATGTTTCTTTTCATTGATTTCCTTACTTTATTCTTACAGCAAAGCAAATACAGCAAATTGAGCCTGATTGCGGTGAATGCACTATAATTTTCCTTAAAGCAGCTTTTATTATCAATCGAACTGAACTCACGTTACACAACGAGGTCACTAAACAAGGAACTCTAAACATCCCATAATCACCAATGGAGTTTTTTTTTGTGTATGTAAGATGTTTACTTACTTTCGTTGTTTATTCATTCATCCATTATCTTCCGCTTTATCCTCTATTAGGGTCGCGGTGGGGTTCCCCATGCCCATCCAGGGGAGAACGTCTCGGGCGCTGGGCAGATACACCCAGGACAGGGCGCCAATCCATCGCCGGGCACACACTCACTCACTCAAACACACTCTATATGGGGCAATTTGGAGAACTCAATTAACTTGATCCATGTTTTTGGACTGTGGGAGGAAACCGGAGAACCCGGAGGAAACCCACGCGGACACGGGGAGAACATGGAAACTCCACCCAGATGGGGATTCGAACCGGCAATCCCTAGTACTGAGAGGAGAACGTGCTAACCACTAAGCCACCGTGCCGCCCCTTTTTTTGTTTATTTCATCTCAATCTTTTTGAAGTACTTTTATCGGATTGGAAGTTATTGATGATGAAACATGATGAAAAACGGACTTCAGTGGTTATCATGTCCGCTTCGCAGCACATGGGATCCAGGTTCGAATCTCAGTCTGGGTGGAGGTTCCATGTTCTCCCCGAGTCCATGTGGGTTTTCCAGTTTTCTCCCATAAACATGTACTCAAGGTGAAATGGCTTCTCTCAATTCACCTTTTTCAAATTGCCCCCACATAGTGTGTGTTCTGGGTGTTTCTGCCCGGCGTCTGAAACTGTACTCCCCTGGATGGGCATCTCCACCACGACCCTAGTAGAGGATTAAGAGGAAGATAATGAGATAAAATGAGATGTTTGTCCTACGAAGTTCATTCATTCATTGTCTCCCGCTTTATCCTCTATTTGGGTCGCGGTGGGGTTCCCCATGCCCATCCAGGGGAGAACGTCTCGGGCGCTGGCCAGATACACCCAGGACAGGGCGCCAATCCATCGCTGGGCACACACTCACTCACACAGACACACTCTATATGGGGCAATTTTGAGAATTCAAATTGACGATCCATGTTTTTGGACTGTGGGAGGAAACCGCAGAACCCGGAGGAAACCCACGCGGACACGGGGAGAACATGGAAACTCCACCCAGATGGGGATTCGAACCGGGAATCCCTAGCGCTGAGAGGCCAACGTGCTAACCACTAAGCCACCGTGCCGCCTCCTACGAAGTTACTAAATTCCAATGATATTTGTGACATTAAAAAACATATTCATGCATTTTTGTACAATCGCAAGAAAGTCAACACCACCTCCTTTTTTAATTGGACAAATCTAACCTACAGAGGTTGGTTTGTTCATAAATGACACACACTGACACGAACAAACACACACCCACATGCACAAAACACACCCCCACACACACAACTTTCCTGCTTTCTGACTGAAGCACTGATGTGCACTGTCTCTCTTGCTCCCTTTAAACTCAGATGCAACATAAGTCATGCGTAAGCACCTTGGGCCACGTGTTCGTCTTGCATTGTGGCTCCACTTCATGCTTCATGCCTCTGACGACTATCCTTCCGTACTTCTACCTTACCCCCCGCTGGGACAGATGCATGATGGAAAGAGGCATGCAGCTGAGGCCCCTGGGTTCGGCTACATCTGGAGAATGACCCAATCACTCTGCAACACCACAACCAATGCCACCCTCCACCCTGCCGCTCACTCCACTCTCACTCACACAGCTTTTCCTGCTGCTTTTAAACCAGTATCTGTTTCACCGTTTCAGCCTCGTCACCTTGGCTTCAGCTCTCCGTGCATTATATTTAAGACTTCCTCAAATGCCACTGGTTGTTAATTGCATTTGTCTAAATAGTAATACTTCAGAGATGGATTGGCGTCCTGTCCTGGGTGTATCTGCCCAGCGCCCGAAACGTTCTCCCCTGGATGGGCATGGGGAACCCCACCGCGACCCTAATAGAGGATAAAGCGGGAGATAATGAATGAATGAATGAATGAATGAATGAATAAATAGTAATACTTATCTTAAGGGTCTTGGCGTGGGTTAAAGGAGTGGAATAACCCTGGAGAGGTCTCGCATCTATTGCAGGGCAGACAAAGAAAGTCATGCACCTGATCATTCATTCATTCATTATCTCCCGCTTTATCCTCTATTAGGGTCGCAGGGGGGTTCCCCATGCCCATCCAGGGGAGAACGTTTCGGGCGCTGGGCAGATACACCCAGGACAGGGCGCCAATCTATCGCTAGGCACACACTCACTCACACAGACACACTCTACATGGGGCAATTTGGAGAAATTAGTTGACTTGATCCATGTTTTTGGACTGTGGGAGGAAACCGGAGAACCCGGAGGAAACCCACGCAGACACGGGGAGAACATGGAAACTCCACCCAGATGGGGATTCGAACCGGGAATCCCAAGAGGCGAACGTGCTGACCACTAAGCCACCGTGCCGCCGCACCTGATCATAATAACTCAAATCTTTGTTCTGATCACAATAGGGAGTGGTAGCTCAGTGGTCAGGGTGTTGGGCTATCAATCTGAAGGTTGGGGGTTCAAATCCCAGGTCCACTGAAGCTACCAGTGTGGGTCCTTGAGCAAGACCCTTAACCCTCATTGCTCCAGGGATGTTATGATGAACCCTGTGCTTTGGATAAAAGCGTCCAATAAATGACCAAATGTACGTGGGTTACAGGATGATATACAGCAGTTCTAAGTGTTGGTTTCAAGTTTTTAGCACTCAGAATATAAATGTATATGATTAGCAAATGTCCTTTGCATCATATCGTTGCCCTCAGCATGCACGATCACAATTCAAAGCAATGAACAAGCTAAAGGTCAAAAACCGAATAACAAGCAGAATTTAGGTGAGAGCTGCAACAATGAATCAGTGAGTCGGGGAAATTTGCTTTCAAATCAGATTTCAAGCATTCCAGTATTTTAATTGACATTTATTCGTGTATTTGTTCCACACGACCAAGGTGCTGCATAGAACAACAACCTTCACAATACAGCATGAAGTGCACGTTTAATATGGATTCATATTTATGTTTATGTTGGGACAGTACAGTGACTTAGTGGTTTGCATGTTCTCCCTTCAGCACTGGGGATATAGGTTCGAGACTCAGTCTGGGTGGAGTTTCCATGTTCTCCCTGTGTCCACATGGGTTTCCTCTAGGTTCTCCAGTTTCCTATCACAGTCCACAAACATTCATTCATTCATTATCTTCCGCTTTATCCTATATTAGGGTCGTGGTGGGGTTCCCCATGCCCATCCAGGGGAGAGCGTTTCGGGCGCTGGGCAGATAGACCCAGGACAGGATGCCAATCTATCGCTGGGCCCACACTCACTCACACAGACACGCACGCATATACACGCACTCTATATGGGGCAATTTGGAGAACTCAATTGACTTGATCCATGTTTTTGGACTGTGGGAGGAAACTGGAGAATCCGGAGGAAACCCACGCAGACACGGGGAAAACATGGAAACTCCACCCAGATGGGGATCCGAACCGGGAATCTCTAGGGCTGAGAGGCGAACGTGCTAACGACTAAGCCACCGTACCGCCTGTCCACAAACATGTCTATCTAAATTACCCCTATATAGTGTGTGAGTGTATGCCCAGTGATGAATTGATGCCCTGTCCTAAGTGTATCTGTCCAGCGCCCGAAATGTTCCCCCGAAATGTTCCCCCCCCCCCCCCCGCGAACCACTCCCTAGTAAAGGATAAAGTGAAAGTTAATGATTCAGGGGCTTTTCTTCACTCTACACATCTGATGTTTATAAGAGAATAAAATCCTGACCTGTAAAGTACACATTTAGGTTTAGAGAGTAATCACAGATTGACTACTTACATGTATGATCGCTCATATATTTATTTTCATACACGTTTAGTCTAATCAGGATGGATGAGGCTGTCGGAGCCTATCCCAGTGCGCACTGGGCAGATGACAGAAAAATATTCCATTGCAGGACGTACACCTGGGACACTTTAATATATCTGTTTACCTCAGAGCAGTTACGTATCATCAATTCAAATCTGTGTTGAAAGATCCCCAACCCAAATAAGATCCACTCAGTGGGGGTCTTGTCTTCTGTTTGTTCCACTGTTGAAAAGAGTATGTGTTGTTTTTGGCTTCTTTGTCTTTTATTGTTATTTCTTCTTTGTTTTTAATGTTTTATCCCCCCACCAGTTCTCTCTCTCTCTCTTACTCTTGTTCTCTTTCTCTCCTCTCATTCTTTCCCCTGGCTCTTTATAACTATAAATCTGTGGCGCTTGCATTTGCTGAGCATCACAGGAGGTCTGCAAACAACAGACTGTTATTTGCAGAAGTGGAACAAGACAAACTGATGAACAATACACAAATTTCACATTTACACGAACTATAGGCTAATAAGAGTCGTGGAGTCGGGATAACACGGAATAAAAGAGGCAGTCTTTGATGTTCAGGCTTAAGGCAGCATCTGAGTGATGTGTCATTTAGAAGTGAGAGAGAGGAGACAGATATCCATTGGGGGAAACAAGGGGTCCTTTGTGTTTGTTTGTCTGATAAGAAACTCAGAAAGCTGTGCGAGTAGCCAGGGAGGCATAATGGAAACGAATGAGCGGGCCTAGTAGCCATCTCACTTATCCTCTGTTTGTTCAATTTCCTCAGCAGAGGACAGGACACCTGGGGTCCGGACCCCATATGTTACCTCTTCCTTTTCCACTCTTTCTTGCTTCCTTTCTTTCTTGGTCTCTGATTATCTAGTTGGGGTGCTCTCCTAATTTTTCCTAAATGTCTAAAATAAAATAAAACTTGCTTGTCTTAAAGCTTATTGGTTATTGCCTTCAAAAATACCATAATATGGAGAAAGAAAAGTGAAAAATATATATAAGGAAAAATACCAAGGAAAAAAGAGCAAGAGACTGAGAGGACCAACTTTATATTTAATCAAATTAAATATGAATACCTAATTGGGGGTTGATGTTTAACCAGGGATACAGGGCAATCAACCTGAAGGTTGGAGGTTTAAAGTCCAGAAGGTAACAATGTGGGTTCGAGTGGCACTGTGCTATGGATGCAAAATGACCTCATGTAATATAAATGAGATTATATGATATATAAGAGGAAAACACTTTTTTTGTATCAATTGTCCATCCATTCCATCCATTATCTTCCGCTTTATCCTCTATTAGGGTCGTGGGGGGGTTCCCCATTCCCATCCAGGGGAGAACATCTCAGGCGCTGGGCAGATACACCCAGGACAGGGTGCCAATCTATCGCTGGACACACACACACACACACACACACAGAGACACACTCTATATGGGGCAATTTGGAGAATTCAACAGACTTGATCCATGTTTTTGGACTGTGCGAGGAAACCGGAGAACCCAGAGGAAACCCACGCGGAAAACATGGAAACTCCACCCAGATGGGGATTCGAACCGGGAATCCCTAGTGCTGAGAGGCAAATGTGCTAAACCACTAAGCCACCATGCTGCCTGTATCAATTTTATTTAATACAAATAATAATACTAAAACTACTGCTACGGTGGCTTAGTGGTTAACACGTCCGCCTCTCATGACTGGGGATACAAGTTTGAATCTGGAAGGAGTTTCCATGCTCCATTCTCCATTCCGTTCTCCCAGTGCTCACATGGGTTTTCTCCAGGTTCTGTCGTTTCCTTGCACAAAACCATGAAAAATTGATAAATTGGTTGCCCCTATATAGTGTAAGTGTGTGTGTGTGTGTGTGTGTATGTGTGTTTGTGTCCAGAGCCTGAAATGTTTTTCCTGGATTGGCATAGGGAACCCCCCCTCTCCCCGACCCTAGTCACTACTATAAGATTAAGGAGAAAATAATGAGATGAGATAATAGCAACAGAAATCATAATAAGCTCTGGAATTATGTATTTTGTACTGTACAATTTCACCCGTACAGTTCAGTGTTGTATCCACACTGGTGTTTCAGATAATTAATTAATTCCCACAAAGTACTGAGCAAACTGCAGCTTTAAAACAACTCGCATACATAAAAGACTTTTAATTAAATCATTTCTGTTTATTTGCTGAATATATCATGTTTATCGCACTGAGCATTCATTCATTCATTATCTTCCGCTTTATCCTCTATTAGGGTCGCGGTGGGGTTCCCCATGCCCATCCAGGGGAGAACGTCTCGGGCGCTGGGCAGATACACCCAGGATAGGGCGCCAATCCATCGTTGGGCTCACACTCACTCACACAGACACACTATATGGGGCAATTTGGAGAACTCAATTGACTTGATCCATGTTTTTGGACTGTGGGAGGAAACCGGAGAACCCGGAGGAAACCCACGCGGACACGGGGAGGACATGGAAACTCCACCCAGATGGGGATTTGAACTGGGAATCCCTAGCGCTGAGAGGAGAACGTGATAACCACTAAGCCACCGTGCCGCCCACACTGAGCATGTGCAGAAAAAAAATATGAGATTTATATTTCACCAGAAGGATGGTGAGGATGGAGTCACCAGGCAGGAAAAGTGAGGAAGCTGGAAGCTTTATGTTCTGGTGAGGGAGGACATGCAGGTTGTTAGGGTGACGGTCACTTTTGTCAAGCTTCGTTCACTGTGGAACTTACAGCTCTACTGGGACAAAAACGCGCAAGAAAAGACATAAAGCTGGTGGATTTCACCTGATGTCCTCCTCCCTCCCTCCCTCCCTGCTGTTAAACTGGGATGTTTGGAACTGCAGCATTAACGTACCCATTACCTTTAAAATGTAATTAATTTTATAAAGCAGCCATGGACTCATAAACACACAGATACCTGTTTCACTGTGTTTGATGTGGGTGAGGACGTCTCTGAAGGACGCTGGGTTTTATGTCCTAAGAAGGACCAAGGGAGCGCTTAGGAAATGCGAGTCCTTAAATGTGATACCAGATCGATCACAGAGCTGCCTTTAAAAATGAATCACCCAAACACACTCACGCTTTCCGATCAGCCAGAGAATGAGAGCGACTCGGAAACGTTGCGCTGCAGTCAATGTGCGAGAGGACGCACAGGCTTGCCCCTGCTTCCTGCTGAAAACAATCACGCCATCAGAATTCTGCTCTTTTAAACACTCAGCTTTCACCACCGTGAGCAGGAGGTGTGTGGGAAGAGATGCTTTTTATAGTTGAGATACATAAAATAGCATTTGTGTAGAATTTAGATATAACATCAATATTACTATAATAAAGTATGAAATCTATAGATAGAAAATTGTAGGGAATAATAATAAAAAAAAAAAAAAAAAAAAAACAGTGGAACCGCTTTGCCAACCTGTCCACAAATAATTGGTAATGTTCAGCCATTCATCCATTATCTTCCACTTTATCCCACACTAGGGTCGGGGGGGGGGGGGTCCGCATGCCCATCGAGGGAAGAACGTTTCGGGCGCTGGGCAGATACACCCAGGACCGGGCGCCAATCCATCGCTGGGCACACACTCACACACAAACACACTCTATATGGGACAATTTGTAGAACTCAATTGACTTGATCCATGTTTTTGGACTGTGAGAGGAAACCGTATGAAACCCACGCAGACACGGAGAACATGGAAACTCCACCCAAATTGGGATTCGAACCGGGAATTCATAGTGCTGAGAGGAGAACATGCTAACCACTTAGCCACCATGCCGCTTGGTAAAGTCCAAAATTGGTAAAAAGAAATAAATCGTAATAATCAATGTAAATCAAATTAATTTGTTCTGGAGACTTCAAAATACTTAACAAACACATTTTATAAAGAATAAATGTAGTGTTTAATACTGAAAACAGAACAATGAAAAAATATATACAGTATTTTATATTCTTTTAATAAAAATCTATTTAAAATCAATGTTCAAATAAATGAACACTAACAGAATGGCATTCACTTTTCATGTCATTAAACTCTTTTTGATTAGTTTCTAATTAATAATCATTTTAAAATAGTTGTCACGTGATCTCCAAGGTCCGGGTAAGAATAGCGATATCACACCAAACAGGCAGCAGGTTCCAGAAACAAGCGATTTAATATTATAATAAACATCAAACAAAGCCGAGAGCACGACGGAACCTGTACGTAGTTGTAGCTCTCTCACTGAAGAGAGAGTGGGGCTGGCTTAAATAACGAAGGATCAGGTCACATGACTAAAGAGGTAATTAACTTAAATGAGGCACAGCCGCGAAATGAGTGAAAACAAACCGAAACAATAAAAAAACGGAACTAAAATGAAACTCAAAACCAAATCAAACACAAAACCAAACACAATCCAGATCGGTTCTGAGGATCCTGACCATAGTCATCTTCAATCTCTGTTTTGTAAGTGCGTTAACTCATAATGGCTTTGTTTATAAAGCCCCCTTTTTAATTAACATAACTTTTTCAGGCCAAACAGATGTCTACAGTTTCCCAACCAGTAAGTAAAAGTTCCGAATAGACAACATGGGTTAAAAACACAAGGGTGTGTACCTAATAAAGTGGCCAGTGAGTGTTTTTTTCGAATTCTCATTAAAATACGTTCCTCCAGCTTCACCTCCAGAGAATCATGCATCAGTTCTGTGTGTCTGTGTTGTTAAAATAGATGGATGAATTAGTTACAGGCTGCCGCTGTTTGAAGGAGCAGACTGTGTTTTATCCGAGGTGTGTCAGCACTGAAAGACACATTAAAAGCTCCCATCATTAATAACACTGTTAACACTTAAAACATGTCAACGGCAGCTAAATTGGTTCAACCACAACCAAGAGCTGCTTTATGCTCTTCCTCACATCGCTATCTCTTAACCAAGTACACGTCGGACATGTCACATGTGATTAGAACGTCGCTCTGTCTGCGTGGTTAACACGTCGGAGGCTGCAGATACGGGATGGCTCATGTATTAATGTGTAAAACAAGCATTTCTTTATTATTTTTTTATTGTTTTTTCTAATCTGTGCATCAGTATCTTTATTCTAAGTGAAGATATCTATGGAAAGGGCAGATTTAGGACTAAGCAGAAAGAGCTTTTTAGAATGTATCTTCACACTTGACCTATTTAAGCAGGGACTTTTAGACATGACAGCTTTTAGTGCATTTTATAATCATATTTAATAAGTTAAGACCCTAATGAAACTAATTACACAACGCAGGAGCACATGTGCCACTTGGCTTTGCCCGGGTTTGTCATGATGATGCAAATGAACTAATTAATTTACGTAATTGTTCGCTCTTTGGTGGATTTTTGTGAAAATAAACTTAATAAGAATCTCTTAAAGGGAATTAGACAGTACTCTAAATTATTGCATGTGACACTGAAAAAACACTCATGAATCACGGAGTCAGCAGAGCAAAGACACACTGCCGCACCCTGATTCAACACCTCCCGTTTTCATCCTGCTGAAGAAAACAATAGTTTAATATTATTTAAATAAAATTTTATTTAAATTGAAGGCTCAAAGTGAAGACTTCAAGATACTTCATGAATTAACAAATTTTCCATTCAATCTTCTATTAGGATATTTACTAAAACTTTTCCATTGGATATAGTTAGATTACTGATATAGAATACATCTTAAATTGCATATTTATATATTATGGTGTTTCAAATGTATTCAAAAAGCAAAAATTCATTTAATTCATTCTTTAAAATATTGTATGTACTGACAAATATACAAAACAAGTTTTACATTTTAATGTGTGTCCTAACAGACTCTTTTTTGTTGAAATAAGTTAAAAAAAATGTGATTCCTGCAACAGAAAACTGTTACAAAGCAGCTTCACACAAAAGTAATAGGTTCTATACAGAAATTCCTAACTGATAGATCTCCAGCACAGTACAGCTAATAATTATTTACAGAGTTGAAGACCAACAGATTTCATTAAGTGAAAATGTTTGTAAATGAGTTTTGAATTCAGTTTTAAATGTAGTTTTGAAAACTAAGACTCCTGAACCAAAAGCAGGGATTCGTCCTGAAGCCAAGATGTCATTAAGGAGTTTGTTTTTCCCTCAGCAAATACCTTTTTGTCTTCAAACTGAAAGACAACATGTTCTCTGTGCTCAGTTATTGGGTGTTATATTATATAATCTATATTGGGTTGTGTAATATATTACTGTATTTCGGTGAGAAACTTTTATTTGAAAAAACATTCCGAATACTGCTAACAGGTCACGGTTTCATGAATAGACATAAAGAAGAATCCATTAAAGACTTCGACTTTGCAATAAAAATGGGTCATGGCTCAGATCTGTGCACATCATGATAAAAAAAAAAAAAAAAAACACTTCTTAATGCAAGATTGCAATGAATAAATGTCTTTCATATTTTGTCGTGCATCGATTGATAAAATGAGTCAGGGAATCTGGAGAAACAGTAGAGCGGAAACCACTGATGATCATGCTTGACCTGCTCATCAGATGTCAGTGTATGAGGAACTGTCATGACAAAGTGATAAACAGAGCCACATGGCTCGAGCACATGTTCACAGTTCATTACTGCATCAATAAATGCAACCTGCAAGAGGAAAGCCATATAACCACAACAGAAATGAGGTTCGAAAGACAATGAAAACACGAGTGTGCTTAGAGTCCACATCTCAGCTTGTTTTGGGAAAATTGGAAATTGAATTTTTTATGCCTCCAAGACTAAAGCACCCAGCCTGGCTGTTCCCAGTAAAAGCTGCAAAATCCAACATGTAAGTGTGTGCAGGGGTGCCTTAATATGTGTGAAGGTGTCATTGACACGGATGTGTACTTTGGGATTTTGGAGAGGTATTTGCAGCACTAAGGAAAAATGGACCTTAGAAGACACAACAAAAGGTGGAATTAAAATGCTAAACTTTATAAAAACAGGGACGGCACGGCGGCTTAGTGGTCAGCACGTTCGCCTCTCAGCACTAGGGATTCCCGGTTCGAATCTCCATCTGGGTGGAGTTTCCATGTTCTCCCCGTGGGTTTCCTCCGGGTTCTCCGGTTTCCTCCCACAGTCCAAAAGCATGGATCAAGTCAATTGAGTTCTCCAAATCGCCCCATATAGAGTGTGTCTGTGTGAGTGAGTGTGTGCCCAGCGATAGATTGACGTCCTGTCCTGGGTGTATCTGCCGAGCGCCCGTAACCTTCTCCCGTGGATGGGCATGGGGAACCCCCCCATGACCCTAATATAGGATAAAGCGGAAGATAATGAATGAATGAATTTTATAAAAACAAACAAAATCAAAGCAGAATATTTTCAGGGAATGTGTCACATGTACTTTAACACATAGTTCGTGAATGGGCCATAACCAAACACTAAGCCTAAAGATCAGTGATTCATAAGTATGTGGCTGAAATTAGTTTTTAAGGTATACCTCTTATACCTGTGCAGTCATGGGCTTGTGGTTAAGGAACCAGCCCTGTAACCTGAAGGTCACTGGTTCGAGTCCCATTCCCACCCAGTACTAAGACCCTTGGGCAAGGCACTTAACCCCTATTGCTACCCAGCACCATTTACAGGGCTGCCCACTGCTCCAGGCACGTCTGCTTACTTCACTTAGTGTATGTGTGTGTTTCACTGCACGGATGAGTTAAATGTAAAGGACAAATCCCTCTGTGTGTAAGCACTGCAGGCAAAACAGATCATTTTATCACTTTACTTTACATACACTTGCAATATCAGTGTCATCAATAAAAGGCACAGTTTCTCGAACACAAGGTTTAGATAGTAAAGTGTAGAAATCACTGCTGCCAACTACATCATTTCTATTTTTGTAGTTCACCAGCAGATTGATCATCTGTAGAACTAAGGCTTCAAGTAATTACATTCAGGATTTGGGTCTGTGTTGGTACTAAGCTGTGTAAATAATGGGATGCGAGTTGCAGCCTAAAACTTTAATTACAGCTATATTTAATGTAATGGCTGTTTCATTGATTGTAGAGAAGTTATATGTGGAGGAAATGGCTGTATTGAAATTCAAGCCACAAATGTCTTTGATACCTTGACCCACCACTATTTAATACCAATTGTACTCTTTATCTTGTCAAGGCCATAGATGGTAGATAGATAGATGGTATGTAAGTTCAAGGTTAATACCCTTTGTAACTATTACAGCCAACTCAAATCTACCCCAAATATTTTGGCGTGCCTGTGGAAATGTGTACCCATCAAAAGGGTATGTGTGAGATCAAGGCTGTATAGAGTCTGAGCACCCAATAACTGAACCATTTACATTTACATTTTGGTCATTTATTGGACGCTTTTATCCAAAGCGACTTACAAGGTGAGCACAGGGTTCATCACAACATCCCTGGAGCAATGAGGGTTAAGGGTCTTGCTCAAGGACCCGCACTGGTAATTTCAGTGGACCTGGGATTTGAACCGCCAACCTTCAGATTGATAGCCCAACACCCTAACCATTGAGCTACCTCGCCCGTGAACCATTTGTTTATGGGATTTCCTTTGCTCTGCGGGTGATATGGGGTTTAACCGGTTCCAATGCCACAATGCTGACAGTGCGTAATTGTTCAAAATGTACATACTGTAGTGTACACCGTGTGTTGCTGATTTGTTCACAATATGTGTAAGAGGAGCCGGTTGCTCGCTGCGTTGGTAGCACTGGTGGTGGGATTTAGCTGTGAGTCATCCGGGGCAGTTGTTTTGTGTTCAGCTGGGTGAAGGTAACTCATTGTGACACAGGTGCACAGATTGGATTGGGCATTAAGGATCCCGACTGTGATTTTGAGGATGGCACACTTAGTCACTCTGTTACAGCCAGTGGCCAGGGCTTTTCCATTAGACCTGACCCCATTAAAGGCAAACACACACACACATAATCACATATCCGTAAATCGTGACATGATGCGACACAAAAGTGCCCAACACGTTATGTGCTTACTGCTTTAGTGAGCTCATAACACATGACGTCTGAATGTAAACCATTCACACCCGAATGTGCGTCAAGAAAACGATTTTCTCACATTTTCTTCCAGTGATGATGAATTCATACAGGACGCCATTGATTTTCTCAGAAAGCAGAACAGATAATTAGGGAGTAAAAGTTCTGTAATTACAATCAAGCATGTTTGTGCTGTATTGAGTAACACTGAAGTGCATCATATTGCAGCAAATTAAAAAATCTCTTACAACCAATTATTTTCAATATCGATGAGTAAATATTTTGCCACTAAAATGAGAATATACACCAAATATTTTGACTGATTATATCTTTATTTTGTTATAATTCTGCTGCCATTAAACATCCATTGGATATTTTATTATTATTATTATTATTATTATTATTATTATTATTAAGAATTATTATTATGAAAATAATAATAATAATAATAATTCATTCATTGTCTTCTGCTTTATCCTCTATTAGGGTCGCGGTGGGGTTCCCCATGCCCATCCAGGGGAGAACGTTTCGGGCGCTGGGCAGATACACCCAGGACAGGGCGCCAACCTATCGCTGGGCACTCACTCACTCACACACACACACTCTATATGGGGCAATTTGGAGAATTCAATTGACTTGATCCATGTTTTTGGACTGTGGGAGGAAACCGGAGAACCCGGAGGAAACCCACGCAGACACGGGGAGAACATGGAAACTCCACCCAGATGGGGATTCGAACCGGGAATCCCTAGTGCTGAGAGGCGAACATGCTAAACACTAAGCCACCGTGCCGCCATAATAATAATAATAATAATAATAATAATAATAATAATATATTTTATTTATATTGTGCTTTTAGGGACCTCAAAGACATTTTACATTAACAGATAAGATATGTCAGATAAATAGATAAAATGATATCCCAATCAATAATTCATAAAGTCATAAATCAGGTCTGGGAAAAGTTTTAGACATGTTAACGACTGCCTTACACACAAAATGTTAGTAGATTAGAAATCATTCAGGGTTTAAGCTCCGCCCACAGACACAGACCATTTCTGAAAACACATATTTGGATCAGGAGTCACTTCATAGAGCAGCTGTCTCCTCACAACAACAACAAAAAAAAGCCCTGTGTGCAGAACATGTGACCGATGTCATCTAATGTTATCCTTTCGAGTTTGCATGTTCTCCCTATTTCTGCACTGGCTCAAACCTCAGGACCTCAGGTTTCATCTAACAAGTCAAGTATGTTAGCGATGACGAATCTCTTGGTGTGAATATGTATGGAAATGTTTAATGCTATGAGTGGCATGGTGGTGGTGTGGTCAGCACGTTCTTCTCTCAGCCCTGGGGATCCAGGTTCGTATTCCGTTCTGTGTGCAGTTCGCATGTTCTCTCCGTGTCCGCCTGGTTTTCCGATGGGTTCTCTGGTTTCCCCCCACAGTCCAAAAACATGGATTTAAGGTACTTTGGCAGCTTCCCCCTTTATTGTGTGTGTGTATGTGAGTGTGTGTGCCCAGTGATAGATGTTCTGGGTGTATCTGTCCAGCGCTCGACACGTTCTCCCCTAGATGGGCATGGAAACCTAGGAACCCTAGTATTCATAAGATTCATTCATTCATTCATTCATTATCTCCCGCTTTATCCTCTATGAGGGTCGCGGGGGGGGTTCCCCATGCCCATCCAGCGGAGAACGTCTCTGGCGCTGGGCAGATAGACCCAGGACAGGGCGCCAATCCATCGCTGGGCATATTCGTAAGATGATAATTGGATATCTGTCCAGGAAACATCCAGCCAACCTTCTCAACCCCTTAGTATTATCCAAAGAATAGTATTACCCCCAAGTTATCTGCATACAGCTAGACATTCCATCCTGCCAACACACCTACACACACACACACACACACACACACACACACACACACACACACACTCACGCACGCATACGCATAACATACAACTCTCAATATAACCGTTGTACACCAGGGAGCTTGGGAATTTGTCCACTGCACTTTACCCAGGTTTCAAATCCTATTTTAACATACATGAATAATTTAGAATAAAATGTAGTCGAGCTCCTGGTTTTAAAAGTGTGTGTGTGTGTGTGTGTGTGTGTGTGTGTGTGTGTGTGTGTGTGTGTGTGTGTGTGTGTGTGCGCGCACATTCTCTCACTTCCCTGAGATGTGTATCTTTGTTCCTTAAAGTTTATAGTCCTGTTTTGCCCTTTGTACACATTTTTGGTTGAACAAGCTCTCTGAACACGTTGCCTCATGCAGAGCAGGACCTCCTGCAGCCGGCACCTGCCATTTCACGTCGCCTAACTAGTCCTGTTCATTAAAATAGAGACAAAACAAATGTATAAATTCATATGTGCAAATGCATGCTACACAAAGCCCAGGTAGAGAATCAGCCAGTTTCACAGCCAACTTGTTAACAGAAGGAGCAGGAAAAAATATCTGCAGGTATTTATGACACATCTCATCATCAAGCCAGGTGCAGACTAACCGCGAGTGATGCATAAAAACGCTGTAAATTAATTTATTTGATTCAAAACGTGTTGCTGAGATGAATTCGGAAAACAACAAGCACACGTCTTTGCCTGTCAAATGATCTGCTTTGTTTCATTTTGCCCTTTTTTTTTTTATTGCATGCTAAGCTTACAGTATAAAAGCAACATGCCGAGGTGTTGATGGTTCTGAACCTACTCTGCCTGACACAAATCGACACGCGGAGAAATACAGCCAGAGTCTATTTTTGATAATATCTCTCTTGAGACAGCAACACGGGTGTCTCGGCAGGATGGAGCGAGAACTGAACTGCAGAGGGCAGAGGTTAAGAAGCTTGTAGTGAGAATGGAGGGAGATCATTAAGGTTGGTCAAGGAGAGGCAAAAACGGCCGGGGGGAAAATGTCGGAAGAGGAATGGGTCATTGCTTTTAGTATGAGACCCCTTATGCCATCGATCACTCACACACATGCGCACACACTCACACACACGCGCACACACTCACACTTACACATATTACACACAATACATTTAAAATCAGCAGCAGGGCCAAGGAGAGTCCAGGGTCACTTCTGTCTGATATCAAAGCAAAGTAAGAAAAGATTTTTCATGACCAAAGATGACAGTATGAAATTGTCTGGAAGATGAAGCACGTGGAAGTAAAGATCTGAACTGCTGCTCACATCTGTGTTAATCTTGCAAAGCTGTCAATCCGACTGCTGGTGCGGATTTTGTTGCCGTCGACATCCCTCCTGCAGGAAGGTCACCGTTATGACCAAGTTTTTATAGAAGTCATCCAGTTTGTGAGACGACACGTTCTTTGCCCGAACATAAATAAGGAACCTGTTTTCACATGCAGAACATTCACAGAGATTATTGCCTTTCTCTTTTTTTTTAAAGCACTGGTGGGAAATCACTCAAACAAGTAGCATGGCCTGTGTTCATGAAGTAGTTTCCAGGTTACACACTTTAAAAACACTCTATAATGCATAAGGTCATTGTGCAGATGATTTATACAAAACGCTTATCAGTATCTCAACTTGATGGGGTGCAGTGCCAAATGCAGTGTGAGTCATTATATAGCATCCCTGGGGCAACAAGGGGTACGTGCCCTTATCAACAGCCCACACTGGTGACTTCAGTGGAGTAGGGATTCGAACCCCAAACTTCAGATTGATATCCCACACCCTAACTACTAAGGTTCGAATCCTGATCTGTATCGAGCTTTAATGTTCTCCCCGTGTCCTCCGGGTTTCCTCCGGGTTCTGTGCTCAACTCCCACAGTCCAAAAACATGGATACTGGTTAAATTAGCTACTCTGTATTGCCCCTACTCTGTATTGCCCCTGGTTTAGTGGTTTAGCATGTTCTCCTCTCAGCGCTAGGGATTCCCGGTTCGAATCACAATCTGGGTGGAGTTTCCATGTTCTCCCCGTGTCCGCGTGGTTTTCCTCCGGGTTCTCTGGATTCCTCCCACAGTCCAAAAACATGGATTAAGTCAATTGAGTTCTCCAAATTGCCCCATATAGAGTGTGCCTGTTTGAGTGAGTGTGTGCCCAGCGATGGATTGGCGCCCTGTCCTGGGTGTATCTGCCCAGCGCCCGAAATGTTCTCCCCTGGATGGGCATGGGGAACCCCCCCCCGCGACCCTAATATAGGATAAAGCGGAAGATAATGAATGAATGAATGAATGAATGAATGCCTATAGTGTGTGTTTCCACAGATGGATTTATCCATCTGCCCATCATCATCTGGCCAGAAGATTTATTCCGCCTTATTTGTATACAATTCTTGGCCACTTTTCTTTTCCAACATGATTTTTAAAACACTTGGATGAGTGAGCTTGGTGTGGAGAATCTTGATCCACATTCACACTAAACATTTTTTCATTCAAAATCCAGATATGAAGTTCCAGATCGTGATAGCTTAGTGTTTAGGGGTGTGAAGCTATTCCCCCGAAGTTTAGAAGTTCAAGTTTAGTTCCCATGCTAAAGTTACCAGTGTGTAACTGGTATGGCCTCATGTAATAGACTAGTTGCAGTTAATATTAGCGTTTAAATAAGCAATGCAGCATTGATGTTCAACTGATGTTCTTTAGTTTCACCTGCAGAACATAATGAAAGCGCAGGGGTTGCGGCGGCTTTTGCCAATTTTTTTTTTTTTTTTTTTTTTTTTTTGTCATGTCTGGTAGCTTTGCAATCTGAATGGTAATCTGACTGCACTGATGTGTTTGCTTTTACGTTTTCACAGGAACAGTTCTACAGATTATTGTAGCCTATTCCTGTTAATTGTGCTTTTATTTGATTGATTTGAATTATTCCGCCAATGCATGACAGGGGAAAAAAAAAGGGACGAAAATGGAGAGAGAGGGGAAAAAAAAAAAAAAAACTAGAAAAAAAAGAAATAAATAAAAAAAAAAAAAAGAAGAGAGAGGGTGAAAAAACAACCTATATATACATTCCTATATACATATATACACAGGTATATACACATACATACCTATATACAAACATACATAAATACACACACGCATTATACACACTATGCACACACGCCCCCAGACACACACACACACACACACACACACACACACACACACACACACACACGCTTTTGCCGAATTCTAAATTTGATTTGGAATTTGGAATTTGGAATTTAGATAAAGGCAAATTTATAGAGTCATAAATTTGTTCACTTGTTCTGTCTCATTCAGTCATGACTGATGCGGAGAAGTGTTATGAGAAAGCAGCTTTTAAACCCACACAAGCAGCTTTTCTCAGGCACAAGTCAGGAATCGTGGGTGTCCTCCAACTGTGCAGTGTAGGATTTGGCACTGCAACATCATTCGCATCAGTTAGTGTTTGTTGTAACTGAAGCTCCTACTCATTTCTGCAATATGTTTTTTTGAAGCTAATTTAATACTTTGTTTGCCCATCGTTTTAATTGTTTTATATAAAATGTCCATGTTGAAATTCATTACACATTCAGAACCAGTTTGCTGGATTTAAAACAGTGTGGTCATGGATACAAAGCGGAACATTACCAGAATTATTCCCAAACATAATACATAATATTACACGAGCACATTTTGCAGATGCTTTTATCCAAAGCGACTTTTAACAATTTAAATACAGGGATTTTTGCTCAAGTGCCCCCAGATTAACAACCCCACACCCTTTACACTGTGTTACCACACCCAACAGGTTCACGCAGGTTTTTCGAGTAGCGTTAATACTGGTGTTACATTTAAACACATCATTAAGACCTTCATGTTGTACTCCATCCATCCATTATCTTCCGATTTATCCTGTATTAGGGTCACTGGGGGGGTTCCCCATGCCCATCCAGGGGAGAACGTTTCAGTGCTGGGCAAATACACCCAGGACAGGGCGCCAACCTATCGCTGGGCACTCACTTACTCACACACACACTCTATATGGGGCAATTTGGAGAATTCAATTGACTTGATCCATGTTTTTGGACTGTGGGAGGAAACCGGAGAACCCGGAGGAAACCCACGCAGACACGGGGAGAACATGGAAACTCCACCCAGATGGGGATTCGAACCGGGAATCCCTAGTGCAGAGAGGAGAACGTGCTAACCACTAAGCTCATGTTGTAACAAAAATCCCAAATCCAACAAAAAGCACGCAGAAAAAGATTATTAGTAATTTATTCTACCTAAACATCTTTGTACCTTTAATAACATTGATTTCATTTTTGCAGTGGTGTGTAGCTGTGTTAATACAGAGTGAAGTAGCTCAGGTTTTGGGAGTTATTTTTCAGTAGTGTAAGTTGGGACAAAGAATCGTGAAGCTGGTGAAGTGCCTCCTGCTCATAATGAGGTGAGCCAGTAATCACACTGTGTTCCGGGTGCCGTTCCCACCTGCATTACCACATAACTGACAGAGGTATAACTTATGCCCTTCTACAAACAATGGGATCCTGAAATTGGGCTCTCTCTTTCTTTTTCTGTGTGTGTGTGTGTGTGTGTAAGCCAGAAGTAGAGTAGTAATAGTCTCGGCGGACCTCCAGCCGCAACAGTAAAACCTGATATAGCCAAAGAGCCTGTGTTACCTTCAGACCATGACAGAAGCATCACTCATATACACCCATATTTGGTATGAATGTCTGTGAGAGCGAGAATGATCGATTATGTATCTTTGTTTGAGTCTGTGCGAGAGCAAGATCATAAACGCCGTGCCGTTTGCATTGCAACAGCAGCGTTCCCATTCTTCAGGGGTCTTAGCTTCTGGGCTAAACTCATTTAGCTCCCCCGGGACGCTGACAGCAAGTTCCACAGCACTCTACAAATATCAGCCGTCCATGCCGTCGTATGTATTTCTTTTTTTTTTTTGTTACTTCTGCATAGAGCTACACAGTAGCGTTTCTCCTCTGGGGCCATCTAAGGTGTCACACCTTCACACAGCATGATCAATAATTGCAAGGACTCCTTATTTGTTATGTGATAGCTTGCTTTCAGTATCTTTTTTGTAGCCGAAGGGCTTTTCTGCTGCACTTTTTTTTTCAATCATGCCACATTCACTTATTTGATACGTTCTATATCTATTTGTGGGCTCATTTCATATTTAATTTAATGTTTTTGCCAAAGGTCGTGATCACTGACATGCTGTGCAAGTGTTGTAGCAGAACAATGAAGGGTGCTGAGAGTTCAATGGCTCACTAGCCACAGCGTGGTAATGACCATCAGCTATTTACAGTGAGTGGAAATAAGCATTTGTTATTTATTTTAAATGTTATGGCATAATGTCTTTTTACACATTAGTGGCTACTGCACACATTTATATTGTATATATACATATAGCTTGAAAATATTTGAGCATCATTATCAGTACAAATGTTTCTCTAATGTTTCTCATGTTTCATACATCAATCCATTCATTATCTTTCGCTTAATCCTATATTAGGGTCGTGGGGGGGTTCCCCATGCCCATCCAGGGGAGAACGTCTCGGGCGCTGGGCAGACACACCTAGAACAGGGCGCCAATCTATCGCTGGGCACACACTCACTCACTCACACATACACACTCTATATGGGGCAATTTGGAGAACTCAATTGACTTGATCCATGTTTTTGGACTGTGGGAGGAAACCGGAGAACCCGGAGGAAACCCACGCAGACACGGGGAGAACATGGAAACTCCACCCAGATGGGGATTCGAACCAGGAATCCCTAGCGCTGAGAGGTGAACGTGCTAACCACTAAGCCACCATGCCGCCCCATGTTTCATACATGTGAAAGATTAATGGATTTAGTGCAAAATTTTACAACAGAATTTCATCCATCCCTTATCTTCTACTTGGTCCTCTACTAGGGTCCTGTGCACCTGTGTGGGACAGTTCCCAATGCCCATCCAGGGGAGAACATTTTGGGTGCTGGGCAGATACACCCAGGACAACGTGCCACTATTAAATCTATACAACTGTTATAGCACGACATCTCACATGTGGATATGATAATAGGACACCATTGCGTGTTAAGTCAGAATATGGGTCACAGACACCACAGCAACCCGAGAAAAAAACTTTTGTAAAGAACAACATCTGTAAACAGTGCTTTCTTAGCCAAGCCTTTGATGTTTTAGACATTTTTTTAAAGTACCAGGAATATTTCCAACCACCGTCGCCTTGACTGCCTCTTTGGGTGAAAGGTTAGTGAAACTTTTAGTGAGATAAATGATCTTTAACCTTAGCTTTACGTTTCTATCAAATACCTGTTTGCAGGCCGTGATTTTAAAAGATGCCTGACCCGGCATCACTGAGAATGCACTATTGGAACCTCTCATTCTCAGATAGAACCACAATGCTACCGTGCGTTTCTTAGGTTGAGTAAACTCTTTGTACATTTTCTTTGGTGCGTGGTCTCAGGTGCAATTGCTTCTGATCACCTGTCTCTTTGTTCCATCATGTTTGTACTTTAATAGAGAAAAGGAAGCGTTGAGGTGAATAATTTCTCATTCTAATCTTGTCATATTTCTAAAGTGTGGAGCTTCTCTGCTTGGCGGTGCTTGAGCAGTTGGTTAAAGCAGCAAAGCCTTTGAAGAGCAGCACACTCCTTCACGGCAATGCCTGAAGCATTTAGTATTTCAAAGGTGCTAAAATAAAGACAGGTGATATCCAGATCGTTTTGAGGGGATGAAAAACACTGATGAAAGTCTACATGCACCGAATCGCTATTCTCTAAAGTTAGAACCCTGGTTTTATTTAACATGCCTTAGACATTTTACTTTGTAACAGCAATAGAACTCATGTGACAAGTTACGTTTCAATCAGGTTGCAACAGAAACGCCAATCATTTTCATGGTTTCCAACATATATAATACTACACAATAATGCTAAAGAATTCAAATTGGAACCAATATTTAAAGTCAGGTAGCAGGGTGGCTTTGTGGTTAGTGTGTATGCCTCTCAGAGCTGGGGATCTAGGTTCAAATTCCAATCTGGGTGGAGTTTCCATGTTCTCCCTCTGACCACATGGGTTTTCCCCGTGTTCTCCGATTTCCTCCCACAGTCCAAAAACATGGATTGAAGGTAAATCGAATGCTCTAAATTGCCCTATATAGTGTGTATCTGTGTGAGTGAGTGTGCCCAGCAATAGATGGGCACGGTAGCTCAGTGGTTAGGGTGTTGGGCTATCAATCTGAAGGTTGGGGTTTCAAATCCCAGGTCCACTTAAGTTACCAATGTGGGTCCTTGAGCAAGACCCTTAATCCTCATTGTTCCAGGGATGTTGTGATCACCTTGTAAGTCGCTTTGGATAAAAGCGTCCAATAAATGACCAAATGTAAATGTAGATTGGTGCCTTGTCCTGGGGGTATCAGCCCAGAACCTGAAGCATTCCCCCCAGATGGGCATGGAGAACCCCCTCACGAATATTCAAATTAATTAATTCTTTCATTATCTTCCGCTTAATCCTGTACTAGGCTCACTGGGTAGATAAGTGTCATGTCACAGTCAGAGTACTATACTGCATCACATTGTTAATCATACTCAGTAATACAGAATCTACTCAACTTTAGATATAAACTTGGAAACAATATCAAAATCAGTAAATCCTACTGCTCACCTTCACAGACTCACAACCTCACGCCCATGCTAATGAAGCAGAGAACAAAGGCACATGTTCTCAGATCTTTCGGTGTAGACTGCTGATGATCAGCTTTTTAGTGACATAATTAAATTCACTAATTATTCTAAATAGAAATAAGTCCTACTTAACTTCCTCTCCAACTTTTCTGCAGTGTCAGGGCATCAGCTTGAAATAAAACTTCAGCTTTGCTGAGCATTCACAATTTATATATTTATATGGGGGTTCCCCATGCCCATCCAGGGGAGAACGTTTCGGGCGCTAGGCAGATACACCCAGGACAGGGCGCCAACCTATCGCTGGGCACACACTCACTCACACAGACACGCACACAATCATACTCTATATGGGGCAATTTGGAGAACTCAATTGACTTGATCCATGTTTTTGGACTGTGGGAGGAAACCGGAGAACCCGGAGGAAAATCACGCGGACACGGGGAGAACATGGAAACTCCACCCAGATGGGGATTCAAACCGGGAATCCCTAATGCTGAGAGGCGAACGGGCTAACCACTAAGCCACCATGCCGCCCTTAAATATATATATATAAACCAGCCTTGCGACCTGAAGGTCCCTGGTTCGGCACATAACCCCAATTGCTCCCCGGGTGCCGTACAAGGCCCAAGTATCCATATGCGTAATATTAAAGGATTTGGGGTCTGATTGATAACTCAACCATACGCCAAAACTTTCTACTACTGATTAGACTCATGTTCGTAATCTAGTTCTTAAAACCCCTTTGCAATACCAAAAGCATAATATAATTTTGGATTAGATTATTAAAGCCATGATTTAAACCTGCACCAACATACCTACACCAGAGTTTTACAGTCCTCTTCACAATTACAGAATGTTCTCCCCTGGATGGGCATGGGGAACCCCCACCAACAACCCAAGTATCGGATTATGTGGAAGATAATGGATGAATGGATGGATATTGCTTTTCCCACATGCTGTCTTTTATTCTGGGGTTTGATGCTGTGCAGTCAGTCCATAAAGAGCTTTACATCTCTTTTATTCAGAGGACAAAAAGAACCACTTAGTGAGTTCATTAAAATACCGCAGGGCCAGATCTTGTAGTGCTTTATATCCGAATCTTCACCTCTTTTGCTCGTTTTAAACCGAGTCTCCTCGTTCACTTTGGATTCAAAGCACCATGAAACCCTCTCTGAAATATACAAACCTTTACACAAACGTACACATCTGCCCCACGTTTGATGTGCAACATTAATTTGTCATGATGTCAGTCAGTTCACATCAGTATTGGGCTAAAAGATCGAGTCCATGGGAGTGCAGCTCACGCACCGGAGGGCACAGCGAGATGATGACTTTAGCCCTTGCAGCAGGACACACCTCATACAGCAGAACATCCATACATTTTTAATGCCGAAGGAGTTTCCCACTCTTCTGATTCTGTCTGATCAGAGAAAGTATGCCTGTGTGCAAATTCTTACATCTCTGACCATGGGAAATAAATACACTTGGAGTGTTCAGTCAACGCAGCACAGGTTTCTCTGATCCCATCTGTCTTTGATCACTTACCCTAACCTTATTAATAATAAAACTATCATATGATTATACATTTTATTATCTGCTGGTCCTGTTTATGGTCACTGCGAGTGCTGGAATTTATTTTAAAATTCATTGGCTGAAAGAAACACCATGGAAAGGTCAACCATCCATCACAAGGCATACATTTGGCCTGCAACTTTATCCATCCATCCATTATCTTCCGCTTTATCCTATATTGGGGTCGCGGGGGGGTTCCCCATGCCCATCCATGGGAGAAAGTTTCGGGCGCTGGGCAGATACACCTAGGACAGGGTGCCAATCTATCGCTGGGCACACACTCACTCACACAAACACACTCTATATGGAGAACTCAATTGACTTGGTCCATGTTTTTGGACTGTGGGAGGAAACCGGAGAACCCTGAGGAAACCCACACGGACACGGGAAGAACATGGAATCTCCACCCAGATGGGGATTCGAACCGGGAATCCCTAGCGCTGAGAGGAGAACATGCTAACCACTAAGCCACCGTGCCGCCCCCTGCATTATATATAATTTATATTACAGCAATTTATAATAAAGCATGTTTTTGGATTGAACTTACCAAAGGAAACCTTAAGATTAGACATGAAGAAAGAGATGTTTTTATCTCACATGGAAATTAAACCCAGGTCCTTCTTACTGTGAGAAAACCACTCAGCTGACCACAAGTGTGTGTGTGTGTGTATGTGTTTAAACTGTGTAGTCTGTAACAAATGTGTAAATGACTGATATGAACATGAATGTGTAAGTACATGATGTGGATCTGTGAGTGTTTGATGGCCTTGTGATGGTATTTGCTTAAATATGTGCTGTAATCTTTCTCTTTATATTGTGCATTGTTGTAGAATAAAAGGGCGTGAAGTGGCAGCATGACAGAGATTCTTTAAATTGCCTCTAATCTCACTTTTAATGCTCAATTTACCCTACTGATGAAACAATTACCTTTTATTAGGTTAAATGTGCGCACTTAGCATAGTGTCAGCAGTCCAGCATAAGATTTCTTTTAAGAAGAATGTTGCCTGAGTCTGACTAAGTGTTAAATCAAGACTGATTAGAGGATTACAGTTTGGCATTTTTGTGCTTTTTTAAGTCTGTGTGTGTGTGTGTGTGTGTGTGTGTTTGTGTGTGTATGTGTGTGCGCGCGTGTTCATGGACATACTGTTTGTGTGTGGCTAAATAAAGCATTGTGAGGACCGAAGCCTGTTAGTATATCATTGTAAGGACTACAAAGTGGTTCTCCATGAATTAAATCATTCCTTTTAAAGTAAAGTCCTGTTGCGTGGCTTTGTTATGGTTAATGTGAGGTTAGTAGTTTTTATGATTAAGATTTGGGCCTCTACAAAATGATAACCATCCATGACCCTGCAAATCCCCCCAAAAAAGGGAAAAAAAGTTATACTTGTCTGTGTTTGTATGTTTGTATCTGTGAGTGCACACATTTATTTATTTATTTATATATATAATATATATATATAAGGCACGGTGGCTTAGTGGTCAGCACGTTCGCCTCTCTTCGCTAGTGATTCTCGGTTTGAATCCCCATCTGGGTGGAGTTTCCATGTTCTCCCCGTGTCCGCGTGGGTTTCCTCCGGGCTCTCCGGCTTCCTCCCACAGTCCGAAAAATTGCGCTATATAGAGTGTGTCTGTGTGAATGTGTGCCCAGCTATAGATTGGCGTCCTGTCCTGTGTGTATCTGCCCAGTGCCCGAGACGTTCTCCCCTGGATGGGCATGGGGAACCCCACCACGACCCTAATAGAGGATAAAGCGGAAGATAATGGATGGAGATATATATATATATGTACGTGTGTGTCTATTAAAATTACCGATTTATACTACATTTTAATAGTTGAGTGATTTGAGTAACATTAAATAAGGTATAGATATTGGTGGTACACATTGCACCATGCTGAATGCATCACATATTGTACATTAGAGTCCAGGAACATTACAGCGGTGTATTTTTTTTGCTTCCCAGTCTCCAAATCCTTATTCTATAGAACATCTCTGTGGCGAGATAGAACATTCTGTTCTTACATCTTATTTACAGAAACTGCAAAAAGCTATTGTGTCTGCATCGGCCAATATTCCTGCAGAATGATTTTAACACATGGTGAAATCTGAACTCACTGGCCACTGTATTAGAAACACCTCATAGGACTTTCTGCACTCATCATATAGATGAACTTTGTAGTAGTTTGTTCACTATCTGTATACTTTCTTAGACTTTTTCAGTTTGTTTAAGAATTATCAGGTTCCCACAGCAGCAGCACAGATGAGGATGCATTTGCACGGTGGATGATTCTCTACATTACAGTAACAATGAGGAGTTAGGGGGGGTGTTAGTAAGTGGATCTGACGCAGAAGTTTCCCATCACTGTTCACTTCATCTGATGCTTAATGCCTACTTTATTGCTCCACCTTGTAGATGTTGAGTCAGAAGCAGTAGATCATTTATTTTTGCACAGTTTGTGTTAGTCATCCGTGAGTTCTTTATTAGTACACAGGATGCTGTTTATAGGTTTATAGGCTTGACATCTTTGGTTGGTTTGGTAAACACAGTGTGAAGTCCTGCAGTGCTGCACTGCTACACCACCTAAAAAATAACTGAAAGAAATAAATGCGTAGGGCGGCACGGTGGCTTAGTGTTTAGCACGTTCGCCTCTCAGCGCTAGGGATTCCCGGTTCGAATCCCCATCTGGGTGGAGTTTCCATGTTCTCCCCGTGTCCGCGTGGGTTTCCTCCAGGTTCTCCGGTTTCCTCCAACAGTCCAAAAACATGGATGAAGTCAATTGAATTCTCAAAATTGCCCCATATAGAGTGTGTCTGTGTGAGTGAGTGTGTGCCCAGCGATGGATTGGCGCCCTGTCCTGGGTCTATCTGCCCAGCGTTCTCCCCTGGATGGTCATGGGGAACCCCACCACGACCCTAATAGAGGATAAAGCGGGAGATAATGAATGAATGAAAATAAATGCGTATCTGTATTATATACAGTGTTGTAGTGAACAAGGCGAGGTTAATTAAGTGTTGAGTAGTTAACTAAATATTTCCATTACTGAATGTGTTTAAGAAATCTGAGAACACGCCATGCTCAGTTTTTTTTTTTTTTTTTTTTTTGTGTAAGACTGTGTAACACCATTTACCTCAAGCTTAACATTTAAAGAACTGTAATACGACACAATTACCGTTTGAAGATAAGCAAAATCAAGCGTACATTTTCATGCCCTTGTTGCTTCTTGCACCCTCCTGTGAAACTGCAAATAAATCGCAATGTTATTATTAACATCCCGGAGAGATTCAGCAGCAGTTGCTGGTTTGTGTCAGCTGAAGGCGAAACATAGTCATGATGGGCTAAGCAAAGCCTTTGCTGCTGCACTATTTCTTAACCTAATCCAATTTGCCATGGGCTGAAACTTGCTTCAGTATTATCAACGGGGACCAGAATTTTGTTCAACTTCAATTATGTTTTCCCGTCTTTAGGAATATGAAAATTCTTTCATCATGTTTGAGTCTGCATTAGCGCGTGAAGCTGTGGATTATCCCTGATGTTTCCCGAAGAGCATTTTGTGTCCCGAATGTGACTCTTGCAGAGGAACAGCTAAATCATTCTCAATGACTTTTAATCAAGCCTGGTGTTTTAAAAGCATCTCAGCCAAGAGTCTGAAACCTCCTCGCTGATCTACTATTATACCAAAACAAATATGACATGAATTAACAGTTTTAACTTTAAAAAAAACTGAAGGGATAGGCAAAAACTTAGACCCACCCGTATTAAAGTCCACCTGTATTTAAAATGTCTAAATGCACAATCATTTTAATTTATATTCTTTGTGGATTTTGAATTATTCTTTTGCAAAATGCAGATAAAGCTAAAAAGTGGGGGCCAGAATGTGAGGTGAACATAATATATAGAGATATATTGTGGGTGGGGGTGCCATGACTTAGCAGTCTGCATAATCGCTTGTCAGCACTGGGCATCCGGGTTCGGGTGGTGTTTCCATGTTCACCCCGTGTTCATGTAGACTTCCTGCAGGGTATTGGGTTGCCTACCACAAAAACAAAGGTAGTTTGGCTGCTTTAAGTTGCCCCTATATATTCTATGTGCGTGTGTAAATAAGTAAATAAAGTCTCAGATCCTTTAGAAGCTCTGAATGTAGATCTGTTTTTATATTGACACTATGCTTATTAAATGATGAAGACACATTACACCAATTATTGCTTGTTTAATTAACTTGTCAATTAAATATAATATATTTTCTTTTGGCTGAAAACATGTCATTGTTAGTACAGCTATAAAGCAAGAGACTAAAAGCCCATAAACATCGTGTCTGAAGAATGCTGAGAACCTCTGGGTGGAGTTTCCATGTTCTCCCCGTGTCCGCGTGGGTTTCCTCCGGGTTCTCCGGTTTCCTCCCACAGTCCAAAAACATGGATCAAGTCAATTGAGTTCTCCAAATTGCCCCATAACGAGTGTGTCTGTGTGAGTAAGTGTGCCCAGCGATAGATTGGTGCCCTGTCCTAGGTGTATCTGCCCAGCGCCCGAAACGTTCTCCCCTGGATGGGCATGGGGAACCCCACCGTGACCCTAATATAGGATAAAGCGGAAGATAATGAATGAATGAATGACTTAAAAGCCCCCTGTGGCAATAATAAAGGATTAAGCGGATGATAAGTGATGGATAAATGGCTGCATACATACAGTATAAGGAAATTACATTTACATTTACATTACATTTGGTCATTTATTGGACGCTTTTATCCAAAGCGACTTACAAGGTGAGCACAGGGTTCATCACAACATCCCTGGAGCAATGAGGGTTAAGGGTCTTGCTCAAGAACCCACACTGGTAACTTCAGTGGACCTGGGATTTGAACCCCCAACCTTCAAATTGATATCCCAGCACCCTAACCACTGAGCTACCACTCCCCACTTTTTTTGTGGAAATAAATCCTACTTTTGTCGACCTTGTGTCTTATCTTTTAACATCTGTCGTTTCTTTATTCATTTCTTTATCTCCAACACTAATGTGCACTTCTTCTTTTTGGTACTGATATTATTGAGTAAATGTTTTTGGTCTCTATGTACCTAAGAGAGCACTGCAATGCCTGAAGGACTCTCAGAGCTACTTTGCTGGCAGGGTACTCTCAGAATAAAGAGGTTGTTTTTACCCACAATGCCTTGACCTTTGATCTGCAGTTACTGTGTTTTTTCCCCAAACGTGGCAGATGAACTCACACTGACCTGTCAGAAGGGGATGAAGGGGAGTTCAGCAGGGTCACGCCTTGCACCGAACATGAACTGAATAATAGGTACATAACTTACCCATGACTGCGGTGGGTTTCCAGTTTTCATAAGTTTGCTTTGAGACTCGTGTTTTTGGGTTTCGCATTATCACGGTTTAAAGAAATCAATCAGCCAACCAACACAAAACCCTGACAGCGTGTTTCTTTCTGATTCATGTATCAGCTGTAGGTAACAGACGGGGGTGACTGACCTCCTGATTACTTTAAACATTACTTTAAATCTGTCATCCATCTTTTACACAATCTATTGACAGAGAAATCCACAACTTTATAAAAACATTCGATTCAATTCTGTCCCCGTCACACTGACCCCCCCCCCCCCCCCCAGCACTCAGTTCCACTATTTGAGCAGCAGAGCACCAAGGTTAATAAACGCTTAGCTGAATTCATTAATTAACCCTGGGTGCTTGGTCAGTTCTGTGCGATAGGGTGTAACGTGTTTGCATTTGGGTAGGATAATGAAGTGAAGGTGTGTGTTATCATGTGTGTGAACACCTCAGCATGCCCTCTAATGGCCACTAATACCCTCCCTGGTGTGCAGATCAGCATGGTGAATTTTAATGCTGGTCCTGCACTCACATTCTCGCTCGGTTTTCTAGAAGCCAAAATTAGGAAAATACAAGCAAATCGAGCTCTTTAATAACCTCCTGCTGCTCGACAGGGGTAGCTGATTAGAATTTGGTGCTTTAATAGATTTGTATCAATCAAAGTTCTTAAACATGGTCAGCGGTCTTACTTCACTTCTCTCTCTTTCACGGTATTTTTGTGCCATGTGCAGTCTGATGTTTAAAATAAAAGGATTATTATCTTAATACATACTCACCATATATTTGCTCATTGTTTCTCCACCTACCATATAGATGGACTTTGTAGTTCTATAATTACATTCTATAGTTCATCTGTTTCTCGACATAATTTGTTAGTCCCTTTTACTCTGTTCTGATGATGATGATGGTGATGACATAGAGAAACAGATGGCCTACAGTCTATAATTGTAGAACTATCCATCTCTAATGATCAGTGAAACTGAGGAGGTGAACCTAATCAAATGCAATCACTAAATATATAAATGTAAGTCTCATTGAGTAGTTTAGTTGGTACAATGCATGAAGGTTGTTCGAAATGTAAAAAAATGTGTTTCTTAGCCGTTAACAAAGCTTGGCAAAATGTACTTTTAAGAGCTTTTTGTATTTCCAAAAAGATTACAAGGGTATAGTGGAGTTTCCATGTTCTCCCTGTGTCCACGTGGGTTTCCTCCGGGTTCTCCGGTTTCCTCCCACAGTCCAAAAACATGGATCAAGTCAATTGAGTTCTCCAAATTGCCCCATGTAGAGTGTGTTTGTGTGCGTGTCTGTGTGTGAGTGTGTGCCCAGCGATAGATTGGCGCCCAGCGATAGATTGGCGAAATGTAAAGAAATGTGTTTCTTAGCCGTTAACAAAGCTTGGCAAAATGTACTTTTAAGAGCTTTTTGTATTTCCAAAAAGATTACAAGGGTATAGTGAACCCACATTGCACATAGAGATCCCTATTAAAATGGCCATATCACCCTATTCACAAAGAAACCTATTCAGTCACAAACATATTTCTCAAGATCTCGTTCTTGTCCTTAAACAGACTGATTTGGTTAGAAACCCATTGACCTTTTTTTTTCCTAATTATTATTAGGTTGTTAGTCTAAACCTTATTTAAAGGTGACACTTGTTGTTTTGTTTTCATCACTCATCAGCATGAAAACAGATCTGTGTTTGTTCTCTCAGTGGATGTCATGATGATCTTTTCCTTTTGGTTAAAGCTTTTGAACTGGATATAAAGGCATTCAGATCGATTGAAGCTGCAAATTGCAGGAAGGTTTGTCATTGACACTGATACAAAAGCATGTATCATTCATGTGAAGTGGTGTTCAGAAGATATGGCACTTACCTGAACCTGTCTCTTTACACTTAATGATGAAGTTTGTTCATATTTTTTTCATGTAATGTTATGAATACGCTTAATCCTATACCAGGGGAGAACGTTTCGGGGCTGGGCAGTTACACACACTCACACACAGGCGATATAGGGGCAATTTGGAGCAGCCAATTTACCTTAAATCCATGTTTTTGGACTGTCCATTTGATCCTGGATCCCCAGCACGGAGAGGCGAACGTGCTAACCACTAGGCCACCGTGCAGATAATTAATATCTATTGCTTTTTCTCATAAAATAAATAGATAAGGATCTTATTTATTTAATTGTGTTCTCTTTACTTATTTATAGAACTAAATTGGGGTCATTTAGCAGACGCTTTTATCCAAAGCGACTTACAAGGTGAGCACAGGGTTCATCACAACATCCCTGGAGCAATGAGGGTTAAGGGCCTTGCTCAAGGACCCACACTGGTAACTTCAGTGGACCTGGGATTTGAACCCCCAACCTTCAGATTGATAGCCCAACACCCTGACCACTGAGCTAACCCGCCCCTTAGAACTAGAACGAAAGTACAATTTTCTTTAATTTGCACGGGAAATTCTAAAGGGTTTCCAAAATTTCAAATCATCTCTGTATTTTTAGTTGCCTTCATTAAGTAGCCTTTCTTCAGCCCCATGGTGTCTCTTAGATACGGGCCTCAGGTCAATAAGTGCACTTGTGAGCAGCTCAGAAAAACAATGGAGCTATGAATTATTGAGTGTTTCCTTTCGGATGTAGCGCATCCTCGCTTCTTAATGGAGGCCCTGCTAAAAGGCTGAACGGAAAAAAATGGAGAGCAAATGTAAATTATTTCTAAGCCAAAGCAAAGAACAATGTCGTTTTCCCTCAACTCCTTGGACAGACTTTTTTAGACACAAAACCAATGTAACGTGTGCAGTTGCTCCGTATCAGACACATAAACACAGTGCTCACACAGGACATATTGGGTAATATATTGCTCCAGCGCTCAATTGATTTTTCGTCCGGAGCGCATGGTGGGTTTGGGCCGGAGACTCTGACAAACACAGCTGAGTTCTTCACCTGTAGACTGGATGATCTTACTTTATTTTTCAAATTAGAATTTTTTGCCCACAACTCTCTCTCCATCGTTCTCCAATCGGTTGCTGTCTGATTATCAAGTCTACTCCACATGTCCCGCTTTAAGTCTATTAATGAGTATAAGAACCTTATACATAATCACTATATGCAAATCAAATGTCTTTCTATATTTCTGAAGCAAATGTCAAACCTTCCACCTTCCACTGCTTTGAAAACAAAATATGATGTTTTTCAGAAGGTTGAAGGATAAATTCCCAGACTGGTAAAAACTCCATCACCAGCATGGTTTTAAATGTGTCGTAAATGTTATATGAAGCATTACAATTTAACTTTTACACTTTAATAGATATAGATTATGGCTCTAACATCTCTATAATCCATATATATATATTATATTATTGTATGCCTTATATTATTTTTCTATTGCCTAAATTGTATTAAGATACCTGTTGTTCTGAGTCATTTCCGTCCATCCATCCATCCATTCATCCATCCATCCATCCATCCATTATCTTCCGCTTTATCCTTTACTAGGGTCGTGGCGGGGAGGTTCTCCATGCCCATCCAGGGGAGAACATTTCAGGCACTGGGCAGATACACCCAGGACAGGGCGCCAATCTATCGCTGAGCATCATTTCCATCCATGGGTCCTTAACTGGGCCTGTCTTTTTCCCTAACAGCCTCTGTGCTCATGATAAAGATTTTAATGGACGCCCCTTCGAGTTGTGATTTATTTAGGATTTCCAGTTGCTCCAGTTTTGTCAGGTGGCTGTTAGGACTCCACCGGGAGTCTTTTAACTTACCAAATAGCTGAAGTCCCTGTAAACAATGGCTTGAAGGCTAAAATCAATATCTCTGACACATCGCTCGATGTAAAGCCAGAACAGCTCGTGTTGCTCTTTATAAAGCTTCCCTCACAGTAATCTGCAACATATGCAAGAAAATGAGACGGTTAGCTATAAGCCTGTGATAATCATGTACCTTATGCGTTCAGGACACGCCCAGGGTTTTTAGTTATCCTGACATTGTTCTTTCCTTCAACAATTTTTTTTTAAAACAGAAATGGCAGTGTAAAAAGATAACATCTGCTCTCAACCATTTCCCTGAAGATAAAGTGAGATGGCACAGACTATTATGATGCTTAGGGGAGCATGAGACTGCTGTGTGGATTATTAGAATCTGTGTCACGCTGGGCTTCTTATTGTAGATTACAGTATGTGACAGGTGTCAGATAACAGTCACCTCTACATCACTAATCTGTTTATATCTCCCCAGTTTCCTTTATTTAGGCATATAAAGTTTCTCAGTGAAGCGAAGGTGCAATTAGGCTGTTTTCTTCTTTTTTTTGTCGCTTGATATGCCTGCTATAAATTTTGGATTACGGACAGCAATATTTTAGACTTTAGATTTTTAGCTGGGTAGCATTTGGGCAATATTTGTGATTTTGAAATTCTAAAATAATAATATATTTAACAGCCAAATTGTTGGGATTATTTAGGAAGTGATCTAACTTGCCTACTCTACTCACACACAGAGGAGTTGCTGCTCAACATTTATCTCATCCGTGCAGTTGAAGCACACACTAAGTGCCTGGGGAGCAATTGTGGATTTGGGTGCCTTGTCAGTGCCTAGAAGTTGTTGTTTAACCCCAACCATCAAGATGAGGTCAGATGTTTTTTTTTGGCAGGATGTGCATGTACCAGTGTTTTTGGCCATAATTGAATCGAGCATAGAATACATTCAATCTACTTCTAACATTTGGTTTAGAAAAAAAGAACATGTTGTTTTGTCTTAAAATGATCTTCTTGCTAGATGTCAGAAGGGACAACAATTCCATCGCTTTATCCTCTATTAGGGTCGCGGGGGGGGGTTCCCTATGCCCATCCAGGGGAGAACGTTTCGGACGCTGGGCATATACACCCAGGACAGGGCGCCAACCTATCGCTGGGCACACACTCACACAGACACAGACACACTCTATATGGGGCATTTTGGAGAATTCCATTGACTTGATCCATGTTTTTGGACTGTGGGAGGAAACCGGAGAACCCGGAGGAAACCCACGCGGATACAGGGAGAACATGGACACTCCACCCAGATGAGGATTCGAACCGGGAATCCCCAGTGCTGAGAGGAGAACGTGCTAACCACTAATCCACCGTGCCGCCGGGACAACAGTTAAATAATGAATTAAAACCAAAGACCGTTTTTTTATGGTTATCCAGACTGTGCATATAATTATAACGTCCTCTGTATTAAATAAGATGTTAATGGTTGATGCTCAGATGAGACAATGCTCTCATTGAAGGTTGTGTAGAATTTAGAAATTTATTAAGTCTATGAATCTCTTCTGTGCTATATATAAATAAATAAATGTAATGAATGTAAAGTGGCTTTTCGGAATCAAAGTGCCTGCACTTGTGCTCTGGCTTCCATACAGAATATATACCTTAAGTTTATTCAGAATTATTCTGTAACTCATAACAAAACTTTTTCTGAATAGATTTACAATATTTAGAAGCGTCTGTGTGTGGCTTCTATTGATTCATTCTTTTTGTTTAACTGTCTGACTGTGTTTTTTGTTTTGTAGCCCAAGGACACGGTCTAAGATTTAACTGTAATACATTAAATAGCTACTTCAGATATTTAGATTTCGGCTCACTGTCTGCTGCAAACTTTAAACTTAAAAATGACCAGAACCACCAGAAACTCATTACAAAGTACGTTTTTAAAATGTATTTTCTTTATTTTATGTCACTAATTTCATTCAGTTGGAGCTTTCTTATAGTGCCTGCCTGCACAAATGAGGCAGTCAGATGGTGCATCGGTAAATGATCGATGGGGTCTATTCAATATCTTAATTAGTATGCACTAGTATTGTTCTGATTAAAAGTTTTAAGCTTTGTTACACTATGAAAAATAAGGTAGCTACATAAAAATGATTTATTGTATAGTTTGTATACAATATTTTTTGTTTCATATGTTTCTAACTAGCGCGGCACGGTGGTTTAGTGGTCAGCACGTTCGCCTCTCAGCACTAGGGATTCCCGGTTCGAATCCCCATCTGGGTGGAGTTTCCATGTTCTCCCCATGTTCTCCCCGAGTTTCCTCCGGGTTCTCCGGTTTCCTCCCACAGTCCAAAAACATGGATCAAGTCAATTGAGTTCCATCAAATTGCCCCATATAGAGTGTGTTTGTGTGAGTGAGTGTGTGCCCAGCGATAGATTGGCACCCTGTCCTGGGTGTATCTGCCCAGCACCCGAAACGTTCTCCCCTGGATGGGCATGGGGAACCCCACCGCGACCCTAATATAGGATAAAGCGGAAGATAATGGATGGATGGATGGATGTTTCTAACTACAAGTCTATATTGCGCACAGGGTTAATCACAACATCCCTGGAGCAATGAGGGTTAAGGGTCTTGCTCAAGGACCCACACTGGTAACTTCAGTGGACCTGGGATTTGAACAGCCAACCTTCAGATTGATAACCCAACGCCCTGACCACTGAGCTACCGCTCCCTATTGAGTCACACTGCTAAAATAATCCAAGAGAGTCATACATTCGGTCATTCAGTAGTGGTCAAATTGTTTTTTAATTACATATTGTGCTGCAATCAAGCACAGATTGGTGTAATGAGAACCAGGGATGCAGGTGCAGTAATGGATTGCATCTGCATCTTGTGTGTAAATTAATTATCTGCATATCTGAAGACTTGCAAAAGGAATCGAGAGTTACTAACCCTCTCAAACCACAGGTAAAATCCATCATCTCACCTGCTTTCCTGGCTCCGCCTCTCATTTTACATATCGGCGTTTGATTGCTGCGCCGTTTCACACACATAAATAAACTTAGTTCAAGTTTTGGCATCATTTCCCAAATAGTGCTGCCTCCTATTGTTGTAGTTCTGCCGCTGTCATCGAAAATTAATGGCTTCCAGTCTGTTACACCATGTTGCAGCCACTGTGTCTGTTACGGGAGTGGGATGAGCTAACAAGTACCAGTTTTAACTCAACATGGTGACATTTGTTTACATCGCTTTGTGGTTTGGATGCCTTGATATCAAAATCCAGTCCTACTCATTTGTTTGTGATCCAGCAAGGTGTTTTGCCAATTAGGCTGAATCGGGAAAACTATTGACTATCTAAGACTACTGGCAGTGAAAACGGTTACCATCGTTCCTTTGCATAAACGTTAGTATTTTAATGAGCGACACAAAAGAGCCCATAAGCTGTCATACAATCATGAAGCCTAATGTCAGCACACACCCTGTACAGGCTTTGCATCATGTACTCACACATTCTTACCTACCTAGCATCAATTAAGGAGAAAAGCAAAAGAGTACCCAGAGAGAACTGACACAGAACCTGGAGAGGGAGGAAAGTGGAGCTCAGTATCAAATGGAAATTTTTTAGCACCCCAGATGGCACGAAAACATCATATGGTCTCTGAATTGTGTTCACTGCTCAGCCATGGAGCTTGGACTCCTGGAGCTTGTGATGAATGGTTTATCTCTGGACATTATTTTTAGAGACCATAGAACAGTAAAAAGTGAGCACTGGAAATGAAGATGGATCACTTTTCGGGTTTCTCTCTCTGCTTTGTGTAGTTTAATAAGGTTCCGTGGCTGATTTCTACCAATAAGGGCAATGGATGGCTGGTGGGACAGTGTAGTGATGAGGGAACGGGATGAAAAGCCAGAAGGCTGTGGGCTGCAGTGGAGCTGGACCTTCATCATTGATGAGATCTGTTCTACACTGTCACATAAAAACATTCCAACAACATATTACACAATAACTGTCTGCTAAAGCTACTTTGAGGCAATATTCTATTTTTAAAGTGCTGTATAAATAAAATTATATATATATATATATATATATATATATATATATATATATATATATATATATATATATATAGGCGGCACGGTGGCTTAGTGGTTAGCACGTTCGCCTCTCAGCGCTAGGGATTCCTGGTTCGAATCCCCATCTGGGTTTCCATGTTCTCGCGGTGTCTGCGTGGGCTTCCTCTGGGTTCGCCGGTTTTCCCCCACAGTCCAAAAACATGGATCAAGGTCAATTGAGTTCTCCAAATTCCCCCATATAGAGTGTGTCTGTGTGAGTGAGTGTGTGCCCAGCGATAGATTGGTGCCTTGTCCTGGGTGTATCTACCCAGCGCCCGAGACGTTCTCCCCTGGATGGGCATGGGGAACCCCCACGCGACCCTAATATAGGATAAAGCGGAAGATAATGGATGGATATATATATATATATATATATATATATATATATATATATATATATATATATATATATATATATATATATATAGGCAATACTTTGCACTCAGAACTGGGACTGCCTTCAGTCTGTTTCTCAGATATTTTATATCATAAATAATTAGCATAGTGGTTAGTTTGACATCCATGCTGTTAAAACTACTTATGATTAGAATGAAAACGAGAGGGTGATTTATTAAACCTGAGATCTGTTTCATGTTTCATTCTAATAGATTTTTAAAGTACCTCTGACTGTCTTCTCTCTCTCCCTCCTCTTGCTCTCATTAAAACACAATTCTCGATATGCTCTCTTTTTGCATGCAGTAAGCATTTTTTTTTCTTCCTTATTTCTGTCTGCAAAACTATTCGATGTGGCCTCTAAGCTTCGTCCTCATCTTTATTTCTACGTATTCTTTGCCAGGAGGATGCTCTAGGCATGTGCTCCATCCAAAAACACTACATGTACACCATAGCTTCCTCAACACTTCCACGTCTGGAGCATTCGCAAATTCACACTTAAACTGCACAATTTAGCAGTGTGAATCTGTATCAGAGCCAAGCATTTATCATCTGTTTACGTCAATCAAAATAAGCAATGTGGAAACGCAAAGTCTAAAGAAGACTGGATTTGGTTTTAATCAAAGGGCATCTCTTTGCTGGACTTTAACAAAAAGCAGCTGGCAGCATCAGGTTCCGGTTCAGGTTCAGTTTATCCTGTTACATCGCAGTAGATAAAATAACATCATGCCTGATCCTGGGTTAGAATTCAGTTTCGGATGAATCTCGAATAGAGCTTGGTTAAAAAGCCAAGTGTAATGGATTTGCTGCTCTGGGACCAGTATTACTCTCTGTGATGACTGAATGCAGGTCTGTGTTCTAGGCAATTAGCATTCTGTATGAGGTTCCCGAGACAGGCTTCTGACTTGGAATTTGCTCTATTCTTCCTCAACGAATGAGAAACTATTTTAAATAAGGAGGGTGTCTTTAATGGGTTTTAAGGTTCCCTACCACAAAACATTATTCATACTGAAAACTGTGATGGATATTCGTATTTACATTGAACCATGTTCCAAGAATCCATCAGCAGATTAAGTACACCTGCCGTGTTATATAAAAGCTTTGGCACCCGGCTGAAGTGACACATTTTGTAGATACACAGATTAATTCATCGGCTATCGGGAACAAATCATATAAGATACCTTGATATATATTTATATGTATACATATACAAAGACACTCTTTTGTTTCCACACCCATTGTCTATTTTTTTAGGTCCACTTTGTAATTCTACACAGCCTGTTTTTTTTTTTGTTTTATTTGTTTCTCTATAGACTTTTTATAGTTCTCAGATAACCAGCTCTCACACAGTATCATCACAAAGCTGCATCTATTTGGGTGCTGGATGTTTTTCGGCACTGCAGTGTCACTGATATGGTGGTAGTGTGTTTGTCGTGCTTGTATGGATCAAGTGTTGTTCAACCTTTTAAACACCTTTTTAAACACCTCACCTCAGTAAACTGAGAAAACCACACCAGCTTCCTGTAGCAAGGGTCCCTCCCCCCTTATCTATAAATCGTGTGGTTAAAAATAAGACACACAAATACACAAAAAATAAAACGCCCTTCCATCTGGCTGCCCGTCTATATTGAAGAGATTTATTAAGCTTTATTTATTTAAGAAATCTGTCAAGATCGAACTTGATCTTTACAGTTCACTATTTTAATATGGATCCTGCACACATAGGACGTTTCCCGGTCGATGGCTGGAAGTTTATATGATTATTCTGAGAGCAATTTAGCAATGGCGCTTCAGCAGTATAGAGGCATGCCACTGTTTCACAAGTCATTAGCAAGCTGTGAGAAACTCGTTCCAACAAAGAGAACGTGTAGCGGCTATTTATTTTCTAGGCATAGCACCCCACTGCAAGAGGAATTAATGTCACTGCATGATTTTGCTCCATATAAATAAAATAATGGTGCATATTTAGTCAATACCGTGCGAAAGCCTTGGGCTACATAAGACCATTACATCTGAAATGTTAGTCAAAACAAATAGGAATATGTTTAAATTAATAGCTGGCATCACATACTGGATTACATGCACAGCATACAGTATGTGTATATATTACTGATGGTTTTGGTCTTAAACACTGTGGTCTTAAACCTGTAAGCTTTGATTAAATCAGCTTTATTTTAAATCTTCACATCACGATGTTGTCTTCCAGTCCAGAATTAGCTTTCTTGGGTTGTATGGATGATGGACTAATGTTTTAGAACACTTCAAAAAGTGTAGAATTAGGATGTAGTTGCTCAGTGGTTTGGATGTTGGGTTATCAATCGTAATTTTGGGGGATCAAATCCTAAGTCTAACAACCCCAAACATTACGTTCGGACATAATGATGTAAGAGCAGTGAGGGAGTATGGTGGAGTTTGTGTGTGTTTGTGTGTGTGTGTCTAGTACTTATTGTAGACCATTAAAGTAGAAGCCTCTTATATTAAGCAAGTTTGCATGGAAGCCCTGTGTCTCCCAAATTCCCATAATTAAATGTAAGATGCCATAATCCTGCTGTATGAAATCCCCGATTTATTAAAACTCATTTGTGGTTATTATCTTAAATCTCTTGATTTTTATGGCTCCTGTAATCAGTCAACTCCCTAAATTTCTCTTTTTTATTCTCGGTATGAGTCCAACATTCAGCTGAATTTGAATAACTGTAGCAGTATGCTCCCTTCCACATGGCTCCCGGTTCAGTAGGTCATCCAGTAGGCCCACTGCATCATCCGAAATGCTAGCCATTCTCGCCTACTGCTTTTGCCTACCACGTTGTCGGTGGTAGGTAATTTTTGGATGCGGCCTCCATGTATGTGGGTGAATATCAAAAATAGAAGGTAAGAGCATAATGTAGGTTTTTTTGGAAAGGTGTTTAAAGAATTCAACAATGTTCAATTAATCAGTTAAACTCCTACGCTGTTGGTGTCCGGTGAATAACCTGATACTGAACTTTCTCTATTTCTTTATTTTGTGTGTGTGTGTGGGCTTGTGTGTGTGTGTGCGCAAATGTGTGTGGGGGTGTACACACTCACACCATGAGTCCATGTCCTTCATGTTAACGGTGGGGGGGCACAAACCAGTTTATGCCACGGGTTTAGGGAGGCACTGAAAAACAGCAGATAGCACTTTCACAAATCCCACAAGATGCAAACACAGATCCTCTGTATGGAGTGGACGTGCCCTGCCAGTGTTCATACTATTTATTTATTTATTTATTTATTTATTTTGACTGAATTTCCTCTCATATTACAAAAAACATGACAAATGGGTGAATTGAAGATTTTTATTTTTTTTCTAATTAGTGGGGGTGGATGTATCAGTGCACTCATAGTGGGCGTCCAAAGCCTGGATTCTGAAGGATTACATCAAGAAGGGCATCTGGTTTAAAACACTGCCAATTCAAATGTGCGGATTTACCAGCTGTGGCACCCCCCCCCCCCCCAACACACACACACACACACACACACACACACGCACCCACACAATGGGAACAGCCGAAATGAGAATAAGAAGTGAAAGAAAAGAAGTTAAGGTAGAGGTTTGTTTAAGTCTCCATTAAATGAATAAAAGTCTGTATGTGAGTGTGTGTGTGTGTGTGTGTGTGTGTGTGTGTGTGTGTGTGTGTGTGTTTCAATTGTATGACACTGTGTAAGTCTGTAAAACTGGATAATTCCAGCCAAAATAAAAGTCCTTTAAAGGCTAGCAGCAGAGTCCAATCCCATTTCTATTAAGCAGCCGTGAGTGTTAAACACATTTAAATGGTTAAACAGGCAATAAATGAATACCGTGGTATTGATCAGTATAATCAATAGAACAATGTAGCCTCTGTGCTATAACCATGGCCAGTGATTTTAACAGCCTAGTCCTCCTGCCTCACAGCAATAAGACTCTGGCTTTAATTCCAGGGAGGAAAAAGTCCTTTGTTAGTGGATTTAACATGTTTTCCTTGTATCTAAAAAAAAAACATTCTGGTAAATAAACTAAATGTATTTAAATATTTAACCTTGGCGTGGACCGAAAACCTGCCCTGGGCTTTCTCTCAACTTTTGTCCTCGGTGCCCATAATTGGAATAAGCAGTTTAGAAAATCATTGCATAGGTGAAGGTAACATTTTTAGAAATCAAGTGAACAGTGTAAATGACATTCATTCTCACATATAAATTAAATCTAAAATAAGATTTTGTGAGTTCGTGTTGATGTTTCTGATTTTGAGCATTCTCAGTTCTACTTCTGTGAATATTTCTAGATGTTCAGCAATATGTACGTGTGTATCTGCAAAACACGTGTGATGATGTACGTGTGAGTGAAACCAGGCGACAGGCAAAAACGAACTAAAAAATCAGACAAGTTTTAACTTCACACTCTTTAAACAGTCTTCGGCAATATACTGTATATATTTATATATACTTATTGAAATGCACACACACACACACACACACACACACACACACACACGCACACACAAATTCAACACAGCACTGTCAGCTTTGCTCTCTCTCTCCTTCCTCCGTCCTTTTCATCCTATTCAATGCACACGAAAGGAAAGCTAATTAAACACTTTAAGGGATGACATGTGCCTCCCTCGACCTGATCTGCACTCCTCTCCCTGCCTCCCTTTCACAAGCTCCACCCAATCACACCCTCATGACACAACATATTTTTCAAATTCCAGTGCTTTAAACAGTATAAGAAAGAATTTGTTGATTTTAGATATGAATGTGTGAATGTAACCGGCTCCCTGGTCATTCTGATGATCGTATGAAGATAGAAATGAATGGCTGACAGTTGACTCTGCACCTCTGGATAGCATAGCAATGCGCCCATCGTATTGTCCATCATTTGAGATGGCCACGCCCATCAGGGGAGATATATTTGGCAGTTCAGATTCAAGTTCTATAGTTATTCATTCATTCATTCATTCATTCGTGGTGGGGTTCCCATGCCCAGCCAAGGGAGAACGTTTCAGGCGATGGGCAGATACACCCAGGACAGGACACCAATCCATCGCTGGGCACACACTCACTCACACAGACACACTCTATATGGGGCAATTTGGAGAACTCAATTGACTTGATCCATGTTTTTGGACTGTGGGAGGAAACCGGAGAACCCGGAGGAAACCCACGCGGACACGGGGAGAACATGGAAACTCCACCAAGATGGGGATCCCTACCGGGAATCCCTAGCGCTAAGCGGAGAACATGCTGACCACTAAGCCACCGTGCCGCCCGTTCCATAGTTCTTTAGTGCTATTTACAATAGTACATTGTCTCAAGCAGACCACATTGGTGGAAGGTGTGGAAGATTGCAATGAGCGTTAGGACGCACCTCGCGCAGCAGGTAAGATCAGAGCCTCTGTGTTTCAGGACACACTCCTCTGCCTTTTAAATCACCTGCCACTCAGACACTCATACAGATTATATTTCTGACATAATTACCCCCTGGGTAGGGAGGGATCTCCTGACTCTGCCTCCCAATCATAAACCAGTGTGTGTATTACACATTTGCAGTAAAAAAAAAAAAAAACATTAAGAGGAAAAGGGTTTAATGTTCTTTAAATCCAGTGAAATGTGTTAAAATCCTGCTAAACTTATGACAAATAAATGCCACATGCACTACAGCTGCTGTAGAGCGACACAAGATGTTCTTAAAATAGAAGAATAAAGTGAGATGGCCATCTAAAATTAGAGAACATGCGCACATACACACCCACACACACACACACACATCTGCTTCACCAGCTGGGCTTGAGGTAACTATCAGTGCTTGGCATGCTGTTCATTTACTGAATTCATTTTTAAGGTCATCTTCAGACATCCTCGCCTGAATTTCTGTCTGTTTCAGTTAAGATGCCATTTGTTGGGTATATAAGAAGGAAAGTAGGAAAAGGTCAGGAAATTTGTTTCATGCCTTTGCTTTACAACTACCATGCACTCTGCCCTCATTAGCCAGTGTTCCCAACTATATATTTGTGTTTTGTGGATATAGAGTTACTGTCTGTAGCCTTTGGCTGGCAAATATGTCAGAAATATTGCTTGGCATGGCTGTTAAAGGAAGTAATGATAGCCTGATGTGATGCTGCCCCTAAGGGAAACAGAGGGGCTGTTAAAGTTGATTATTTTCCTATAAATATGCAATTCATCATGTTTTATACTTTCTCTACAACAGAAACTAGCCGCCAGTTATTCTTTATAAAAGGATACATCATAATTTGCATCCATTTATCCGAAAATCTGAATGCATATATAAAATTCTAAGTAGCTGGAAACTTTTATAATGGCAATAGTTTTTTTTTAGATTACTAGAAATTCTGGGGTTGGGTCACACACACACACACACACACACACACACACACACACACACACACATACATATATATATATATATATATATATATATATGTATATATGTATATATGTATATATATGTATATATGTATATATATATATATATATATATATATATAATGGCGGCACGGTGGCTTAGTGGTTAGCACGCTCGCCTCTCAGCGCTAGGGATTCCCGGTTCGAATCCCCATCTGGGTGGAGTTTCCATGTTCTCCCCGTGTCTGCGTGGGTTTCCTCCGGGTTCTCCGGTTTCCTCCCACAGTCCAAAAACATGGATCAAGTCAATTGAATTCTCAAAATTGTCCCATGTAGAGTGTGTCTGTGTGAGTGAGTGTGTGCCCAGCGATGGATTGGCGCCCTGCGCCCGAGATGTTCTCCCCTGGATGGGCATGGGGAACCCCACCGCGACTCTGATAGAGGATAAAGCGGGAGATAATGAATGAATGAACTGCCATCGCCACCGCCAAATATATATACTACAAAGCATATTAACTTTTTCACTTCCTTTAAAGATGGACTTTGTACTTCTACTACTAAAGATGGACTTTGTACTGGACTACAATTCCAGACTGTGGTCCATCTATTTGTGTTCTACAGTACATACTGTGTACTCTGTTCTTTAATGGTCCATGAGGTGTTTTAATGAAACTACAGCAGCACTGCTGCACTAAAACCCTCTCACCACATCAGTGTCACTGCAGAACTGACAATAAACAATCCACCACCCAAATGATACCAGTTCTGTGATGGTTCTGACCAACAGAGAACAGAGAACCAACAAACAATAACCATAACCCTACCCTATCCCTAATCTAACTGTAACTGTAACCATATTACATGATTTTAATATAATTTACATTTGGAGACCAGCTTGTGGTTCCCATAATTACATGATAATATTCACATATGAGTGTGTGAACAGGTTTTAGTCCTTAGAATGTTACATATACCTGCCCACACAAACACACACACAGGCATGGTCACTTTATGAGTGCACCTCTTAATCTTCGTCAAATTTATTAGTTACTCTTATAATACAAATGCACTTTTGTAGTTCTGTAATTACAGGCTGTAGTCCTTCTTTAAAGCTGCAAGACTTTTTCAAAGTTAGGCTTCTCAAAAGAAATCAATACAGCATTTTTAGCATCAGTCTATCAGTCAGTACAGAGTTCATCTGGGGTGATACGGAGTGTGAGGGAGGAGCAGAGGGTGTAATGAGAAGGTGTGATGTTGTTCAGAACAAGCTCACACTTACGTCACGTCTATGCTAATACTCTACAACTAAGCAAAATAAACAGAGATGCAACACGGCTAAAGTTATTTTATATTAACATTTTAATGATCACAAGGTGATTTGATGAAGAATCATCTTTTAAAACAGCTGTTCTCAAAACCACGGGCGGCACGGTGGCTTAGTGGTTGGCATGTTCTCCTCTCAGCGCTAGGGATTCCAGGTTCAAATCCCAATCTGGGTGGAGTTTCCATGTTCTCCCCGTGTCCGCGTGGGTTTCCTCCGGGTTCTCCGGTTTCCTCCCACAGTCCAAAAACATGGATCAAGGTCAATTGAATTCTCTAAATTGCCCCATATAGAGTGTGTGTGTGTGTGAGTGAGTGTGTGCCCAGCGATAGATTGGCGTCCTGTCCTGGGTGTATCAACCCAGCGCCCGAAACGTTCTCCCCTGGATTGGCATGGGGAACCCCACCGTGACCCTAGTAGAGGACAAAGCGGAAGATAATGAATGGATGTTCTCAAAAACGTATCAATCTTTCAAAACTTTCATGGGAATGTCTGCTTTTAAAGAAATCCTAATCTAGGAACTTAAATTTATATTTTAACAAACAATTCGAGCCCAGTTGTTTTGGAACTAACTCATATCATTTTATAACTCATATATTGTTTTGGGTTCTGGGCAGATTCACACAGTACAGGTCACAAATCCATTACTGGACACACACACTCATTCACTCATTCACACAGACACTATATAGAGGCAATTTAGAGCAGCCAGTTCACCTCAAATTCATGTTTTTGAATTGTGGAAGGAGACCCGGAAAACCCGGAGAACATGGAAACTCTACCCAGATTGAGATTTCAACCTGGAGAGGTGGACACGCTAACCAACACGACTCTGTGTCACCCGTTTTGGAAATATCTTCGTATAAATATTATCTTTGCCCAGTGATGGATTGGCGTCCTGTCCCGGGTCTATCTGCCCAGCGCCCGAAACGTTCTCCCCTGGATGGGCATGGGGAACCCCCCCGCGACCCTAATAGAGGATAAAGCGGGAGATAATGAATGAATGAAAAATATTATCTTTGGAGGATTTTCTGATCATCTGCTTTTTGTTTGGAAGCAGGTGAAGCCTGATGCAGAAAACATTATTACTAAATAATTTATTCTTATTCTCCAGGAAAGTTTGCAAACGTGTAGAGAACCCACTCTCTACCAAAAGTAAATAAATAAATTAATAAATTAGAAATGGGACCACTAGGCTCTACAACCTATTAAATAGTAAGGAAAATATATAATGCGGGTTAATTGAAAGTGCACAACATTGATAGCCTTTACAATAGTTAGATGGCACTCTCCTGACCTGAGATCTGTAGCACATGGGAGTAAATGTCATGCAAGAAACTTTTTTTTTTTTGAATGCACACGTTTGGAGGTTTGCTGTGTGATGTGATAAATAATGCAGAAGTGAGAGTGTTGTGGATTATGATGTGTTGGCCACAGGCAGGCCCTTAGGCTGGTGTCAGTCTGAAAGTTGCAGGACTCCAAGGTTGAAGCGTAACCAAGAAGAAATTCTTCTCCATTCACGACCTGCTGCTTTATTATAAGACGTAGCAAGCAGCAAAGACGTCTGTATCGTGATCGCGTGGATGTGGCATATGGAATTAGAGGAAATAATGAATAGTGAAAGGAATCACTTGTGTGTTTAGTGGTGGTAATTATCTGAATTAATGTTGTCTCATTATTATTTAATTGAGAACAAAGTGCTCAGAGCAGTATATGTAATCTTGTACAATGTCAGTGAATAAATTCTGTTGGTATTAACGTTCATACTCCAATGCTGTTTCAGTCCCAGATGCCCAAGTTCGCCACGCTTCAGTCTTTTTCTTATCATCTGCATTTTTCACTCGGGCGTCACAGATTTAGACTCGACTAACAAGATTCTCTGTAGCTTGTGGCTTCATTTGTGTGTGTGTGTGTGTGTGTGTGTGTGTGTGTGTGTGTTTGTATGTGTGAATACATGTTGATCTTTTAGAAACAAAACAGTGCATCCTATAGTTTTTAATATTAATCATGGTACTACTGTTAATTACTAGTACTAAAATATTGAATAGTAGTTTTATTCTAACTGCAGATTTGTAATAGAACCATGCATGAATAAAATTGTAGAACCGTGCTAAGTTTGTAATTCATTTCAGGTAAACATAAACACCAAAGATCTTGTTTATACGAAGCCCCTAAAGGGAAATGGAAGAAAAAAGTTCTCACAAATATTTTGCTAGATCTCGCTTAGAATTTAATTCAAATGGATGCACTTCAGGGTCCGTTTTTAATCCTGAATTACAGTTTAAAAAATGTGAGCTTTAGTACATTTGTACATGTCTGAATAAATATTGTAATTAGAAAACCAAATTTAATATTAATTTAAAACCAAATTTTATATAATATCACGTACCAATAATTAAATTAGTTTTGTTCAGTTAAATACCACGAATCAAACCTTCCATAGAACGAAGTTGATTCATTAACTGAATTGTGAAGTTAAGCGTGTGTGTACATTATTGTGTCAAAACCCCTTACAAATTTCATCAAAGATTGAACATCCGAACCTGGATCCAGAATTTATTTATTTTTCATTCATATTCCTTGAGGAATTCCTTATATATATATATATATATATATATATATATATATATATATATATATATATATATATATATATATGTTAATGCTTGTTAAAGTATGATGCCAACACAGATTATGTTGTGAATTATATTGTGTTTTTACACAATAATCTTATCTCTGTGTTGTTGCAGTGCAGATATAGTTGGTATAGTGCTGAACTAGTTTTAGCTGTTTATGCTTGTACTGTGTATTCACCGTGCCTGTTTATTACTGTCCTGATACTATTTTACAATTTAATATTGTGCACACATAGTTTAATACGACATAGTTTCCTACTGTGCTGTTGCAATGCTATACACTATAAAGTATTTTTGTTTTCATGGTGTAGTTGTGATGTATGAACCCTGTATATGTCTCAGTCACTTTGCATAATGCCATTATTTAATCACTGATTTAGGATTTGGGAATTGAAGTCCAAAAAGAGGAAAAATATGAAGAAGACAATGAGGAGGTGGCTGTATGGAAGAGAAGTAAACAGACACATCATGGGACAGGGACAATGTGTGTGTTGGTTAGATCGTGTGAAAGAGAGAGTATTATAGTGCCAGAGCACGTCTCTCGGAGCAGACGCCCAGCCAGCCTGCTCATTCATAAATGATCTGAGCCGATTGATTGGGCTGTAGAAAAACACTGGAGCTGTCTGGATACATCTCACGCTTTGCTGATGTGCCAAACCCAGATCAGGACTTCACATGAAACCATGCAGCACCGATTGCATCAGGCAGGATTGGTGCTGTCATTCTGGACTCTTTTCAGCAGTCTGTATGAACAATGATATCTGTATATGATGTCTGTCTGATATGATATAAATGTAGTTCAGTAGACCATTTGTATTGTATTTTGTGAGCGGTTAGTGGTTACTCTTGCTAATTAACTGATGATAGATCCTAGGTATTAAATCATTCATGAGTAATTAATCTCATCTCTTTATCTTCCGCTTGAACCTATACTAGGAACTAGGGTTGGGTTTTGTGTGTGTGTGTGGGGGGGGGGGGGGTATAGATGTCCTGCACACAGGACAGGGCACCAATTCATTGCTGGGCACTGGATCTCTAGTGCTGAGAGGTGAACGTGCTAACCACCACGCCTTTCTTCTCATTGTAAATAATAACAGTGATTTATAAGACAGCAGTCTGGCTTTTCTTTCTGTTGATCCTTGTTCTGCTCTGCTTACATGTGTTTCTGCCTTCTCTTACTCACATGTCTTTATAAGGCAGCTTTACGACCTCATCACGCTCAGACCATAATAATATTACTGCTGTAACGACATCTGTGGCTGTGAGTTAAAGCCACCACAACCTCTATAGCGTTCCACCTGTTGATGCATCTGCTGTGTGTTTAAAGCTCATACTAAAAAAAAATTGAAATTAGATTTTTATCTTGTATATATCGAAAATTTTTGCTAGTTTTTTGTTTAAATGTCTTCTAATGACTGGATACCTTTTCACCCTCCTCTGTATCTGCTGCTGAGAAATGTGAATTTCCCCATTGTGGGACAAATAATGGTTTATCTGATCTTATCTTATCTTACTGGACATTGCTATGGATACCTTGTGGTTTTCTTAAAGGGCACGTCCACATTTAACACACTCAGCACACAGCTATCATTTCCATGTCCATGTTGATTCCACCATGGCCCCAACTGCAAATGGGGGAAGGAGGGGTAAGCAGCGCATGCACCACCACCACTCCACTCCACTAATAGCTCTCAGCAGAGATCTATTAGAATTTCTGGTCCTGTTAACGGGAGCTGGCGCGAGCTGTAAGATGCTAACCCATTGCTGGCTCATGGAGCAACTGCTTAACATTTCCGTTAGTTGTATACTTCTTACGTTTTATCAATCTCTTTTTGCTCCATCATGACTGTACTTTGAGTACAAGTCCAAATGTTTAAAAACATGGGTTGAACAGTTCTGTATGGGGATGTTGAACACCTTTAGTTTGACAGACTGATTACAAGTCATAGATTCTCCTTATACATCAGTACCTGAGCTCCCAAATGAGGTTTTGATTCAATGAGCATAGATTCTCACACACACTTCTTCTTCTTCTTAGTCTTTCGGCTGTTCCTATTAGGGGTCACCGAAGCGGATCTCAATTCTCCATTTTGCCTCTCCTGAGTATCCTCCTCTATCACCCCAACCACCTGCATGTCCTTACTCACAGCTTCCATAAAACTCCTCTATGGCTTTCTTCTGCTCCGCTTGCCTGGCGGCTCCATCCTCAGCATCCTTCTGCCGGTACCTCGATCTCACCTCCCTCGACGTACTCCAAAATTTTGCGAAAAGCATTTCCAGAAGAAAGAAAATGGTGACGGCAATAAATGACAGTCATATTATCCATTTAAATGCTCTTGGGGATTGGATTCCGTGTCAGTTGTTGAAAAACTTTCAGGCATGTGGAGAATATCTGCAGGAAATGGAAGTATATAATCATTTTTACATGAAAAGATCAAAACAACAATTAGAAACCAAGTTCATCTGTTCCCTCAGAGTTTCTGCCTCTGATTGATTTTAAGTTCTTCTCTTCCAGCGCTGGAAAACCGTAATCATAACTAAGCTGGTGGCTGTTTCTGTGCATAATGGCTTTGATGCTTCAGGGCCTATGAGTCATTGGAAGTTTCAGAACATGGATAAATGGCATTAAGGTACTTAGCTTCTACGTAAACAAACACAGACTTGCTGACATTGTCAATGTGACCAGTGGTGCACCTGAAATTGGCTGCACTATTAATTAGGTATTTGGAGACTGACAGCATAAACAACCCACTGAATTTACTGTCACTCCGCAATTCAGGTTCCAACTGTTAAGTCAGAGTCAAATTGGAACTGCTGTGAGCAGAACTTGAAGTAAAGCAGAATAAATAAATAGCTGTTTGGACCGCCAGGGGAAGTTAATTTCACCACCTGGGTGCAAGAAAGGAACAGTATTTGAGTCCTTCATGCAAGAAAAAGCATTACACACACATGGGGATGACCCGACTCCCCTCCCCCCCCCAACACCACCTCCGCATGACCCTAATCCCTTGAATATGATTTAACACTGGTCTTTCTGGACCCTTGAAATTCTGAGGACACAGTCCCCCTTTTTTTGAACCATTAAGGGGTCATCAGGCAGCTATTCATATGCATAACGACCTACAGCCCACCCACCCCCTTTGCCTCACAGGTGAAACGCCAGGTAAAAACTGAATTCAAAGGTTATTTCCCTGAAATTCAGCCTAATGCAATGCAATAACAGATTTTTTAGACAAATTTTTTATTTTATTTATTTTCTAGATCACAGCTTGTTATTTTTTCTTTGCTTTTGAGTTGATTAATTACATTAAGCAGATTTTTTGTGTTAAGGTTTAATGTGATGAAGCAAAAGAACACCAGTATGAAATAGCCCTGTGTTATTTCCTATTCCCCATTCCCTGTGTGTGTGTGTGTGTGTGTGTGTGTGTGTGTGTGTGTGTGTGTGTGTGTGTGTGTGTGTGTGTGTGTGTGTGTTCAACCATTGGATAGTCTAAAGGTCAGTTTACAATGATTCTAATCACCAAGTCTCTCCTTACCTATAGTTTATAAACAACAAAATGAAATGGGCGATTAGGGACCTTCTTGCTGTGAGACAGTAGCACCACAACTGCATATTTTCTACTAATTAACCATCAAGATATTTACCCTTCATGCACGCAGTGCACTACTTTAAAACATTTCATGATGGTGCTTTTATAACACAGAATGGTGGTATGAATGGCATGACTTTGTCCCTATTCCCAATCATTTTTAGCCACAATTACGGATTATTATAACATGCATGGAATTACCGGTACACAGCTACAGTAGCAATTGCCATAAAACATAGAATGTGTCTATTTAAGAATCCTGATTTAATTAGCTTTTCTGCCTCCACCATTATGAAGACGTGCAGAGGCCGGCGTGCGCGGCATGCTAACAGGCCCTGGCACCCCTTCACCACTGCACACCAGGCCAAGCTGATTTTGGCTACATCTTTGACATGAATTAGTAGTGAGCTTGCCTCTGGCTTGGATTTTTATGCAACCCCCTGACTCCCTTCTATGCTCAGTGCTGAGTAAATATGTGCCCGACACCCCATCTGCGCACCACGGGTGCTTGCCAAACTTCTATCATAAATCAGACCAACACCAGAGAGTGATGGACAGATCCAATAACCAATCAGCAGCCCTGCAGCAGGCAACATGAAGATTGGGAGGGTTTTGACTTGTCCATTTGGCTCAAGGTGACCTGACAGTGGGTAACTCGGTTGCTGCTAGTGGCCAGACTCAAGCATTGAATGCTGGGTAATGAGGTTAAATGATTGATCAGGTGTAGTCCAGATGAGTTTGGCTGGATGCCAGCCAAAGGGACTACTCTTTTTTGCATTAACATCATGCACAAGATGTCTTTATTGTGATAGTTTGTACACTCAGGTCAACAGCACCATAATATTAATTTCAAAGTATTTGCAAGTTGGGGTAATAAAAGTTTGTAAGTCTGTAACAGAGAAGGTATCGGATCATATATAGTCAAAAGGAAACCTCATTCATGTGGATGTTGCTTTGACAGCATTGTACAGGAGTTGAGGGATCTGCTGCTGACTTCTTGATGTTGAAGTAGATTCCACAGAACACTTTTAGTGGAGTTTTGAAAAATTAAATCATTTATAAACTTGTCTTCCTCGAGTCCATTTTTTAAAATAATGTCAAGGCTGGACAAACAGCTCATCCAATCCGATTTAAGGTCCGAAACCACCCATAACTTAGTAAATTTACACCATGAACTGTGTATTTTTTTCAATTTACTTCTAAATGCACATGACCAAACCAAAGTGCCTCCATGTCCATAACTGATTCAGAGAGAATTGCATTATTAACACCTGAAGCACATTGTGAAATGCTTGGCAGGAGAAGTAGTGTCAACTGAGCTGTGAATCTTTTTTTAACACAATGACACCGATGTATGAAGAGACTTTACAGAAATTAAAGAGGCTGTTTACTGAAATGCTGAAATTCCTTGTGAAATCCCCCCCTCCCTGCATTTTATATTTATCATCCTTATATTTACAGCGGTGGCTTAGTGGTTAGCACTTTCGCCTCTCAGCGCTGGGGATTCCCGGTTTGAATCCCAATATAGGTCGAGTTTCCATGTTCTCCCGGTGTCCATGTGGGTTTATTCCGGGTTCTCCGGTTTCCTCCCACAGTCCAAAAATATGGATTATATTAAATTAAATGCTCCAAATTGCCCCATATAGAGCGTGTATGTATGTGTGAGTGAGTGTGTGCCAAGCGATAGCTTGGCATCCAGTCCTGGGTATATTTGCCCAGCGTCCAAAACGTTCTTCCCTGGATGGGTGTGAGGAAGCCCTGCAACTCTGATAGAGGATTAAGCAGAAGATAATGGATGGATGGATGGATGGATGGATATACTTACAGCACCGTTGTTTTTCTGCCTTTTTCGAGGTGATTTCTTGAGTAATCTAATGTTGTCTTCGGGAAAATGTTATCTCTGATGTACTGTGAAACCACCTTCCTGGTCATATGATAACCGATCAACATGCCGATCACTGAGAGACTGAGATTTTAGTTCAGGGTTGTCAGGATTGACGACAGAAAGAATGTGAAAAAATGCAAATGAAAAAATGCTACTGAAAGTACAGTTTCTCTTACTACCCTGATCATTTACCTCCCGGTAGTTTAAGAGTGATTTCACACTCGGCTGCTTTAGTTTGATTAAAACAAACTCTGGTGAGATTGCAGTGTTTGTGCGCATCGTGTGATCATGTGAACACTCCCACCAACGTTTTGGTACACACAAACCAACCAGATCTGATGCAGTTCAGCTGAAGCATGAAGTCAGTGTGGACCAAAGACACAGGACCACAAACAAGATGTGACCCATGTGGAGGTAAAAGGGCTGATAAACATCAAGTCCAACCACATACTCCAAAATGCTACGAGGCTATGTAGTACCGCACACAGCAGGGTTCCAAATGTTAGTTCAGATGCATATGACTTATAAACTGAATGTTTGCTGAATGTTTTAATGAAATCACCATAATTGTCCATCCATTATCTTCCGCTTTATCCTATATTAGGGTCGCGGCGGGGTTCCCCATGCCCATCCAGGGGAGAAAGTTTCGGGCGCTGGGCAGATACACCCAGGACAGGGCGCCAATCTATCACTGGGCACACACTCACTGACACAGACACACTCTATATGGGGCAATTTGGAGAACTCAATTGACTTAATCCATGTTTTTGGACTGTGGGAGAAACCGGAGAACCCGGAGGAAACCCACGCGGACACGGGGAGAACATGGAAACTCCACCCAGATGGGGATTCGAACTGGGAATCCCTAGTGCTGAGAGGCGAATGTGCTAACCACTAAGCCACCGTGCCACCCCGCCATAATTATATTCCACTTAATATTATATCAGGGTTGCGTGGGGAGGAAGGGTGCAGCTGCAATCCATCACTAAGCACGCACACAGAGACACACACACACAATATAGCAGCCAATTTACCTTGAATCCATGTTTTTGGAGTCATGCAGTAAATGCTAAAAGTAAAGGAAACATGACTCTAATGGCCTAATCACGCATCAAGTGTTTTTCACCTACGTCTTCACGTCCTGAATGACTGAATTGCTAAATGTTTTTGGACACAAGCAATCTAACATCCACTCACGAGCACCTGTGTGCACAAAGATAAAAGGATGTTTTATCTCTATAGAGCCGAGCAGGGCTTCTCCACATCCCACAGTCCCATAACCAAGTCCATCATCGGCTCTCTCCCTCTCACTCTCTCTCTCTTTCCATCCATCTCCACGTCGCAAATTGAACCTATTCAGAACGACAGAGTGAACAGAGCTCCAGCTGTTCTGTAATCTCTAGCTCCATTGTTTCTCCCACTACCTCCTCAATAAACGCCTGAACAGTTTTTATTTTCCCTTTATGGAGGTTAATTGAGTCTTTTGACCCCATGTGTTTTTCAGACCGTACATATTTCCTCACCTCCGAACACAACACAATAGGAATCATAGGGCTGAGATTGCTTATTAACAAATACAATGGGATCAGAATTTATATTAGGGAGATAATCCACTGTCCGTTTCAGATGAGGTCCTGTCTCTTTTGTCTATGTTTAGACAAGGTAGTCTATTTCCCATTGAACTAAGCCATGTTTGTTGCAGCTCATCGATCAGAACTGTCTCCATACAGGAAATCACAGCATATGGCTGCACCAATGAGATTAGCAATATTGTCTTTTGCCGTAGCCAAGGCTGGCCAATCAGATTACCTTGCAGGACAAATAATATCTGTAGTGTTTTGAGAGCCTTATTCCATGCATAACATAAACCCAAAGCCTTCAGGGTGGTTATTTATGCCTATTAGTGTTTTAATGATTTAAAATTCCAATTAATTAACGAGGGTTAGAACAGCATGGCTGTTTTGCGCTGTAGAAGTTAAGAGATTTTCTTTTTTGTGAGTAAGTTAATGGCACATTGTTAAGGCTTCAGAGAGGGACGCCCACAGGCATGACACCTGGGTTCAGTGGGGCTCACCTGGGCTAAACTGGATCTAATTATGCAGTTGGGGAGGCAGGGCACCTCGGGGGACAGTGTGGATTTGTAGCACCACATTCCAAGTGTCTGTGTGTGCCTAAGAGCCTCTTTCAGCTTGAAGAGCTGGTCAGAATGAATTTTTAAATGAATGTTCAAAACCCCAGGACACAGGTGTACCTCAGTATATAGGATACATCTGAACAGGATTGCACCTGTAGTACCTCTGAGCCCTTTGTGTTGGAGTTAAAATATTCTTCCAGCTGGGAATAATGCCGCTTAATTAATTACACAAATGTGTAAAAGTCCATTTTCAGCAGCCGTTTCTTTAACAACAGTAATTTCCCCATTGTGCGACAAATAAAGGTTTATCTTATCCTAAAGCACATTCTCAAATTATAAAAGACCTTACACATGTCCTTGTACATGTGTAAGCATAGATAGTATTATAGATAGATAAATTGTACCTGTTAAACTCTAAATAGGTAACATATTTGTGTAACTTACTGTAAATAGTAAACTTTAGTTGCTATTGCAATTTAAAGCCCCTTCTCTGCTTTGTTATTTAATAACGATGGTTCATTATTGAATTGAATATCATGTTCTCTAAGACATGTTGCCACTTTACGAACATATGACCATTTTTTACTGGTTAAAACACTTACGGCTTCATTCATTTTATTTATCTGTATTGTGTCTGTTAGGTTAAATTGTGGGGTGGCATGGTGGCTTAGTTGTTAACATTTTCACCTCTCGGTGCTGGGGATCCCAGTTCGAATCCCTAACTGGGTGGATTTTTCGTCCTGTCCTGGGTACTCAGTAATTTATTTTAAGTAATTAAAAGTAATTTACAGATGAATCAGTAATTGTGAATTTGGCTTTAAATCTTTATAAAAAGTAATCACTGCAGCCACCATCATTGACTAATGTACATTCATTCATTCATTCATTCATTATCAACCGCTTTGTCCTATATTAGGGTCGCGGGGAAGGGGGGGGACACCCAGGACAGGACACCAACCTATCGCTGGGCACACACTCACACACTCACTCACTCATACACACAATATATGGCGCAATTTGGAAAACTCAATTGACTTGACCCATGTTTTTGGACTGTGGGAGGAAACCGGAGAACCCAGAGGAAACCTACGCGGACACGGGGAGAACATGGAAACTCCACCCAGATGGGGATTCGAACCGGGAATCCCTAGTGCCGAGAGGCGAACGTGCCAACCACTAAGCCACCGTGCCACTAATGTACAACTAATGAGTAAAATAATAAGAATCCAAAGCGCTGTTTGCTGCAGCAGCAGTGTTTAAACAAGCACAGGACGGATTTATCGTCTCACAGTAATTAAACAGATAAGTGGTAATGAACAACCTCTGCATACAGTTCTTGCTTCATTTCACATGGATTGCTTCACTCCTCTTACAGGAGAATCTAACATAATATGTACCCCCCCCCCTCACTAAAAGCTTTTTGCTTGACTCGACTGGAGGCTGGAAAGCAAGTGGAGGTGAAATTGCTTTACTGAAGGTTAAAATTGCACTCCATGTTTTTTTGCAATGACAAGCAAGTTTTGGCATTATCTTTTCCAGACCCGCAGGGCTCTGAGATAGGAGCTGCATGAAAATGACTTGTTCTAAAAAATGTAAAATAAAATATAAGGAAAAAAAAAAACATTAATGAAGCACAAAATTTAGCACAGGTATTGCTCTGAGCACCTCTGCTAAAAGGAGGTGCCAGCGCCTTATAAATATTCTGCAGTGCAAACTTTCCATGCCAGTTCTTAATGCTGCGTCTAAATGTATTCCTCAGGTTTAATGTACAACATGATATAACAGCTGTAAGGCATTTAAGTTCTGTGGACTGAAACGGTTCACTTTTACTGTTTGTGTATTGTTGTACTTTTCTGTTTCTGGTGATTCAAATGCAGGAGACATGCGGCTAATGAATTTAGGATTGGCTTTATTACCACTTTGTACACAGTCACTTCACAGTGGCACCACCCAGCATGCTCAAAATAACTGGTGAATGGTTCAACTTTATCAAACAGAAACTGCTGCAGACACAGTTGTGTTGCAAACAATATGATGAAGAGCATTTACCTAATAAAATAATAATAATAAGATTTAGAAAAGAATGAAGGCAAGCAACAGGTGGCTTGGTGGTTAGCATGTTCGCCTCTCAGGTCTAGAGATCCAGGTTCAAATCCCAGTCTGAGTGGAGTTTCCATGTTTTTTCGGTGATTATTTAAGTTATATAATTCCTCACACAGTCCAAAAGCATGGATTCAAGGTGAATTGGCTGAAAATTGCCCCTATATTGTATATGTGTGTGTGAGTGTGAGTGTGTGTGTGAGTGTGTGTGTGTGTGTGCCTAGTGATAAATTGGTGCCCTGTCCTGAGTGAATCTACCCAGCACCCGAAATGTTCTCCCTTGAATGGGCATGGGGAACCTCCCCACAACCCTAGTATAGCATAAAGCTGAAGACAATGGATGGATGAGGGAAAACATTAAATAATACATGTAAAATGAGAAAGTCCAAGAGTCCAAGAGACACCGGGATAAAATCCAAAACTAGAATTTATTAAAACGTGGTGACGGGACACCAACAAAAAGGGGGGAACAAACGAACAAAGTAATAATAATAATAATAATAATAAGTGATATGATAAAATGATAAAGACAATGATCTTAAGCACAGAGTAATAAGCTTTTTCTTTACACTGGTTCTGCAGTCAATAATTGTCCTTTTTTGTAATTTGGAAATAGTAAAGTGGAAATAAACTAAAAGTTCTGAAAATTCAGCACAACAATGAATCTCAGCACCAAATCCAAAACATTAGTTTAAGGATATGAAGGGAATGTCTTTGAGCGTCAGAGCCTTCACCTTAATCCAATAAACAATAAATGATAAATGGATTTAAATACAGCGCTGCATTGATGTAGCTTTACTGAAATATGACTTAAAGAATTTTGCAAGTAGAAATGTGCAAATATTTCCCAGTCTAAGTATTTTGGCAGGTGAAATCTCCCCCGACCCCCTAACCACATGGTGGGCCTTTAGTCCACCTGAGTTGAGTTTGACCTTGGCCTGTCATCTCCTTTCCCCAGTTCCCATCCACCTCTTTTCTTCATGGGTTTATTCTACCACCTGCATTTTGCTCGCTGCTTAGACTATAACACATTCATCCCCCCCATATAACCAGCTACCTGTGAGAGGCCAACAACAGTTTCAACTGTCAGTATCTCTTGAAGAAAGAGTGATGAAAGTGAGATGAAAGCGTGTGCCCGCAGTGCCGTTTGGACCACTTCTCATGAAGCAGTCATGCAGTGCTACAGAACAGTGGAGAGCACACAACATACTAGATCGTGTTCCCTTGTTGAATTACTTCTCCTTGAAAGGAAATATTTTAATGCACTGCACTTTTACATGGGTATAAATGAACACGGCTTTAACAAATCTGAACAGGTTTTAATCGGCTGCATTATAAACAGTAAAGAACAGACTACTGTCAGCCACGGAGTTGAGGATTATATTACAGAAACTAGAATCTATGCCGAGTCAGATGAAAGCTGAAGTTGGCCCCTTTTGTATTTCTTATCCAACATCCTGTCCTCCTGACCTCCTGAGTTTGCTTTTTAATAATAGAAGACACTTCAATTAAATGCTGACTTACATTTTTTTAGCCATAGATCCATAAAATACTTTAAAAATCCTGTATTGCCTAATTCATATTGCCTGTCCTGTTTAATAACTGAATTAGGACTGGATTAAGCTTCTCTAATTACTGTTTGGAAACCCAGTGAGAAAAAAAAACAGACTTGGTCTCATGTGATTATATTTTCTCTGTGCTGTTGTGATTGTTGGCATCAACACAGTGGCCCCTGCTGAGTAAATATTGCTTTGGCACTTGTGTAAATGATGCTCAATGAACTTGATACAACACAGGCCTTAGATCTATGTACTCAAACATAAAGGATTCCGTTCCAATGATTTAGCCACATTCTACATTAATGTACAGTTTAATTTGCCAGTAGACCTGGTGAAAAGGGCAACACTAATTTTAACACAAAATGGATACCAAATTATATACACTATATATATATATATATATGATGGCAGTACACTGTAAACACAAATAAGTATATTGCATTTCAAACACATTGAATTACTGTAGACCAATTATAGAGGTGAATTTTGGAAAATCCTATGCATTTTTGTCTATGCATTGACGATTGCCCATCTACAGTGGTCTATAAAGATTAAAATCAAAGCACGAAATAGAAAATCATGTTTTTTTTAGAAGTATTTCTTTTTAGATATTCAGGTAATACACATTCCACACATGATGGCCTACAGAATGTTAAATCCTTAAAAAGACTTAAAACTGAGATATTTTAATTTGATGAATCAGTGATCAGATGTGCCAGCATGGCCTAATACAGCACTTCTACTACTACTTGTACAATGTAAATACTGTTTACCTGCCATATATGGTATATTATATATATTATATATATATATATATATATATATATATATATATATATATATATATATATATATATATATATATATATGTATATATATATATATATTGTGGTGGAAATAATATTCTCGTGAGACAATGCATATTAAAAGAAGTGATATTTATTAGAGAAAGGTAAAAGACAAAGCGAAAGAGAATGAGAGAGCGTAAGGAAAATCCTACCCCACTCTCTGACAAGTTATCAGAGAGCCCCACTATTTATATCATGGGTACAGAGCATTTGCTGAAATCTTCTCTGCGACCTTCAATAGCTTGTTTTACAAACAACAATGTCTGAATAGTGCGGACGTGGATCTCAGTTCTGTCTACGTGGTTTTATTGCAATGGTTAAACAGCAGACTGATGTCTAGCACTGACCCTACTAAATGTCAACATGACTTAGTGTAATCAAATCATCATAATAAGATATCATAATAAGACATAATAACTGTAGAAGTTTCTTCATAGTTATATACAAACACAATGGTTAAGATGAATCACTCATACATAGTAAAATACTATTTTCCTTCACAATATATTCATAGTTGTATACTGTATTATATTTCACATTTCACATAACGATATGTGTAATTCTCATTTTCTTCTTAAAAATTTAAATTTAAATAAATAAACAAAAAAATGTCTCATGTAACAGATGTGATATTAATGATAATAAAATTTTCTTGAATCTTGAATAATGCATCTGTATATATATTCATTCACCCTATACATATTGTGTAAAACTATAAATATATATATAGGCATATTCTCAAACATTCTTTGGTGTATAATACTCATATTTTATTGGTATTCATTACAATTTTCATCACTGCATTGTATTAATTGCATAAAATAATAGCCGTAACACTGTATTTTTGGACTTTTGGTGAGATGCTAACTGCATTTCATTGGCACTGCAGCCGCTCTCTGTACATTGACACTAAAGTTGAATCTAATCTTGAAAATGTTTTTAAAAAGTTAGGAGTACAGCGACTGTAGGAATAGGATTTAGTTCACCTTCCAGAAAACACCATGTTTAAGAGGCTGTAGGTTTGTCATTCGCTGATTGCTATTGTGATGGCTAGCAGTGAGACACATATGGAGGTTGTTCTAGGTACATTGCTTTGGGCAAAAGTACCAGCTAAAGTGCCACTGTAAATAGCACTAACACTGTTTTAGTGCCAAATTCTAACTCTGCAGATCTGCCTCCAAAGTCAGACAAAGCAACAGCTGTTTAATTGTGTTAGTTAAAACAATAAATCCAAACAGATTGAATAACATACCTCTCAAAGTACCATTTAATCAGGACTTGATAACATAAAGCAGCTGGCCATAGATGTTCAATCCCATAACTAACCGTATGTTCGCACTAGTAAAGAGAGTGCACACAATTCATTTCATCCTATCCCAGGATAGGCATTCAGATGACATTGAGAAGCAACGGACAGCTTTATCTCAGTGTAAAAGAGTATAAATGTCTGTGTACCAAACTGACCTGTGTTCAGTGTGCAGACATCTGATGTTTACCTTCACCTGCTTGCTTTATCAACTTTTACTGAGATTTCAAACTGGATCTGGTGTAACTTTTAAACTTTTTTACTAATTGCACTTCTCCAAAAAAACCTATAGAACAATCTCGCACAAATGAATAAGAATCATAATGCAGCATATGGATTCTCTTCTATTCGAGTGTTCCCAGGAAGGATGATGTTGAATATTGGTCTAAAATACAGAGTTTATATTTCAAACAACTTGTAGAAAATAAGTTAAAACAAAGTTCTGATAATGTTAAAAATTATTTATCGAGTGTATCTTACTCTTGGAGAAAACGAGTTAATAAAAAAAAAGTCTGAAGTTTTTAAGACAAACGTGCATATTTAATAGCAATAACTTAAATTTTTTATATTTTTATATTTTTGTATCTTTTGTATCTTTCAAAACAACCAGCAATACTCACTAACAAAGTTAGAACAGGCAGGAAGGCGGGAATTGAGTCCAGAACTTTAAAAACAGACTGTAGAGAAAGAAGTCAATAATTAGGGGAGAGTGGGAATCCTAATACACAAGATAAAAATGTTATAGAAAGTTATAGAAACCACATCTAATCAGTCTAAAAAATACATTTCTTTATGTAATTTACTTATTGTAATTTAATTAGCATCAGAATAGTTTTGCAGTAAGTCAGTTAATATTCTCGCATTTATCTGATTTGTTTTCATTTTGTGGTCCGTGGTTTTTGTTAGAGAATCTTATAAGTTTTCATTAGGACTAAGATCTATTGGTGCTGGCTTTTCCAAGATCTCCTAATTCACAGATCATCTTTTTGACCTGAGAGAAATGGACAGAATACTCTCTGTATAGAACAATATTTCTGTAGTTTTTGTTCTACTGTACACAAAAGCCAGACCATCTGCGTGTACATCCCATCTGTAACAGGGTTATGGCTTCAGTCACGTTCTCAGTGTTGTATTACTTCCATTTCTAGCAAATTACAACACTTTTACCAAAGAGCGGTTTTGGCAGAAGCTGTATGGGACCGAATAAGGCCTGCTTCTGTTTCCTCAGCAAAGCCAGACATGGTTTAAAAAATAGAAATCGATAAGGAAGAATTTTGAAGCAGACATTACTTCCTGTGTTCAGCCTGAAGAATGTTAAAATATTTACGATAGCTGCCAGATTACTTTCTAATTCACAGTGCACTTTTTTTTTTCTTTTCTACTCTATTTCCAGTAAACATTAAGAGAGCCGGAGCATAAAATGACAGATAATACAATGCCATGTACATTAAGTTTTAAAATTAGTTTCAAAGTTTGTTTGAAAAGGACAAACTAAATGAGGCATCATTTAACTGTCATCAGCAAGTCGTAGTCAGAAACACAAGGAATTAATAATTTATCTAGATTATTTTCGACTGAGGTTTTTTCCACTAAAAGTCTTTCATCAGAAACCGTAACCCAGATACACACAAACCAGCCAGTAAAGAATACCCCTGAGGAGCCACCACGCTGTAAGTAGTGAAGATTAGTGTAAAAGAATTTCCCATAGCACTCAGCACATCAGTTTTTCACTTTCTTTATAATTTGGATGGTTTGGTTGGATTTCACAGTGTCACTTCTTATAATGTGTGTTTTTCAGCGTGCTGGAAACATCGACGCCTAAATGAGCAAACATACACAACAGGGAAAAATTTAACACACCAATAAAAACATGAAAATGTCACTGACTCTGCAATTACTATGATACTATGAGCTCATAATTACATCTCTATGTTCGTTCTTGTCCAGAATGGCAGTGTCTTGTCTCCTGTCTCCAAATGGCAGATGCTCACATTTAATGAGGATGAAACTTTAGATTGTGTGCAATTGTCTCTGTCAATAGTTAAGACCAGCTCTACATAGGGAGATTTTGAAGGTAAGCTTTGGTTAAACAACTCATGTATCTCGTTTATACCGCCTGGCCACTTAAGGAGTAAGTCTTGGTCCTCACAAGGATTCTTTCTTCTAAACAGAAACCAATATCAGGGCCACATGTCACTACAGGTTGCTCTTTAGGGGATTTGGCTTAGAACACAATAAAAATGTTTTAAGACAATGTACTGCTGCAAAAAAACACTTTATAAAACGTGTAGTTCAAGTCTTTAAATCCGATTGGCTGGGCCATTTTTCCAGCCATGACAATATTGACAGTAATGCACACCTCTTATATAATACATCATTATAAATCTTGTACCATTAATAGTAATACAAATTAGTATAAGGCGGCACGGTGGCTTAGTGGTTAGCACGTTCGCCTCTCAGCGCTAGGGATTCCCGGTTCAAATCCCCATCTGGGTGGAGTTTCCATGTTCTCCCCGTGTCTGCGTGGGTTTCCTCCGGGTTTTCCGGTTTCCTCCCACAGTCCAAAAACATGGATCAAGTCAATTGAATTCTCAAAATTGCCCCATATAGAGTGTGTATGTGTGAGTGAGTGTGTGCCCAGCGATGGATTGGCGCCCAGTCCTGGGTCTATCTGCCCAGCGCCCGAGACGTTCTCCCCTGGATGGGCATGGGGAACCCCACTGCGACCCTAATAGAGGATAAAGCGGGAGATAATGAATGAATGAATGAAATTAGTATAAGCAGTGAGCCAATTCCAGATGAGCGCTAAGCCTGTTGTGGCTGTGGTTTATAAATTGTGTTCTGTAATACGGCCACTAGATGGTAACTTTTCACTGTTCGAGAAACCGGTAACCTGTTACTCAATGTTTGCTTACTTCATGGAAAACCGGTTTATTAAAAATAAATGTTTTTATGAAGCAAACTTTTTATTATAGTGTGTTTGTAATAGTTTTATGAATGCAATAAGACACCAGAGGTTGTGTATTATTGTAAATAAATCACAAGAAAGAGGTGTAACATATCATAGCAGCCAAATGCAAATGCAGTATAATCCTTTTCCTTGAGTTCTTTACATTACAGTCAGAAGCCTGTATTTTAAACCCCATTTTAAACCCCATTTCTTAGAATTATTTCTCACGTCATTAGTGGCAAGTGACCCAGAAAATGCATGTATTTTCTCTACCCTGCAAACGAAGACAGACTTACGAACGACTCAAAGCTGCTGTCGTTTCAGTTGTAAGAGCTTTAGTCATTAGATGACCACAATGTTATGACTGTGATTCTTTATTAATTTTAACGAGTGTGAAAAGGTAGCTGTATATGTTGAATGAAATCCACAGCCTCTTTTTAGCAGTGCAGATGGTTCTGTTCTGCCAAGAGGAAGTAGATTGAAAGCACTAATTAATTGCTAGCAGCCCAGTTTGGATGCTTCCATTATATAATGTAAGAGACTGGAGCTGTGCGAGTGTGCTTCTGAATGAGAATTAAGAAAGGCTTTGGGGAAGGATAGGGAGAAAAAGTGTCGAGAGAAGGCAAAGACGGAGAGAACAAGACATTTAGACAAAGCAATCCAAGCCCATTTTCCCCCTGAGAGACGAAGCGTGTCCTTCTTCTCATGCTCAGCTGCACCTGAAGGTGAGACGTGGAAAGCCTCCTACTCTCCCAACAGCCATGGGCTGCCCCTCTCCTGACATTCAGGCGGACAAAAACACACTGCTTCCATAATTTCATCATATCTTCACGAGGTGAGCTCACATCCTACAGTGAGGAGCATACCGTGTGACCTTCTCCTTCATGTTTGCTGTTTACTTCGTTTGCTGGACTGAAAAAACTGAAAAAGGCTTTTGAGTTCATGTTTGCTTCACCTAGCAATACTGACAACCTAAAACTTTCTTTAAATCCAATCATTAATATGTGTGAAGGATGATAGTGTATTGTCACTCTACAGTAATGATCATGTGTGTGGATCTTCTCAGTGAGTTTTCATCTCCTCTAATGGTTCAAAGACATACAGTCTTAAATCCTAAATAAAAGCCCACATGGACATGGAGGGAAATGGAAATTCCACCCAGACTGGGATTCAAACCTGTAAATTGACTGCTCTAAATTGCCCCATGTAGCATGAGTGTCTATGTGAGTGTGTGCAATGGATTGGCGCGACACAGAATATATTCATTGTCAAGAAGCCATATAAAGAAAAACAGCAAGTTAAAAGTAATTCAACACACAACACAACTCCATTGCCTTTATTTTACAATTATCTTACACTCATTCACATTTAATTTTTAATTTCCCATCGATGTTCTGCGGGTTTGGACAGAGAACGCCAGAAGGCTGGATGTGGTCCCAGGGCCATAAAATGCCCAGGTCTGCTGTAGAGAGTATTAAAAAGGGAATTTTACATAAAAGGAGACGGGATACCTGGTGGATAGGGAAAAAATTGCCTCATGAAGCATTAAAGAAGACGATATATTGTTCTCCCCGTATGGTTCAGGGGACGGTGCACAGAAAGCCCAGAAATTTCAGGCAAAAATGGCATTTAATATTGATTGGGAAATATTTGGCCATTATTCCATGATCACCCACCGACTGGAGACGCACACACACACACACACACACACACACACACTTATTGGAACTGCTAGTATTATATTTGGTGCCAATTTGTTTAAAATATATATATTTTGCTTGTTTTTGACTTTTGTAAAATTGGTCCTATGCCTTCCCCAAGACCCATCATGCCCACACATGGCACCTTGAGCTCATATGCCAAGAGTGTGATCACACCAGAATCATTTAATAGGCTTTCAATACTTAAACCATAAGCCAGATATGAGCAAACACATATGCTTTCTCTGTGTCCTTCTTCTGTCCTTTCTGAAGGCGAGCCCCCTGTGTTGTCCTAATTGAAATTTGAAAATGCTCCTTTTTGTAATTAAAACTAACCCTTAACCCAGTAGGGACCAGAGAATGATATTAACCTTTATTTGCAGTGTGTGGGTTTTCAAACTGTGTGTGATGAAAAGCCACACACACACACACACAAATATACAGAGTTTATTCACTAACACACCTCGACATCCTGATAATTATCATCCTGCCCAAGTCATTATATATGCTGTCAATATCACAGCAATATTTCCACAGTGTATAAGTCAAAGCAATGTCTCATTTGTTGTTTAATTAATTATCAGATGAAGCTATTAGGTGTCAGGGACAAGCCTGCGCACGCTCAGGTTTAATGTTCATTTCTGAACTGTGTTGTGTGTGTGAAAAAATAATTAAGCAAGTTATTACCATAGGCTTAGTGGGAGCAGAGTGATGAAGAAGGGATGGCTGTAATGTGGGCTGATCTTATTTGTACCAGTGTTGTCAGTTATGCCTTACTCATTCATTTCTCATTATACAAATCATGAGAGAGATTGTGAGTGATTAAGTCATGATATGCATGTTCTGCATTTTACCATTCATTCATTCATTCATTATCTCCCGCTTTATCCTCTATTAGGGTCGCGGTGGGGTTCCCCATGCCCATCCAGGGGAGAACGTCTCGGGCGCTGGGCAGATACACCCAGGACAGGGCGCCAATCCATCACTGGGCACACACTCACTCACACAGACACACTCTATATGGGGCAATTTTTGAGAATTTAATTGACTTGATCCATGTTTTTGGACTGTGGGAGTAAACCGGAAAACCCGGAGGAAACCCACGCAGACACGGGGAGAACATGGAAACTCCACCCAGATGGGGATTTGAACCGGGAATCCCTAGCGCTGAGAGGAGAACGTGCCAACCACTAAGCCACCGTGCCGCCGCATTTAACCAGAATTTAACATTTTATCATTTTGAAGCACAAGTGTAGTAAAGCATTCTAAAGATGGAGTAAACCTTCCCTCAAATTCCAGTACAGCTAATTATCCTTAGGGTGATTTATAAATATCTATGCTAGGTTATTCAGCCATTAATAGAATTATGGACTGTGTGGTAATGCAGAAGTCAAAATAGGGAATTATAGTGTTAAGTAGTTGTAATATGTAGTGAGCTGAAGGCCAATTAGTGGTCCATGTTCTCCCCATGTCCACATGGGTTTTCTCTGGGTTCTCTAGTTTCCTCCTACGGTCCATAAACATGGATGCAAGGTAAATCGATGGCTCTAAATTGCCCCATATAGCGTGTGTGTCTTTGTGAGTGTGTGAGCGATGGATTGGCGCTCTGTCCTGGATGTATCTGCCCACTAGGGGAACCTTTCTCCACTTAGTTAAGATATAATCTAGTTGTTTGGAGAAAGCATGGACCCTAACACCAAACAAAAAGAGGAGTTAGTTACTTCTTGTTTTTATATTTTATTTAAAGTGCACAGGATTTAACAGCGGATCATTGCATGTGTTGTAGTTCCTGACGTCATGGTGATAAATATCTTTGGTCTCCTTTGTTTTGCCGAACAAAACACAAGTAACTAACCTGAAGAAACTTTTGTTATAATCCATCATTGATCTCTATACTGAATCTCCATTTTCTGCTAATCACAGATCAGTATGTCCCTCATCTTTGTGTGAGTCCAATCTCATGCCAGCCTACTCGCAGACGTTTCGTGTATAACCACTTTATCACCAGTAACATGGAGTTGCTCAGTGGAAGAGCACTTTATCACCCAGCTCCATGCATCAGCTCCGGGGCACGTTGGTGGAGTTACTCCACTTCCATGCAAGAAAACATAAAGAAAATATGTGAAGAAAGTCATTATGTTTTATCAGTCAATGTCACACTTCACTTGTGGGCCCAAAAGACTTGTTTAGAAGCTCACTGCTCACCCTGGGGATCAGAGACGAATTGGAAAAAGTCGGTCAGAAAGAGACACATAAATAAAAAGATAAATACACAGAGACATACAGACAAGGAGAAAGACGATCAAAACATAAAGCTAGTCTTAATCTAACACTGATAAAGAATCGATTCTGTTGTCTGAGCTCCAAGCTATCTGGTCTGCTGACCTGCCCCATGAGCTGCTGCTGCCATGGCGGTAACTGAAGTGGAAACTGGCATCCTACAGCTCTGAGAATTCAACTGTTATCACTATTAATAATTTGCTTAACTAGTAAGTACATAGCATTTTATTCTGATGAGTTAGAATCGAAACCACCAGGTGGGAGATCAGAGGAAACTTGGCCCAGCTTTCTCTCAGTTTGGGGACTAAACTTCACCGTTGCAGCTCATTAGCCAATCAATGTAGTTGCATGTAACTGCTGCAGACATTTTTCACGTTCCTGAGATTGAGAACCTTCGTGGAAGCTGATGGACCTGAGTTATGATTTATGGTGATTGAGGCAGTGCACTGTCTGCCGCATCATAAACATAAATAATAGATGGCATTACCATCATTCTGCATTTTAGCTCACCCATCAGTGTTTTAACGGATCGATAATTTGATCAGACTTCAGGAAAGCGGTTCAGCGTGTAAGCAGACTGCCAGAATATGCGCCTAAGAGAAATGATTACTGCTTCAGTCTTTAGGAATTTTTTGTTTTTTTGCTCTTGATCAGTACTGTGCAGACGTTTCATTTAAACATTCCACAGAAATGTGTCTTTTACTGCTTTGAAATAGGGCTATCACTTAAAAATGGTGCATTATTGTTTCCCAAATTGTGTTTGTGGTGAGATTTTTGTGAGTTGTACAGCTGCAACCGATGGCACGCCCACCAGCTAAACCCTGCAGCCTCATGTTTAAACACTTGGTTATATTTAATGCTTAAACCTGGTGGATGAAGCAACAAGTAAAATGCATAGACATCAATATCCAGACCACATATGGCATTTGTCAAGTCCGAATGATTTTGAAATCAATAACATATGAACTGTCCATTCGCCCACAAGTGTTTTTCTGCAAGAGTATTAAAAGTAACCCTTTAAAGCAGAGTCTGTTAACCTACGAGCTGTTTTCGTTTTCCCACATCTTTCCAGTAGCTACAATACACACAGATCTTGCCACTGCGCTGATGGTGGAATTATAAAACGTTTGGGGCAATCTCGGGTTAAATCTCAATACATTTAACATGAGTATAGATTATTGACCATCAATTACAGGTAAAATGTCGAGCAAATAATTCAGGGCAAACAGAAAATAGAAAGTCTGTGCACTTTCATTAGTTGTCCCTTCTAATCTTTCAATTACTCATCAAGCCAGATGTGCTTCATTACCATCTATTAATCAAACATGATGTCTGGTGATCAATGAATCAGCTAAATTCTAGCAAAGGTCGATGCTGAAGTGCTGGTGTGTGCGATGAATATGCAGCATTATGTGGAGTTTAAACAGAACTGAAGAGCATTAATCAGGTCAGGATGATCTTAGATCACAGCTCCTGTGTCAGGTTATAGCTCGCCATGACGGACGGGGGACAGGTTTGCAGAATGTGTGTTAATTAGGCAGAAATTGATGAGCGTGCATCACTAATGAGACTGTAGTGTCCCGTGGGTTATTGGAAACTTTAATTAATTGTGCTGTCTTTGGATAAAGTTATTAAGCAGTCTTTGGGGGTTCTCTTATATTAAACAATGCCTGCTTGTGTTCAAGTTTGAGTTTTTTACAAATGTCACATCTTTAATGGAATTAAATGCAAACAGAGAAAAGACATTCACAAAGTTTTTTGTCTGAACAGTATATGATTATATATATTCTGATCCCTATAATATATCCCTAATAACTATTAATATTAGTAATAGTAGTAGCAGGGGTAGTAATGCTTAATATTCACCTGTATGTAGCTTAGTAACATTAATCCAGTGCTGTAGTTAATGGCTTATACTCTCACTAAGTACTTTTATGATTTAAACTCTGCTGTGTTTTAATAACGCCGCCTCTGTCTCAGTTTTATTACAGCAATTAGTCATTGCTAAAACAATGTAGGTCACATTTAGAGAACTTGTTCTGTTGTTTATGGGCTATAGACTCACTGTTTCATGCTTTGCCTAAGAAACACCTTCACTACGATAATGTCACAGTCATGCTCAACCCTCTTTTTAGCTTATTGCTTTATTTTACACCTCTAAAACCAGCAGCACTCAAAAGTGTGTATATGGCAGTAATGACTTGCGATGACAGAGTGCTTCCCAGTATAAACCTAACCCAAGCTATGCTAGACTCCCACAGAGAACCTGAGTGGCAGAAGGATGGTCTGATGAGCGGGTGACCACAAAACGAACAAAGTGAAAAGGAAAACAAAAGCGGCGGCAGCCGAAGAGATCCCGCTGCTTTGTGTGCGAAAGGACAGGAGGCTGATTAATTAAATTTCAGAACGCTCGACATTTGGGCAGTAAAAAATAGCCCATCACGTCTGGTGCACTGGCTATCAGAGGCGTGACGGTAACATCGTGCCGATTCTGGATGAAAGCATGTCTCTTCGTACCTCACCCAAAGGCATTTAGGTCTTTTTTTAAATAAGTGTTCGTGCTGAGTCTTGACCACCACAGTGTCTCAAAGAAAACACATAGAGGACTAAAGTCGATTGGTGACGTGCTAGTCGACTGGTAAAGAACTCGAGCAGCACAGGATGCCATCTGCCCCGTATGGACCTGTTTTGTAAGCATCACATAAAACAAGATTATGTTCCAAAACATCTGGCTAATTAGTGGCTTTATAGTATTTTCTGGTAATTAATTTGTATGGGAGTCGACAGATTAATATAATGACAAAATCTTTGGGGATTAGAATGTTCTAATGAAATTAATCACACAGCACAGAGCATCTCTGCCGTGACAGACAAAGCCATTGAGGACAAGACGCCATTAAAAGGTCTGGAATGGGAATTTTGTGATTTCCTTCGAAGATTGTTTTTATTCACCAGGTCAGCTTTCTGCCTAGTTATATATCGGTCGTCAATTACCATGTGACTTTCTTTGTACTTGGACTTATTAACCGACCTTCAGACATAAAAGCGAAGAATTGAGACAACCAGCTGTTTTTAATGACGATGTAATTTTCAAAGCCTGTTGTCATCCAGATTATTAAGATGGTTTCTTATAATAGCATAGAATTAAACACCTTTCTATCAGTGTTGATTGATCTAATACTGTCCACCCATCTCCATCCTACTCCACATCAATGATTCACAATGAATTGTAAAATTTATAATGTTTAGTGAGAGGTTTCATTCCTAAATTGCTAGCAGCTGTAGAAAGAAATATTATTACACGTTCATTCATTTGTTCCAGTGTAGAACCAAAGTAAACATGTCTCCTGCAGAGGGTATGTGTCCTGATTTAGCTGAAGCATCCTTAATTACACTCATCAGTGTTTGAATCCCCAGGCCTGGTTGTAACCACTGAAATGTGTGCCAGCAAGAATTAGTCTTATAGAAACTCGAATGGATTCAGAGGTTTTAATTAAAAGTTTTGCAAAAACATTTTCAGTCAATGAGAAAACATAAATGCACATGGCATGAAGTTGACTAAAGGGACTTGCTACTGGAAATGGATGATCCTTATATAACCTTTATAACCGAATCAGATCTGTGCTTTACCATTTCTACGGTTTTCTACAGTCTGTCTATATGATTGTCTTTATATTATGTAGTGGCACTACAGCTCACTATTGACATTCACACTCATACACTCCTTAATTGCTATGAGGACATTCATCTTGTCCAAACCACTGTTTTTGCAAATTGGGAGAAAAACAACCTAGACATGATGATTTGCTTCTTCTCCCCTCTAAGTTTTTTTTTCTGTTTAACTCACATGTCTGTATTTACCTTCACTTAGATCATGTGCTAATGTTTTTGTTCATTCTTGTTAATTATTTAATTTCTGGAAGTCTTTTTGGGAATATCGATGATCACTTTGAGTAGTAGCACACAACTATACAAATGCCTTTATGAAGTTTATTGTAATATCTTGTAAGATGTTGCTTTATTGCTCCTAACATTGTTTCCTGGTTTTCCCAGAGTTATATGAAGAATATAGATAAAATTCCAGACAGTAACCAATGACAAAAATCTAACCTCTGTGCTAAACTGTCATTGATACCAAAATAATGGCCTTATTTGCCCTTCATAATGGAGGTTCAGTTGTTGGAGAAGCAGGAACTCCTACATGCAGTATCTTTTTGCAGAGGTTAAAGCAGTTCATGAATAAAGCTCTTAAGTTCTACTAGTTAGAGGTAAAGAATTTATGGTTATGACTTTCAGTTTAAAAGCATTGAAGATTTAAAAGAAAGCATCTTGAGTATTAAGATTTTATAAATAAACTCTTGAACTCTTGGAAAGTTTTTTTTATTTATTTATTTCTCCCCATGCAGCTGTTGCTTTATCTCAGGGAACACTTTGTCTTGAAAATGGCATAAGAGATTTAAAACTGCACCGGGGAGTGATACGACAGAATCACACTGATTAGCTGATGGACACAAATAACCTGCGCACATCTGTTTATTTCTTTAAAAAACATTATGATTAAATATGTTCATTAGTAACAGTGTTTTCTAATGACAAAGACGAGACATGGCTGATACCAAACAACAATGTTAAAGAAAACAGGCAAAATATACATTTCTTTTTCATAAAAAGAGTACGGGCAGGAGAATATTATGAAATATTAAGCTTATACATATTTTTCCTACCAAATTTTTAATGAAAGCTGAGTCTCCAGTAAACACAGGCTTTTAATGCATAAGTCTTTCAGTAAATAAATGTCTGTCTGAAATAAATGTTTGGAAAACCTACAATGTAGAACTGTTTATAGCTGCTCTCTTTAAAATGTTAAAGAAGCTTCAATGTGTTACTTGTATTGAAGATTCAACACAGTTTGCTTTTTGAAGCAGTTCAAAGAACGTAAATAAAACAAGAAGCACTGAATTTTTTATGTACGGTAGCTGAAACATTTATTTGAAATAATAGTAAGCTTTTGGTAACATTTTTAAAAATCTGTGCGGTGTTCATTCTCAGTGGTCCAATTTTTATAGTTTAACCCATTAAAGTCTGAACTTTAAGTTTCCATTTACACTCAAACTGTTCAGGACCAAAATATGGGTGGGGAAAGTGTTTATAATATATATATATATATATATATATATATATATATATATATATATATATATATATATATATATATATATATATATATATGGCATCATAGGATATATCCATATTTGACCTGGAGAAGGAATAAAAGACCTTAAAGAAACTTGAGGGATGCCGCTAAGTATCGTTATTCTCCACTGATCCTGTCCTGACATCCAGGTTCCATAAACCTCTGTGATTTTCCTCCTCTCATCCTGCTTGGTGGCTCCATCCTTAGCATCATTCTGAAAAAAGTAGCTTCAACCTTTCTCTCTACCCCAAGCTCAGTTGCCTAACCCAAAACATTCTACCTGTTCAGTTTCTTTAATAAACTCATTCCTCAAACCTCTCATTGTTCAAAACATATATATGACAAAAGTTAACAGATTTCTTTAAGATAAGAGCAAATTGTCCCAACATTTAGTTTACTTAAGTATTTTATACTGCAATTAAGACAAACAAATGGCTCCAGGAAACTTTTTTTCTTAAAACTCAGATAACCAAACTGCAGTTCTTGTACTTCAGACAGATTATAAAAATACAGTTGATGAGACATGATGCTTTAAGGAAACAGCATCCATTTGGTAGAGTCCAGAGTCTGAGGGTAACTAAACACAGTACCAGAAATATTTAATACAGAACTAATTAAAACAATATATCTGACAAACTGTGCACTTGTTACTGCCAAAATCTGGATCGCTTTTGACCCGAGAACAGTTTGGTGTCCTTTGCAAGAATAGACGCCTCTTCCCTGTCCTCAGACCTGTCCATATCCGAGCGTGCAGGCAAACTTTGACCTTCAGTAATGAGGCAGTGTCTCCGAACTTGTTCTGACACGACAGGGTTCAGAGGGTACTTCCCTCAGCCCATACTCCTCCACCAATTGCTCTAATGAGAGCAGGAAGAGGTAAAAAGAGTGCAGCCTGACTAACAGGCGACTTCATCAGTGCAAGCAGTGAGCCAACACAGTATGATGCTGCCTACCTGAAAAAGACAACCAAAAATAGAACAAACCAATAGAATGTGCAGACATCAGGGACTGTTCAAGAACTGAACTGTTCATATGTATCTGCACATCAAGTGTTAAAGATTACAACAGGTTTGTACAGGTGTATAGGTTTTCAGCAAATATCTGACTGATGTCTAAATTTAGTTTCATTTAATGACACTGTGATGTTTTACAGACGAAAAATAAAATAATGAACAAAGATTATTAAAATGATATGTTATCTGTATGGTTTTCATTTATAATTTATATAATGAGCAGGACTTTTTGCAACTTCATATTTAACATTGCATGCCTTCCATTTTGTTCATGTAAATATTACAGTCATTTAACTCTCAGTGAAAAAGCTTTATGCAAAAAAAAAAAAAAAAGAGACCCACTACACCAGTGATTTGATCGCTTTCAAGTCATTTCTGGCTAAAATTGACCCGTCGATATCAAATATAAAATTAAATTGTTATTTAATATCAATTACAAATTTAGTTTTAACTCATGATAAACAGAATAAATGAGATTTTACCAGTCATCTATCCTACAGACAAATACCTGGCCTTCATTAGCATGCTGCTAAAATCCTCTCACACTCTGATGTGTAGCCATGCGATTTCACGGTCCAGATCAAATTTCGAGGTGCGTGCCTCCCAGACAAATTAGGGGAGTCAAGTTCACGTTTAATCTACTCCAGAGCACTACCGTTAAAACAGCGGAAAGAAAAATGCCTGGGGTAGCCTGCGAGGATCACTTATTTGTCAGACTTGTCAGTAGCACTTTCCTTCTGTATAACTCTTGCATACTCTCATTCTTTTTGGAGCCAGTTCAGCAACTCGGCACAAAATTGTTAAACACGAGACTTGAGTGTTCAGAAATATACATATAATCCCCAAAACTGTAAATAAATCTAAAATGTTTTCAACTCCATTAGATAGTAATTCCTGCAATACATAGTTACAGAGATGATATATTTGGATATTAATCTCTGAGATACTGAGTTGTACTGAGATAAATACAGCTGAACAGGAAACAGTGATTTAAGGCAACACACTTATGTGATCACCCCCTGCACACAGTCATCAACAACCAGAGCAGCATGTTTAGTGACAAACTGCTTCTTCTCAAGTGCAGGACCAACAGGTTTAAAAACTCCTCATGTCATCCGAATGCACATCTTTTCTTTAGGGTTAAGAGGGATTGGACAGTGCCTAACTACCACAACATAACATAAACCTGCTTGCATATATTTCTTTATGTTTCTATTTCTATCATTGTATATATCAATATCCCTTCTCCATTTTTTGTACTTGCTACTGGAATCTTAATTTCCCTGAGGGAATCCTCCAAAAGGGATCAGTAAGGGTTATCTAATCAATTAGCTCATTCGTAATTTCCCACGAAGAGTGATATAATTATTATTTCACAAATAATGTCACAGATCAATTACTTACTTTAAATAATGACATGTTTTTACTTTACAAAATAGAATAACTAATATACATTTAAAAGTCAGTCATGACAAATAAATTAGAGGTATTTTTCTCTTTTGTTATTTCGAATGAGAACTCAAACTCACAATTTGAAGTAAAATGAGGGGAATGACGGGAGACCTTGACATTTAACTGAGAAATATGAAAAGTTGATGTTATTGCACTTTTCTCCCACACACCAGCACTGAAGCTGAACAGCTCAAAGCACACTTTTTTTCCTGATGCAGAATTATGAAAAACATCAGTGAGGTGTTATTTTTGTCTGTCTGTGTCCATGAATGGACCGAATGACAATATGTTAACAAGCTCTGTCTGGTTTTATTTATACGAATATCTGCAATAAAGAACAGATGAAAATCTTTTAAACCACTGTGTCTAAGCAAAACATATGTCTGTTTACGGGGAGCATCTCTGACTAATGGTAATTCACTACTAGCTGAGAGTCGAGGTTAATTAAACACGAACATGCAAAAAATACTTTCGAAAAAGAGGCAAAAACAACATAAGAGTTAAGTCCACGGTGAGCCGAAGGAAAATGGATTCTGTCACTGCGATTTTCAGTCACTTTCTGCTGCAGAATAATAATAATCATGACATAAAGTCGAAAAACCAGAGCGAAATAAAAACAATAATAAAACAAGGTACATCGAAGAAATAAGAAAGACCAGACCTTTATTTGCAGTCTACCTCCAAAATAAAGTAAACAACATAAATAAGTTATAATTCTGCACATTTTAATAAACAGTGGGTACAATGGCAATTACTATTAGATTCATTTAATCAGATTTAATTAATTTAATAATGTGTTTTGCTTCTGTGCCATAGACTTACTGCACCACAATAATTCCTCATATTACATACTTTATTAAAACCTCTAAGAAACACATTTAAGTACATTTAAATTGTACTTGAGGATAGAGTTACAGACATTTCAGAAAATGCACCTTAGCTTAGAAACTTAGAAACTGGACTCATAGAACAAAGCAAAAATATGGGGATAAAAAGACAGACAGGTGAACAGACAAAATGACAGAAATAAAGATGGTGCAGGAATGTGTAATTGCTCCATTAGTGACCTCAGTTGTGTCCAATTGACATGGGTCACTGAATTGTTGTACAGGAAAAGACCTGAAATGAAAGAGAAGTGGAACAGAATGAGATGTCTAATGGTCTGTTTAGATGACAAATCTGGTCACACTGACACGACAGTAGTGTATCATAGAGGACAGAAGATGAAGAAGAGTCTCCGGCTGTGTGAACTGATTGCTTTAATGAATGCTTTTCTTCGACCAGATTCCATGTTAGCAGCTTCTACCTCAAAGCCAAATGTTTTGGCTGTGGAGAAGATGACGAAAATCTAAACATGGTGATTATAAAGTGTCATGAAAAGAATTAAATGTGTTATAAGTGAGCTGAACATTATTAACCTACACCAGCATGGTAATAAAATTAAGTACTGTCTATTTGAATATTAAATTCTACATTCACCGAACACTTTCGTGCAAATCTCTGTACATTTATCAGGTCTGGCATTTTCATGCACAACAGTTTTCAGAATTTCATCAACAAAATGCAATGGGAAAAAATGTCTCTGCAGCTGTGTTGTGTGGTGCAGCTCAAACATCGGGTTTAATACCCCACACCGGACTTATCTGTGTAGCCACATACAAAGAAAGGTTGCAGGTTCACTTGTTTTTGGTTTTGATTTGTGTGCAATCTGTTTACTTGTGCAGGTGATGAACTGAGGTTAGAATTGGTCCAGATGGTAGCTGCATGGAAGGGAATCTGTAAAAACTCCTATGGATGTGTCATTATTCCGTGGCTGCTGGTGTGAGAACAGCACATATTGGTGTTTGTGTGTTGCTAAATAAACAGAATGAACAGACCAGCCTTGTGCAGACTAATCTGTGTCTAGGTCACTGAGTCCATCTGAAAAGTGTTCTTGTTTAAGATTCTCACATAGCCTTCTGGTTTGCTTCTGGCTGTGTATGTTAGAGAGAGACCTTGTGTTGAGAATGGGCATGTATAGAGTTCCTTTGTAGTCTGCCTTTTGTGTGTGTGAGCATGTAGGTGTGTGGTTGTGTGTGTGTGTGTGTGTGTGTGTGTGTGTGTGTCTGTTGGGGGAAAAAAACAGAGATGGTGAATTCAAGTGTGTCTGAATATGTCATGTGTTGTTTTTCACTTAAAATTCATTTCTTCCAAATAGCTCTGAGTTAGACTGAACTAAACCGAAATAATCATCATAATTGTTCTGTCCATGATGCACAAAATACACAATTTATTTTTAAAGCCAGGTAACACAAATATTTTACAGTATGGAACCCCAAGAGATATAACACAGATTACTAATCAAGGTGTCTGACGTTGTCGGAGCAATTCATGTTAAAAACATAATTAGTCAAGCAGTTAATGTATATATTAAAGCTTGATATATACACTGATTCCTCAAAGCCTGTTCTATCAGCAATCACTGGCTTTCAAAACAGAATACGCTTGCAAAGTACTGCTTGTAGCATTGATATATAAAAGAAAAACGAACCAAAACCTTTGTTTGACAGTAAATACCTTCTGGAATATTAAGTAGTGAAGGTGCACTGTACTGCTGTTCAGCAACAACTACATAAAAATAATCTTTCCCTGTATCCTCTCTACAAGATTTAGACCGTTGCAAAATAATGTCTTGATACTTTTGCAAACAACTCCAGTGAACTAATGCTTTTAATAAGGAAAAAAAATGTCAGGTGGTATGTTTGGAAGACTAAGATGAAATATTTTATATTTAATATTTTATGGAACAAACACTCTCACTTTTCACTCACCTCTTTACTATTATTTCAGTAGATGGGAGAATGAATTTAATTGAACCCCAGCACATTGGAAGCAAACATTGTATCTATAAAAAAAAACAGAAAAGGAATCGAGGATGGCAAGATAACAATCCTAAAAACTCCTCAAAATCAACAACGGATCACCCTTAAGTCATACATGATGTAGATGTTTGCCTCCTACAGTCTCTAGACATAAACATCACAGAATATCCATGAATACAATTGAAAAGAAGAGTGCATGCAAAAATCAGCAGTCTAACAGGGTGTCAGTGGTTATAGTGTTGGGTTATCAATCTGCAGTTTAGGGGTTCAAACCCACCAAATGTGATGCCACTGTGAGCAAAGCCTTTTACTCTTATTTTGTCAGTGGTGCCGTATCCTGGCTGACCCTGTGCTCTGATCACAGCTTTAAAGTCAATTTAAATTAAAATGTCTGCAAAATGATGTCATGTAACCAGAAGCCTTTTGAAAATAATAATAAATACTGAAATAGTTGTTAAGTACTGATCATATAAGCCATTTCTTCAGAAGCAGTTTTATTTGTTGGTATTTTAAAGCTGTTTATTTGGGAGTTTAACTTTAAGACAGCATAAATAGCTTTTTGTCCCAACAGGAATGGTTAAAAGTGATACAGTCATTGAGGCAATTTAATATCAATTTGTGGGAGGAAACCAGAGTCCTCAGAGTGAACCCACGGGGGAGAACATGTAGACTCCACACAGAAAGCAGAATGGAACCGTTGCAACAATGTGCTGTAATTAAACTAATATATTAATTTGATACAATGAGTTATTTAGACCACTTCTTTACTTTAAATTTCGTTTGGCGTATACAGTAGAGGCACTGTAAAGCAAGTATAAAAATGTGAGGCCTTGAATTTATTTTTTTTACTAAACATTACGACATTGTATTCTTCATTATTTTAAATGCTGGAGGCACTATTATGAAAAACCTGGGAGTATTGTGTGTAACTTCTTTAGAGTTAATAAACAGAATGATGTAACTCAGATCACATGCCTGGTGCTGGAGCTTCTAAAGTTTCAGTGGCAAAAATCTAGTTTGGTTTAATCTGATTTAAGCATCAGAGCGGCCCAGTTTATAATAGATTAAAACGAACTATCCAGTAATTAGGCAAACATATCAAGATTTGTCTCATTAAATTTTCCTTTTGCTGGAAACAAAGACGCTGTACACACAATCTTAAAAACATAATTTGCACTGAACTGATTCTTCTTATCCACTTTTTTCAGTTCAAAGAAGGTAAAATGTGATGTGTAAGGAGGCGTTTGTTGATGGAAGTGTGTAGACAGCAGGGCACCATGCCACTGTACCACAGGGTGAATACACTGTGACCTGCTGCTATACCCTCTGCCACAGGTCCATTCTTAACTGTGTGATGTGAGTTGGATGAGGTTAAGAAATGTGCAACATGAGGGGAACAGACAAGCCTAAAGCTCATTCACTACAGTATCTGACCTCATAACAGCAGGCCATGTGGGCATGCTATTGCCCTGGGGTGAGTTCTATGTGATGAGCATGTGTGAATCTCACAGACAGGCAGTGGGTGTAGTTTTTTTTTTTTTTTTTTTTTTTTTTAAATATGACATTTAAATAAGATGAAATAGTGCTGATCGTCAGTACTCTGAAAAATATTTATAAAAAGAAATACTGCATTCCTAAAATGTCAGACTTTACCATTTAGTCAATAATAAAAAAAATAAAAGGAATAATGATTAGCAGGTTGTCCTCTCAGTGCTAGAAATCCAGGTTTGAATGCCGATCTGGAGTTTTCATGTCCTCTCTATGTCCATGTGCTACTCTCCAGGTTCTCCGGTTTCCTCCCACAATCTAAAAACATGGATTCAAGGTGAATTATCTGCTTTGTAATGTCCCAATCTACTATAATATCCCCTATCTACTATCTATATAGTGTGTATGTGTCTGTGTAAGTCAGTGTGTTCTCAGCGATGGATTGGATGGATGGATGTAGTTGGTGTATGTGTCCTGAAACGTTCTCAAACACAACCCCCCCCGCCTCATCCTGTCCCTAGTAGAGGATTAAACAGCCAAAATAATGACATAAAGAAACAAACTTATGTAAGTCTGTTTTTTTTTTCAGAATAAATAAGTGTGCAATCCAACCTGTTCCACTCTTTATGTAAAATAAATAATATTTTTGGGCTTTAGTAAATGCTGTTGGGTCTTGAGTAAATGGTCTTTAAGAAGCTATCCATGCTAAAGGATTTGCAATCTTGTGCACTTTGGAACAATACATCCAGATATTTCTTGTACTAACTTTATGCATGACTTTGTCCAAACTCGTAGCATAAAAATGACTCATTTAAATGATAATTGAATTCTTGCGACTGAGGTCATAAAAAGGTTTGGGGTCAGTAAGCTGTAGCACATACATGATTGTAGCTCCACACAAGAATATAAAAACCTTTGAATGCATGCACGCATATATGACAAATTTAGGCAATGAAGATTGCACATATCCCCTGCTGAACTAGTGTAACCCAGCAAGATATCATACCTAATCTAACTCTGAATCCATTATGCAGTGTGCTGTACGTGAGACCAATACTAGATGCCCTGTTTTCACCACAGTATGGACAAACCTTAGATGCACACTGTAACAGCAGTACGATATACAATGATATTCCCTAAACAAGTCAGACACTCTAAGATACAAAATCAATCAAATACATCCTCCTGTAGTTCTCTATGTTTTTGTTGTTGGAATTTTTCGTTTTGATTTCAGACCAGACAAACTAATCATGACTAATCATTGTAACTTTTAAATTTGTGGTAGTGATGGAGATGTGAAATCAAATGGTAACGATGCCAAAGAACATCAGGAGAATGTTAAGGACAGACATGTTACTTTAAATAGGAATGACTGAAATATGATGAAATATATTCATTAATTCATTCATTCATTATCTCCCGCTGTATCCTCTATTAGGGTCGCGGTGGGGTTCCACATGCCCATCCAGGGGAGAACGTCTCGGGCGCTGGGTAGATACACCCAGGACAGGGCACCAATCCATCACTGGGCACACACTCACTCACACAGACACACTCTATATGGGGCAATTTTGAGAATTCAATTGACTTGATCCATGTTTTTGGACTGTGGGAGGAAACCGGAGAACTCGGAGGAAACCCACGCAGACACAGGGAGAACATGGAAACTCCACCCAGATGGGGATTCGAACTGGGAATCCCTAGCGCTGAGAGGCGAACGTGCTAACCACTAAGCCACAGTGCCGCCCATGAAATATATTTTATTGATTATTTATTTATTTATATATATATATATAATTATATATTTATATATATTCTTTCTTCAGTCACTCTTTCTTCTTTCCTTTTCTCATCTTACCATCCCTCTCCTCTCCCTCCCTTCTTTCCATCATTTTTCCCGCCCTTCCCACCCTCTCTGCCTCCCACCCATCCCTCCCTCCCTCCTACCAGTCCCTCTTTGGAAGCTTCCAATTAGTTTAACTAGCATTAATGAACGAATGAACCCTGTTAAACTTGCCTCCACAATTCTTTTAAGTCATTCAATTCACATGGGCAATAGAAAAATGGCTGTTGCACTACAGTGTGCGAGTATGTCATTATTTTGACCCCTGTTATGCACAGGTCCACTTAAATGCAGTTTGGGGGAAAATATGTTTTATATTTTTATTTTTTAAAACACCCTCCTTTGTGCTTATATACAATAAACTGAAAGAGGAAGCATGCACGAGAGTGTGTTTATATGCTCTATGTTCTGAACTTTCTCAGTTTTAATTGTGTTCATTCTTCACCTAATTAATGAGCCTCAGCTTGGTTCTGTGCTCTGATTGGTTCCTCACTTTTATATGAGCTTGCGGTTTTCAGCTTCGCACTCTTTGGCTAATTTTCACTTTTTTATTTGTTTGCTTTGATGCTTTGATGCATCAGCTCGCAGTGAGTACTGCCCTGCTACCTTTTCTTTAAGTTGGCTTGCTTTCTAAAAAAAAAACATGTTTATTTCTTTTGCATCGCAGCTTATCAGATTTTTATTTTTTCCAGTTATGAAGTTAGCTTTAGTATTGGCAGCTGTGTTCTGTTCGGTGGTTTAATTTATTTTATTGTTTGGTGCATTATCAGTGTTGTATAATCACATATTAACCTGGATTCTGTACCGCTCTGCTTTAAACTCTTTCTAGCTGTTTAGTTTTGCTTGTTAACGTCATTGCTAAACTTGGAATTACATTCAGTCATTTCAGGCATGTTTTACATAAATAACTCACCTGTGCCACAGGAAACTATTCTATACTCTTAGACTTATTTTTCATCCTGTGATTGAAACATTAGCCACGATGTTCTTTCATGTTGACATTCGATTTACATTTACATTTAGTCATTTAGCAGAAGCTTTTATCCAAAGCGACTTACAAATGAGTCAGAAGCTTTACAAATTACAAGTCAGAAGTTCTGCAGAAAACCAACTACACTGTAAATTCATCAAACCTGATTGTTATTTGATGCTGCGTGTGTCCCTTTTTTTTTTTTTTTTTTTTTTTTTTTACAACAGGTATTTGTTAAAGAGATGCGTCTTCAGTAGTTTCTTACAACTGTTTAGTGACTCTGCCTTACGGACAGAGTTGGGAAGATCGTTCCACCATTTTGCAGATGTGAATGCCACGGAGTGAGAATCAGCTCCTCGGTGAGGTGGAATCGCCAGGCGGCGATCATCACTGGAGCGAAGTGAACAAGTTGGAGTGTATTTTGAAACACTCCGATTTGATTTATGTTTACTATAGAATGTATTAATCTGGTCCTCAATATATTTATTTAATTTAATAGTATGAGTAGGTGCCACACTAAAAACCAACATTGCCCCCCCCCTTCTAATTTTCCTATCATTTCATGAATGTTTGAAACCAAATCTACTAACTCATTTAACAGTACATTTTTAAGTAGTGTCCCAAGTAGTAAACAGGCTTCATTTGAGACGGGTCCTTCAGTGTCAGTTTACAAATGGACAGAATAAACTGTCATAAGATGGCTAATAAATCATAAGCAATAAACTCTGAATGTGCCTATTCTCCTTTTTTTAAGATGTCATTCCTCCAAACATGCCACTGTATCTTGTTGGATTGTTTTTTGTATTAAATGCCCTTATTAAGTTCTCTTTTAGTGCTGGCTATGCAGGGTACTGTGTGCAAATGCACACTTCTATATTGGGATATTTAAATCCGATTGCTTTCTTACAGAGTGGACCACTAGTTCTCCTGATAGCTGGTCCATCCATGTATTTATGTACAAAACACAAATATAGAAAGCAAGCAGGTTCTCATTCCTATTGCATGAGAAGCATTTAAAAACTGCATTAAATCCTTTTTCAAGAATCAATTTGATAAGTAAATCTTCAGACCCTAAACATTTATAAAAACAGTATTTCAGGTGTTTAAACAGTATGTAGATTAATAAAGAATGGAGACTCAGCACTGCATTGATGTATTAATCATAATATGCTGCCTCAAATAATGGTATGAAATTTGCATTCTAAGTGACGGCTGCTTCCATGTCTCCTTGATGCCACACTGGTTTGAATGGGATCAGACAGAGCATCTTCTATCCTTTAAATACAAAGAACATGGTCTTACTCATATCTTTTTTATTCAAATAATTACCACATTTAGTTAAATGTGTTTTGGGAAATTGGTAATGATCAGTTCTTCAAATAGAACTTTAATTTAGAAAGCAGTTCCATATATCAGTGTTTATACTGAAATAGATCACCAAGTGTCGCTGATAAACATGAAGCAGAACTTTTTTTTGGCTGTTCCTGTTGGGGGTTATCACAGCAGAACAGATCCACATTCAACTTGCCATTTTTTAAATCTAGGTTTCTGAAAATTTTTTTTTTTTTTTTCTGTTTTTTTTTTTTTTATTAAGATTTTACCTTTAAATTGTATGTTAACCTTTTAATTGTGTTTGATTTTCCCCTCATATGTAGTAAGGCTCTATAGCTATACTTGGCGTTTCAGTGCACATGGAATGGTGACTAGCATTGATCAATGACACAAGAAAAATCAAATCTAATCCGAGATCAGCTGGCATTTCTAACTCTTTGCCCTTTAGACTTTTATAAAGGAAGTCTTGCTCCCTTCACATATCGGCATCAGTTTCTGCTTAGTGGCGCATCTTCGTTTTAGCCCAGAAATCAAAGGAAAGATTTGTGTGCTGGAGGGAAAAGGAAACGGATCATTTACTTTTTCTTTGAGCTTAACTACCTGATAGGCTTTTGGATCTATTGTTGTGAGCTGCTGTGTGATTAATGTGTGTTTACTCTGATTTGTGTTTAGGAAAATCTTTAAACACACCTTAAAATGAGTATGCCAATTAAAATAAAGAATCCAGCCATGCACCAATTACAGCAAAAGATGTGGTTATAACGAAGCAAAGGTTTGTTGTGAAAGTGCAGCTGGCATAGTTGAATTTAGGTCTAAAAGTCTGTTGTAAAAATAATAAGCTGGGTTTATTTCTTTGCCCAGAAGCATTACAATTTTTTCAGCTTATTCGAAACACTCACTTTGTTGCCTTCGCAATATGTTACCCCATAATGGCCATTTTCGGAGTGTAAGAGCCTCTCTAAGTTTAAAGAAGTATCTCATTAATTGCAAGTCACAGGCGTCTGTTTGCAGATTATGGATATGAGGAGATGGTTGATCGCACAAAACCACAGACGTGGTGGTGCTTCACATTTTGAGTACAAAACAAATGTTAATTGACTGTCAGGTCTGAGCAGGTTTGTTCGACTATATTTTTTTTCTCAATTGGTTATAAAAATGCAAATATTATAGTCTTTTTTTTACGAATTATTACAAATTCAGTACCATTACACAATTTAGTTGCATTAATTGAATTATTTCTTCTTGCATTTATATTTAAAATATGTATATTAAATGCATACTTTTAAGAAAGTGAGATTGGGATGATTTGGACATGTACAGCAGAGAAAACGGTTTAAAGTGCAGAAGAATGCTGAGGATGCAGCCTTCAGACAGGAGGCAGAGAGGTCGGACACAGAGGAGGTTTATGGATGTGGTGAGTGAGGACTTGGCAGGTGGTTGGGGTGACAGAGAAGGATACTCCGGACTAGAGCTGGAGAGTAATGATCTGCTCTGGCGCCCCCTAATGGGAGCAGCACAACAAAATTTCACTGACTTGAACTGAGATCTGTTAATAAAAAGAGAGAAAAAAATAGTATACAAGTAATTGTTTAATATGTACATAAGTTACCTGCGACCTTTATAATTAGTAACTCTAAAATCTATGAACTCCTTTAACTCCTTTGGCTCTGATTAAATTGATATTCAAGCAATATGAACGGCTCATTGTTTAAATCCAGCATCTATCTAAAGTGCTAACACTGATTCGATCGTTCGATATTTATGGAATAGATGAATAATGATGATGAAATGATGAAATGATTAAATAAATTATGGTAATCTTTATTTAAACTTAAATTAAGTATAAAGTATAATTTTGCACAATAATAAGTTGAAATTGGGTGGCACGGTGGCTTAGTGGTCAGCACGTTCGCCTCTCAGCGCTAGGGATTCCCGGTTCGAATCCCCATCTGGGTGGAGTTTCCATGTTCTCCCCGTGTCTGCGTGGGTTTCCTCCGGGTTCTCCGGTTTCCTCCCACAGTCCAAAAATATGGATCAAGTCAATTGAATTCTCAAAATTGCCCCATATAGAATGTGTCTGTGTGAGTGAGTGTGTGCCCAGCGATGGATTGGCGCCCTGTCCTGGGTCTATCTGCCCAGCGCCCGAGACGTTCTCCCCTGGATGGGCATGGGGAACCCCACCGCGACCCTAATAGAGGATAAAGCGGGAGATAATAAATGAATGAATAAGTTGAAATTTATTACGTTACACATTTTCATTTATATATTTATCAAATGATTAAAAGTCTGAATCTGCTCTACCAGTTATGCTGAGGTGATGCAGGAAAAGATGATGCAACAAAAACAAATAAGAGCTTGAGAAAGCATCTGCTAAATGATCAAATGTAATATGGTATATAAATTAAAAGTATGAAAAGTAAATGTCCAAAATGGTTCAGGTTTCAAACAGTTTACACTCTGTCATCAAAAGCAAATTTTGTTTCCCAAAGTAAAGTCAATCAGATGTACAGATACACAGTAACATTTCATAGTTTACATCATACTCTGCATTTGACTTGAATTCCAACCATAAACAATCACCTTCTGCCACACGCATTAGGAGATCATTGGAGCTAAACTGAAAAAGAAAAAAACAATAACACCCATTTGACAGTTTGATGCCAAATTATATTTTGCGACTGAGTTTAATGAGCTGAATCATGTAAATCAGTGGTTGTCTGCCAACAAATCCTCTAAACCATGCAGGAGTCCTCAATACACGAGACTACAAACAACTGGGCTGTTACCAAAATAATAATTGGCCCATTGTCCCGTTTTTAATTTTCTTTTTGGAAATGAATGAGTAATAATTAGTTAAATTACAGGGGCTTCTCATGTTCAATCATTCTCAATGCCAGATGTTTCTGGATAGGCTATGAAAAGGATTTATTTCAACATTTACATTTTATATAAGGCATTTGACTTTCAATGAAAAGTTTGGGGGCTACGTCAAGTTTCTGCAGCTGAGTCCTTGATCACGGCTGCGGGAAAGTGATGTCAGGAATTCTGTTAGTTGCCTGGATGAGGGCATCTGCCACATTGAATCTATGTTATATCTTCTCAAACACACTTTGAATGAAGAATGATTTATCAATCAGTGGAACAATCAGTTTTGCCTATATGCTCATAGCATATAAATCTTGGTTACATAAAACACACATTGATATTGTTAATAATATATTTCTATGCTTATGCTTATTAAGTTGGACAGACCAATTCAGGCAGAACACTCGGTGATTAATCAAATGTATTTTGTTTTTAATTTATAAATGTAAGTTTCTGAAAAAGCTGAGATTTTGTTAAATACAATAAAGTTATAGTTATGTTGTAATGGCTATAACCATCACAAACAGTGGGACAGACATGTATTTTAGTTTTGGCATCTTTAATTTACTTTTGAGTTATTTACATTTGGAAATGAACGGTAATCACTGACTCTCTTTTTCACAAAACACAATTTAAAAAAGAGACAAGGGGAGACATTTAAGGCAGATCAGTTTATGCACATATTACATTACATTTACATTTAGTCATTTAGCAGACGCTTTTATCCAAAGTGACTTACAAATGAGAACATTACAAGTCAGAAGTTATGGAGAAAACCAACTATACTGTAAATTCATCAATTCATCATTATTTGATGCTGCGCCCCCCCCCCCCCCCTATTTTTTCCTACAACAGGTATTTGTTAAAGATCTTCTTCTGCGAATTAAGCCACATTATTGTAGCACATGAAAAATGGCTGCATACCATGACCGATGTTGGTTTATGCAGCCTTCACCACAGTGAATATGTCTCTCTATGCATTTCAGAATAAATTTCAAGCAAATGTGCTGTGTACATAGTAATCATAGTAGCATAATGGTTTCTCCTCCGATGTTTGAGACCTCAAGTCACGCTTTTAGCAAAGGTTTCTGGCCTTGTACTAATTGCTTTCTTCAAATATCATGAATCATTTCATAATGTGGTTTACAGTAGATGGTGAAAGACTCAAGTTATTTTGCATTTAACATTGAAAATTCTGCTGCTGAGTTTGGGACATGTGGTCAGCCACAACTTGTCTTTGCTTACAAAAACTGAGCCTTTTGCTATCAATAAACGTAATACCATCAGATTTGTTTAAAATGTTAAAACTTTATGTAAGGGTTCTGCCATTATCATATTTAAAACTTGAATACAGTAAGTTTGTCATAAAACATTGGAATTTTACTGTATGTTTTAGTCACAAGTTCAATTACACATTCTTGTGTATCTCATTTTATCTCCTCAAAAATATAAATGGTTGCAAAATCAACATTCCCAAATGGCACATGGTCACATTCTGTTATTTATCTTCTTAATCAGTACTTGGTTCAGTACTATAAATTTCCTGAAGCCTGCAGGACCTTCATTCTTTCTCCTTCATCAACTCCCCATCTGCAGAGCACCTCGAAACCCCTTGCTTCCTAGATAAGATAATCAGCATGCTTCAAGGGCAATTTGCATCTCAGAGAAGAGCAGGGTAATTACCTGAAAAGTGTGTGAGTGTGTGAAGTGCATGGGAGAGTGTGTAATTTTCCCTTTAGAGTCCTTTGCACAGGGGTCATTTAAAGTGATGCTATGTTACCACATAAGAGTGGCACCAGTGTTCATCTGATTGAGATGTGGAAACAATCAAGATGAGAATGTTCTTAATTCAGGCTATGGATAGATTAGGCAGCTTTTCACCCATAAATGTTGATTTTGTGGAATTGCTACACTTTTTGTTATAAAAATGTTTGGCGTAATGTTTAAGTTCTGCTAAACATGAGTTTTAATAAGCCCTTGTCATGAATTAATGAGAATGAATCCTATTGTTGTTGGTGATAAGATACCAGATGTTTTGTAAGGGGAAAGAGTACTATACTTTACTAATAATGGAAAGGGCAGTACAGTATTTAAATTTTATTTCTTAATGCCAGTAGCAAGTTGCTGCTCATCCGTATCACAGTTTCCTGAAAGTTTATTCAGATTTAAAATGGATCTTTGTGACGTGCTGACAGATGCTCTATAATATCTGCCAGAAAGATACTGCAGTCCTCAAACTAAATGAAGGAACCTTATGTCCTCAGTAAGCATTTTAGGAAATTGGCCAGTGAAAATGTTCTCAATTCAGATATAGATCAAGTAATGATGGGGATACAGATCAGGTAATGAAAGAGGGCACAAAGCTGGTGTTGACAATGGAAATGCAGTTTGAGTAACAACAAGAGGTCACTGATCTGTGATGTGGGGAGATCAGGTTAGTATTTATAGGCAGTAAACATTTAAAAAAAAAACTGTTTTCTGATGTCAAAATTATTTTTCCTGGATACTTCATCAATGTTAAGGATTTGGATGGATGCATGTTATTTTAAGCTCATGTTAATCGAGTGTAATTGTTTTGCATGTGTCTCTAAATTCAGTACGAGTCACTTTTTTCGTGTGTGTGTGTTTATAGAGGGTGGAACGTGTGAGGTGATTGCAGCTCATCGATGTTGCAATAAGAATCGAATTGAGGAACGTTCACAGACAGTCAAGTGCTCGTGTCTGCCGGGGAAGGTGGCGGGAACAACACGCAACAAACCCTCCTGTGTTGATGGTAAGGACTTAATATTCACTCCAGTCAGGGTACACTTCAGTATTCATACGGACATATGAATTAATAAATTTGTTTCCAAATCTTAGTTTAAAAAAAAAAAAAAATAAATAAATATATATATATATATATATATATATATATATATATATATATATATATATATATATATATATATATTATAGACATTTTTCCATCATTATTATTATTATTTGTAATCATTAAATTACAAATATGACATATTGTATGTCTACATACGAATATGTAGACAAGGGCTGCCCAAATAGTTGCGTTTGATTTTAATACATTGTGTGATAAATGAAATAATGTCTAACTATGGTATTTAAACTTCATATCCCTGATGACTTGAATAAAGAATGTGGAAAAACTTAAACATTTCAAATACTAATATTGACTTATTTATAGATCTGTAATTTCTACAGCAATAACACTGACCTCAGGCATGATGGGTAATTAAGTGAGGATGTGCACAGTGTAGTACCACAAACTTTAATGATTTATCTTCATGCTATACAGATCATTCTCTTGTGAGGTCTTTGTACTGTTTGATATTAGGATGTGTGATTAAATACTTTTGTGAAAGTCTGTTGTTGGGTTTTGTATTGCAGGCTTTTTTAACCGTCATGCAATAAGTTAATGGGGCCCATATGAAGCGAATATTTAAAAGAGATTTTTTTTTCTGTTAGCTGTATTTAAAGTAGCAAAATAGAAAACATGGTCTGTCTACTTAATTAAAACAAGAGCTGAACAAAGAATAAGCAGGTCAGGAGTAAAAAAAATGAGTCAAGTCTATAATATAAATAGATGTACCGTGTTATTTATTGATATGTCTTACAGGACAGACTACATTTGCCATTCATGATGCTGCCCACTTATTTTGTACCATCGCTGATGCATCTCTTCAGGGACTGTCTGTGGGTTACTTTATTTCTGTGGTTTTTAATGTCATCTTTGTTTGCCATTGCGTTATTTATCACAGGGTGCTCTAACTAACAAACAATAGGTGAAAATACTGAAGATATAAAACTATAAAAAGCTTTGTGTTGAGTGTGCAGTAAATATGTTGATGTAGAAGCTGCCATGGTGCAAAGTTTGACCATTCATTCAAATCTCATAAAATGCCAGAAGCTGACCATAACCTCTCAGATCAACATCAACTTTTCTAAACCTACAAAGAAAAACTTTATATGAAATATAGAAGACTGATGGGGGGGGTAAGCATGGATTTGGAACATAAGAATGGCAAACATTCAAACAAATAAAAAAACACTAATTGGGTGCTGATCATATTCGGATGTATTTGATATGGAGTATTGCACCATGCTCTTATATTATACATAACATTGCTGTACTCCACCAGTCATACTCCAACTATTTGAAAGTCAGTGCATAATAGCTATTTATACAAACAAAACAAAAGACCTGACTCTCTGACCTGCTTAAATCTGTAATCAGTAAATGAACAAGAGTCCGAGTCAGGGGTCTGCAGCGTTATTAGCTGGGCTGGGTGTTTTATTCCTAAACTTGGTTCGATCCAACTGTATTCATCATGAAGCTAAAATTGAATTCAGCCAGCTAAGTTTGTTATTGATTTTTAGAAGTCAAGTGCGTACCGGGACTCAGTGGATCAAATTATAGCAGCTATATAGTGTACATTTACTTATTTCGAAAATTCTGCTCCAAAGCAGTTTTAGCCAACAGTCTAAATAGTAGAGGGTAAAGTGGGCAAAAGAATATCTCTGACAAAAGTCGTGTTGAAGCCTCTTCCTAGCTAAGTGAATTATTTACCTTAACTTCATGGAAAAGTAAAGAAGGAAAATGGGAATCTGGAAAGGCTCTCTGTAAATTTAATTGAACATGACAAGATAGTGGTGTTGGTGTTTAGCATGGGCAACCTAAAGTGCCTAGTGTATATTAACCCCTAAAGCAGAGCTTGATGACAAAGCACAGGGCAGACTCACATATAGTGGTGGACACAAGACGATGGCCAACAAACCACCAAAATATTAATGTTTATTTGTTTTATATACATTTTATGTTTTACAATGTCATTGTCTTGAAGCATTTATAAAATTCCAAGTTCCTAAAGAAGTGAACTTGTGCATGGGTGTGATGTGTTTTTCTGTGTTTCTGTCCTGCGATGCGCTGGTGACCCATCCAGGGTGTTTCTTCACCTTTCACCCAATGAACAAATCACCCCCCATGACGTTATTAGGATAAGCGGCTTAGAAAATTCATTTCTGAATGTTATTCTACCACATGCTCTTGAACAGATGTGAGGCTGTGGCATGCTTGCTGATATTCCTCAGTGTGAGACCAAGGCACAGATGGATGAATAAGAAGTGTGGTGTGATTCATCCTGGTGTTGGTGTTTGGACCTGCTGAGCCAAGAGGTTATGAGTGCAATCATGTTGAATATTGCCAACTCCTGATCACTGAGAATAACCTCCGAAAGTCCTCAGCGTGTGTGTCAGAGGGGTGTGTAAGTGTTTACTCAGCTTTTTTTTTTGAAAGGGCCGTGATGGTTTTGGGTGAGCTCCAGACCTGGAGCCTCTGAGATGTGTGCGCATAAATATCTACAAGCGGTTATGTTTAAGTTATGAGTTATATAACTGAACAAAAAGTGTAAAGTATTTTTCTGGTACTGTACTATTCAGTGCAAAAACTGGAAGAAAAAAACTGGAGGAAGGGTGAAGACCAACAAAATAGATCTTTTATGTCTGACATCTTGTACATGTTCCTGCCTTTCACACAGTGACCACTGGGTAGAGTTTCAGCAGCTTTGCTAAGAAGTACATTTTTACTTCCGACTTTAGGATGGGGGGGGGGGGGATGTTAAAAGGTCTCAAATTTTGTATGCGTGTAAAAGAGCACTTCAGTCCCATTCACTTGTCACTGTGTGGCCTATATGCAGCTCTGCAGTTATTAATGATACAGATATGAGTAACGACACGGTCTCTCTGCCCTGACACTCAGGGGAGATACTGTAGAATCTGCTCTCAACACAGTAGCGTGGTTCTATCTCTCCCCCCCCCTCCCCCACACACACATGCATACACACACACACACACACACATCCCTTTTCATACAGAATATTTCTCCTGACTTGTGTAATACTTTAGTCATTTAATACTACACTTCATGGAACAGTAACCTTTACTTCTGTATCAATTCACAGTTTTGCACTTGGGTACCAGAAAATGTTCATATAACTGATTTTTGACACTAATGGAAACATTTAGTCTCACAAAGTTAAACACACAATCCTTATGTCATAGATTAACTCACAGTGCTGTCCTACTAAAAGCTGTCAGGGTGTATTCCAAACACACACAGTGGAGGCTGCAATTTAAAAAGACAAACGTCCACCTACACTTGTTGTTCTTCTCCTTAAACGTGGCATGCTCTCTCGACTCTCCTTGCTAGCTGCAAGAGATATTAATGTGAAATTAAATAAAAGCTATATATATATATATATTCCACAAGCCTATTGTTGGGGGGAGAAATGAGGTTTATCTGGTACTGGACGGATGGCTGATTATGTTAGAGTGTGTCCGTGTGTGTAAGCACGTCAGATTTTCCCTGCCGGGGCTTCAATGATTAGCTTTGACGCGCAGAACGACGTCCCAGTTCTGTCAAGGCTAACAACAGCCTCGGTGCACAACATGCTAGTCAAACACCCCCGACACATAAAGTCAGATTAAAAACATCATAAATAGACATGCTGTTTTTGGTTAAGATGCTGTGTGTGTGTGTGTGTGCACGCACATCACTTATATACCAAACAGATTCCTAATGTGTCCTTTTACATTCTTCATAATGTTTATAGGAACTTTAATGCCACTAATATTTATTTTATTTGTTATTTGTATGTTATACAGTTGGTTTACAACTGAAATTTGAAATATTCAACTTCAGAAATATTATGTCAGTGCTAGTTTCATTCATCAGACACTCAGAGATTATGCCATTTTAAAATATCTAATAGCAGAACTTTCTCAAAAGTATTTTCTGTAGGTATGAGCATTTCTAGAAAAATAAATGAATGTTTTAGGACACCTCGCTAATCATTAAATTCAGGTGTTTCCTTCAGTCTTATTGAAATGTTGGGGGGGGGGGGGGGGGGCGGAAAACAAGCACATAGCCATGTGTTCTGTACGTCTGTGTATACTTCCAGCTTAGTACGGACAGTTTGGGAACGGCCCTTTCTTGTTCCAGCATGACTGTGCCCCAATACACGATGTAAGGTCCATAAAGGCAATGTCAGGTGAGTTTGATATGGAAAAACTGCACTGCACAGAGCAGTGAACTCAAACTCATCAGACACCAGTGGGATAAATTAGGAAGTTGAGCCCTCATGTTCAAATTAATATCTGACCTCATAAATGCCCTTTAGGATAAGTAGCCGAGCCGACAATTCAAAATCTTGTAGGAAGTTTTAATAGAATGATCAGCTTAGAAATAAATATATACATTACGCTTACAGAAGCTTCTGGCAGTGGAATCACCGTAAGGGTTTTAATCTTAAAGAAAACAAAGTAAAGATCTGTTTTTGTCCCAACTCAAACTGGCTGGCACAAGCTCATGACTTTCTCTCGTTATGCTCTGTGGTGATTTATGGTCCTAAAACATAATCCTTCTCCTTATTTAAGTTTATGTCTGGTATGTTGATGTGTACCCTGACATGCACCACACAAAGGCAAATTATTCATCACCTCTGTCATTACTGACAGTGATGTAGACGGAGTCCTTCTGTTTAGCTGGAGGCCTTTAATAGAGAACATGGTGAGTTGTCATACTGCATTAAACAGATGTCCAAAGGGGACAAAACATGTACATGTATATATACACACTCATATGTCCTCACAAAGGCTCATGGTTCGTCACCTCACAAGAAGATGGGCACATATTATGAATCATATGCAGCTGATTTAAAAAAAAAAAAAGAAAATAAAAAAAAGTATTAGCTTATAAATCCTGTGTTCTGTTCTTACCCACTGTCATTTTTATGTTGGTTAAATAGACAAAAAAGTACTTACAAAAAAGAAAAGTACTTACTTTAACTTTATGGACAAAAGTATTGGGACACCTTTATACAACAGTCATGGGAGATTCATGACCATCATTTAAAAATTTTGTGGTAGAGAATTCTGAAATGTGTGCAATTTTTCCCTATTAATCTGGATCAGATGTTTGTGATTTATTTATAGACATACCATACTTGGTACAGAATAGAATTGTCCAGATTTATGTATGTACATTGTAAATACTTTTAAACAATGTATTCGTACCCGTTGTCTTGCAGTCTTTTTAGAAAACAGCTCGGCTTTTGTGCTGAGACCTAATTGCTGGTCGGCAGAAATCTTTTTTTTGTTTTGTTTTGTTTTGTTTTAGTTGACTGTCATTCGATATGCACCTGTTATGAGTATGTGGATGACTGGGGGTGTAAATCATGATAAGAACCTGTCACGGTTACATTCATTATTCTGGCTAGAATCAGCATTACCTCCATCTATAATGAATCATTGGGAGACAAGGAATGCCTCATTTCACTGCAGTGAAATAACTGGAACATATATTTGATGCTCTACACAAATTTATTATTGACCTTGTAAACTAACAGCTCTTACAGATTGAAAAGACAGGTCACCAGCCCATCACAGGGCTGACACACAGATATTGACATCTTGGGTATAACATTAAGTTTAGATTATCCGGTGTATCCTTGGGCTCACAGAGAAAAATAATATCTGCTCAAAGAAGCAGATATGATCTGCAAATTACATTTTTTTAAAGGCCCCAATGGCCTTGTTTTCATGCATTGACTGTTTCCCACTACTTGATGCCCTCATGTGCCCCTATTAAAAGTAGCCAAACAAATATTAAAACAACATTGAAGTAGGCAAGTTCATTTGTACCTCTAACGAGTTATAGCATCTTACAGCAAAGTTATCTCTCGTTTGTTTAATCAGATGTAACGTCATGCATCTTCTCAGCCCATTGACTGTTTTATGAGCTTGACCATCATTTATGCAATTAATATGCAAATACTAATGTTATCACAACTAAGATGCAGCTCTAATAGTAAGTATAACGATGGTGGAGAGTCGCATTAGCATCACTCGGGCCTCTTTGTTATGCCAAATATAGATGATTTACATGTCATTCCTTCTATCTGTATTCAGCAGGCCAACTCTTTGTTTATTAAGAGGATTAGATGTTCTGTGAGTGTAATCAAACAGATGAGATGCTTGTCCTTGTGAGCCAGTAGCTGCTGGATTGTGGGTATTAGTCTTGGTTGAATGAAAACACCGTGGCATCATCTGTAAGTGAAGGCTGGTCTAGAGGAGCTCATTAGTCAGAGGTGGCAGTGACAGTACACTGATTGAAAGCTCGATGTCTGTACCCTAATGGATAATCAAGTGCTAGCCGCAACTCGCACTCTGCCAAAGATTAATGCAAAATAATGATGCTGTGGCAAAGCCAAGGGATCCAGGGGCAAGTTCAGGCCAGGGACTCGAACTCTGTCCACTCATTAATTACTCCATGGCTTTGTTAAACAGGGTGACACCACTCCTGACCTTCTAAAGCTATGCATACCCATTAAGCAGCATCTGACTTTTAGGGCACTTGGTTTTAATGCAAGTGCATGGTTTTACAGAATCAATCAACTCATTAGTGAAGATTTTCAGCAGAGATAAAAGAAAGAGAAAATAATAGAAACCAAGCTCGGGTTCAAATAAAGATGAGAATAAAGTCCTTGGAGTGGCTCCTGGGCACAAAGCAGTAGTGAAAAGTTCATTCTTCACTTGGTCGACCTGCAGGACAGTGATGTACAGCTGAGGTGTTCAGGGGATTACACGGCCGGTCCGGGGGAAGCAGCATGCCGTTATCTGCTCTGATGTATTGATCCAATCCGCCGGCACTGTAAATTAACGCCTTCAGAAAAGCATGAAAATTTAAAGTGTAATTGCTTTGCACACTTAATCCGAGCTGGAAGGAATCGATTGAGCTGAAAAGGGAGGACTCGCTGGGGCCAGAGCATTTGGTGCAAATGAGAAAAGACTCCATCACTTCATCTGAATGAATTTAAAGTTAGTCAAGTATCACAAGACAATTTGGATTTCAAAATGCCCTACTTTTCAATGGCTTTCCACATTTATTCAGGATTTATTTTGAAATAGAAACACAGACTAGGACACTTGGCTACACAATGTATAATATCTAATGCCATTAAAACAGAATCAACTTTAAGGCGATGCAGAACTAGTAACCTTGTAGGCTGTTCTGCTCACAGACAATCTCCATCATCCCGCACAATGTTTAATTATCCAACCTAATTATCATATTTTTCCTTTATGTTTAGTCATAACTAAGATTATGTTCATGTTTAAGTACTGAGCTCTGTACTAGGGCCCTGTGCATCATACAGATCAGAGTGTGTGCATGTAGCAGGTAAAGACTATCTGACCATGAGTTTATTTTAGTTTATGGTTTGATTACTTCTACATTTGACAATCTGTAAAAAAAAAAAAGTCTATACAGTTTCCATAAAAGCTGAGAAATGTTATACAACTATATTTTATTATTATTAAATTATTTTATTTATAGACAAAAGATTCATATTTTCAGTGTTTTGAATGACATGCTTATTTAATTTTTTTAATATAAATTTTGAAATAAATATCTGTGGCCCTTAAAGTTGGAATGATGCCAAGTTTCTTATAGAAATTTAAGGGTGACCTTTGTTGTTGTTTTGCAAATGCATTTCTGCCCATTCTTGCTGTATTTAATACTAAAGCTGGCCATCGTTTTCCTTGTTAGAATGTGTGTTACATTTTAATGGAGACAGGTCTGGACTGCAGGCAGACCGGCCAAGCACAGACTTAGGCCTGGCGTTGTCCTGCTGCCAAAGACATGGAGCTCTAGGGGGAAAGAAGGCACATCTTATCTTCATTGTTCATGATTAGTTATTGACAGGTGAAGTTTGCACCAAAGTTTTGCTGAAAAAATAAGCAGAAAAATGACTATCCAAATAACAAAATTTACTGTCTTATGTGCTCATGTTTTGAGAGTTTGCTGTTTTTTAATGTAGTGATGGTCATTTTGTATTTGACTCAGGGTTAGATGCAGACTTCAACATTATAATCACATTATATATAGATATAATATAGATATATAGATCTTAAATATCATACCCAGAAAGGCATCTAATTGTTTTTTTTTTTTTTTTGTTTTTTTTTATAAACTAAATATAGTTCTCCCAAAAGATCATTGCACATGTGCAGTTTGGTAAAGAGAACATGCCTGGCAAAAGGATTTGTAGGGAATAATGATACTTTAATATTAATTATTTTAAGTAAGAAGTGTTCTATTTAAAAAAATAAAATAAAAAAATCTGCTTTTGAGTATTTTACATGGTGAGCCAAATTAGTTTTAAGGTTTAACTTTTGCCGCTCAAGTAACGTTGTATCTTGTTTCCTAGTAGAAACAAGGTTACTATTTATTAAACTTCTTATGTGTTCGTATTTAAACTCCAGTGCATCTTATTCTGCTTAATGAGACTAACTGAACCAAATGTTAATTAGTAAGATAAGTATAAAAAGCACTGCTGTGGACATTACCAAACTCTTAATTGAACCAGTTTGAGGGCAAAAACTAATAGCAAAATCTATTATTACTTATACAAAAATTTTGTTCATGCCATTAGTGTTACAAATTAAAGTAAATACATGCAACAAAATGATTCTCTGCTGGTTTTACTCACAGGAGAACACGGTGAGCATTGTGATATTTTTTTATTATTAAAATAAAAACCTGCCTAACAATATTCATTATTATTATTTAACTTTTAATTAGAAATACCTAGAAATTCCCCTTTTTTATTCTTAAAGCTGACTCTTTATTTTACTGATACATAACTTAAACTTTAGCATTTATATCTAATAATTGTTCATTTGTACCTGGATCACTGTAACTTTTTAAAGGTCTATGCCGCAGTGTCACAGAGATTGCTGATCTGGCCTCAGGATGCTGAAGCCCCGCATGTCCTGACCTGCTTCAATAATCCACTTTCCACATTCACATCTCTGTATCTCCTGGGGAAGATGACACCGCAGAGACAAAAAGCTAAAGTTGCTGATGTTATGATTTTGTGATGGAAAGAAATCCAGAAAGGCATTGCAGGAGTTCTTCAGTTTTTTTTTTGTTTTGTTTTTTCTCTTTTGGGTTGAAGGAATGAGGTAAATGTAGAACATGGCTGGTTTCCAGTTTGAGGAAGGTCACCAAAACAATGTATGGCTTCGAGCCAGACAGATAATGATCTTGGAGCAAGAGTACTGACCTCATGTCCGATCTTCTGAACACACCACTGCCCATCACGGAGTGAGCGAGAGAAAGTCCATCTGTCAGGATAGGTCAAACGCTGTTGTCTTGGCCTACAGTAATATTTATCTCCATCTGACTTTGCTTCCTTCTCACATTTAAAGACAGGTCCTTGGCACTAAACTAAGGGCTAATGTTTTCCAACAAGCTCTGTTTTCAAGACATTAATTATATGTCAAAAAGCATGCCATATTCTGAACTAGTTGGAACAGCAACTGCAATTTTTCATATTTAAACCTGTATCTGGTTTTGAATGGGTTTCACATAACGGTGCATAAGCGGGTTTAAAACCAAAACGCTGCTGAGGTAAACTTAGGAGCAGACAGGATTTGAAAAAGAAATTATGGAGATTTATGATTATGGGAACACAAACCATAACAAAACACAGAATAAAGCCACAAGAACACAAATGCTTGATCTAGCATAACACAACCATCACAATACACACTAACACACATTCAGTGTTCAGAGTCATCCACCAACCTGAGGCTCCTGGACCGGACTGGACAAAGATTTAAAACAAGCACTTTTATTTAAAACAAGTGAGACTGATCTGTAGGATACAAAACAACTGAGGGATGACATTTTAAGTAAAATCTAGCGTTAAAATATAGTCTTTATAAAGATTACAATACTGTTTTAAAAACAAAAGCCTGAAGATAAAGCACTGAATTAAATCAGTTATACTAAATGATGTTAAGTCTTTCAAGTTAATCTGATGTTTTAAATAAAAAAAAAATATTCCTTATTCCTATCATTAAAACTGGATAATTAAAAATCACCACGGCGATATTGGATGTTTTAATCTAATTTGTACCAAACAAAATTAAATCAAACCCCACTAAATATTAATACACAGATTAACAATACTATCAGCAGACTGATAATGTGATTAACTTCATTACAATGGTAGCTTTCAAAAGGGGTGTTCTAGATTAGGCAACAAGTAAGCAGTCAGTTCTTAAAGTGATGTTAGAAACAGGAAAATCAAGCATCCACTTTCTTAGGCAAAGGTGCAGAATGGGAGAACCCACTTCATATGGTTCTGTGTTATAGAAGCACGTGTTACTGTTTTCTTTCAGATAAAATCATCCTGTTGCTCCACTACTTTGGAAGTTCCCTGTTTTGTGCAGCTCTGCCAACCACTTTTTAATTGTAAGACACACATGACAAAGTAAATGACCCCCAAGTTATGATTTCAGTAGTTTGCAGGATTTTTTTACAGGACGTGTCGGTGTGGTTAGGTCCTTCATGTTGCAAACTCATGGCTGGCTGGCTGAGCTTTTCAAAATAAAATAAAACGTACAGAGAGCAGAGATGTACCTGTGATCCACTCACATGGAGCGGACTTTGTGATAAAGAGCGGTGACATTAAGAGTAATGGTTGATGTTAAAAATGAGAAAGGGAGTAAGAAACGGAGAGAGAAATGGAGAGCCAAACTTGAAAGCAAAGAGAAAGATTACTCCTTCATCAGAGTGAGGCGAGAGGGAGTTTGGTGTGTAATGAACTTTGGGCTGCAGAGCACAGCATCCATGCACCTTACCTCAATCTGTGCTCATCTGGGACAATGGGAGAAGAAAGGGAGAGCTGGAGGAAGTGGGAGATGAATAATGGCCGTGTGCTGAAGTCTCAGAGGTAGTTATTAGGTCCAGGTGTAGATGGTATGAAGTCATTCTTGTAAGATGGGATCCTGCAGTGAGGTTGGACAGGGAATTGAGCGGCTTTGAGAGGTTATGTGCTTCTAATAAACAAAAAGAGACAGAGAAATAAGAGGTATCCTCCTTGTCCTGGCAACCTTTGTGTTAAAACATTTTTGGAAAACACTTGAGAGAAATGCAGACTGTTAGTGTAATGTTATTGTGAATCCAAATTTCTGAAAAAAAAAAAAAAAAAGACTGTTGGGTTCCATTAACATCCATGAAATACACAATCCACAAATCCATATTGTATCAATATATAAGCTTTGAATATTTCTGCAATTTCCCCCCAGAGATTAATAAAGTATTAAGATTCTGAATATATCAATACTGTATTTGCTATCATATGGTATGATGTTGATTCTGTACGCACAGATATGCCCATTTAAATTTCAACAATTTAAAGAAAAGTACTGATTCAAGACCACACCCTGGAATAAGTACTGACCTGTCTTTCATAACGGGCTAGCTTTATGTCCACAAGCTGCAGACAGTGACAACGAGGTCCCCAAGTCCCTAAAGTTCACACCGTGTATGAAGTTTGTTGGCTCTGTCATAAACACACCTTCCAAAGATGGTAGTACAAACATGGAGATGTGGAAATAAGAACTTTAATATGTTGCTAAAATTGAACATGTACAGAAACCCATTACAGGAAGACAAACATTTGGATTTTCTGTATTAACACTGCGTTCTCATATTTAAACAAGACTTTTTTCTTGTAGTTAAAATACTGTCAATGAGCGCACAAAGCCAAGAATGATAAAAAAAAAAACAAGGTTTCTTAAGTAATTCTGCTCCGTCATGGTCAAGGCCTCAAGGCAATCAGAAGTCTAGCCTAAACGAAATCAAAATATGTCTTCTCAATTTCACACTGATTAAACATGGTTACAAAATGTTTTAAATGCAAATTAATGGAAACTGTATTTTGTAACTGTGAAAAGTGCAAGCTATTTATTCACAGGTATGAAGCCGAATTGCTATTGGCAGGGGAACACAGTGGTTATAATTTGCATATTGATTAATGTAAAAATAAAGCTGAGGAACAATTTGATTTACCTCGGTATAAAAATACAACTGCTGATAATGATTTTAAACTTCAATGCTTTTGTTTGTGTGCGTGTGTATGTGTGAATGCACTACAGCGTCCATCGTGATTGGGAAGTGGTGGTGCGAGATGGAGCCATGTTTGGAAGGAGAAGAGTGCAAGACACTTCCAGATAACTCGGGTTGGATGTGCTCTTCTGGTAACAAGATTAAAACAACCAGGGTGAGATGAGAATCCTGCTCAACATGCAATTGTACACTTTACAACACTATTTCCAAACAGGATGCATAACTGTACTGTGCAGCATAACTGTCTGACAATACATTTCAACATATTTTGTTGAAGTATGAAAGCCCATCATAAGACATGGTTGGGGCAGATTAATAACAATGATATAAATAATAAAAGGTGGTAATGCACTGCTACAGCACTATGTGTTGACCCTTTTATTTTAACATTAGCTAACAGCTTTTTTTTGTAGATACTTTGATCCAAAGTAACTTGCACATATCCCAACATGGTGTTTGGGGTCACAGTATAGGGTCATCCATGATACAGTACCCCTAGAGCAATTGAGGTTAAGTGCTCTTTGCTCAAGGGCCCACACTGGCAAATGTGGTGGATTAAGGGATGGTTCCCCCAAAATTCAGACTGATAGCCCTACTCCATAACCACTTCAGACCATGCCTTACAATAACTTTGCACATAATAAGAAACATGCATTGAGATCACTAGTCTTAGATGTACAGAAATTTTTCACAACAAGAAACATACCTCTGCACACAAGCACACTCTTTAGATTTTTGTTTTCACTCTCTTTTAAAAGTGTGATTATTTTGTTACTGGTTGCATTATTATCATTTTGCGAAATAGCTCGTTTATTCCATGAACGTAAAAATTTACATGCTGAACGTTTATAGATGTAAAACCAAAAATGTAGGCAAGTAAGCTTTCAAGTCAGTGGTTTGTTTTTGCTCGGTTTCCTTTCACCTGATTAAACTTCTCAAACCCAGCTCCACTGAGTCTCGGCGTGACCAGATGATTCTCTACATTTTACAAGGTAAGATCTCTCTTCTAATGTTTCACAAACCACTACAGATCAGTCAAGAGTTTTTTCTATATTTAGAAATCTTGGACTGCGTTGCTACCATAACATGATTATTACATTTTCCTACAGAAGGTTCTAGATGCAATCTATAATTTTGACATAGCCTTGTCCTGTATGTTCATTTTATTTTCTTAAATTTAGGACACTGCGTCCACATTTTTAGGAAATCAATGAAATCAGCCAAATATTAAGCAAGAACTAAATATCTATATAATGCCTATAAAGCAAGAAACAGTCAAACATATCTGTGAAGTATAAAAAAAGTCTTTACAAATTCGTCTCTCTCTTTTTCCATGGGTACTATTTCACATACAGAAAGAAGAGAATGGGCAAAACACTGACTGATTAGTAATCGTTCATCTATATTCTTATGTTTCTAGGGATTTTTACCATGGCAGATATAATAACCTTACGAGCCTCTTAGTAGCAGTAACAAGTTATTTATTTTGCCATTGAATTTTGTTTTGGGGCTGATGATTTTATTTTTTTTTTTTGGTTTGTCTCGATAGACCAATGAAGTCATGTTCATATTATGCCCAAGTCTGCAGTTCATATTATGCCCATAATTTGGCCCTCTGGGTCTAAGTGTGATTTCCAATACTGAAAATAAATATTGTTTTTGAAAAAATAGCCTCTATTATCATGGTTAAGCACCTGATACATTTGTTTCTGTTGTACATTAATTATTCTCTAAATTATGAGGTTGTTTGACAATTTTAATACTGATGTACTACTGCGAAATGTAATTAACACGGCGCCTATTGCAAAATGATGTCACGACTAGAATCCTCTATTCTTCATTGTTTTTGTCACTTGTAAAAATGAGAAGTTTTAAAATGGAAAGAATGAACTCAGGTTACAAAATACATTTAACACAAGATTTTCTCTTAGAAGAGGCTATAATTATGTTAATCAACTGACCTTGCATGGATTGTTAACTTAATTTAAGTAATAAATGAGTCATGAGACAAGGAGATATTCAGTGACCTGTGAAAATGGATTGAGTTGAGTAAAATAAAACTAGTTTTTACCTTTTTAAACAGCTATATTGTAAAGGCTAATTAATTTAACTCATAAACCCAACCTGAAAAAGTGGTTAATGGCACATTTAAATGTTTTTACTCAACTAATTTAGACCCTTAACTGCACTCCATGGTGCATTTATTAGTCCTACAATGAGAAGGAGAAATGAATTTGTTCCCTGCCACTGCACTCATGTTTAACCCGCCCCAAATCCTCACGAAGAGTCACGGATACCAGTGAGCTTGTGCCAATCCAGTCAAACACTCCTCTTTTCTTATACAGTTGTGTACAGAAATTTACAGTTCTAATAGAAAATCATCATACCCACAAAATTATAATGAATAATTATTAATACATTTAATAATGCTGGAATTTAACGAAAGTTTGTACCAGTCGTATGTAAGGTATTTATATTTTATGTTGATTTAAATTAATTGTCACTTTAGTTTTCTACATTACCTCATTTCAAAGAAAATTATTCTACTTTTGATTAAACTCATATTGTTTGAGTGTAATTACTAGTTATGTTATATTTTAAATAATGAAGAACAAGTTTTTAAAATTAAACACTGCAGCAGATTAAACCAGTGATTTCCTTCTTTTCTGACTGATGTCTTCTAAAAGCCAATGTGCATTCAGGTCACATCAACATTCAAATGATTTACAGATCTGGGGAATAAAAGAAACTGGTAATTATCTGTGTATCAGAAAACTGATCTGCATATCAGAACTGTTATTTTTCTTAGTTTTTTCCATGAATTAGCTTAAAAACCTTTTCCTTCATCTAATGTGAATATAAAGAGCTTAGAATAAAGCTCCACCTGTAGCAGCTATACTTTTAGCATGCAGAATTACACTGATGCCTTTATTTTGCATCTAAAGTTAGTGATGCCCCAATCTAATTCTACAGTTGCTTTCCGTTGATGAGTGCACTTTGCAACAAAAGCATCTACTGAAATTCAAGGATGTTTTTATTGTAATAATATTAATCAGAGAAACATTATGTTGCTAATAGGTTTGCAGTTTTTGAGTTAAAGTGGGTAATATTCTCACCTTATTCTAAAAGTTTTGTGCAATTTTTAACTTGACCCCGATCAGAAAAACCAGCCTTGAATAAGTAATAATAATGTAGTATCTTTATATAAATAAAATGTATTTTTTATTTAAATAAATAATGTAGTATCTTTACACTTCTAAAAAACTACTTAATTTTAATAAACATTACATTAGGTTACTCTGCAGACACATTAGTTTATCCAAAGAGACTTGCGTGTCTTACAATATGACTTAAAAGACTCAAACCACTGGTTTCTTCATTCTAAACTTGGTGGATCTTGTACATCAACTAATAAACTTTAACACAAAGGAATGTTCTCAAGAAAGGATAGAAAATACATTTGTGAAATAAAATAAATAGTTAGACAAAAAAAATCTAATTCTGCAGTCTACCAAAAGGTCAGTAGCACAACATACAAGACCTTCTGAATAAGATTGGTTCTTCTAAGCGGTTATCTCACAGTATTTTTTTTACAAAGCTGACCTGTATAAAGGATGGCAAAAAAGCCTCTCTTCAAAAAGTTCTGTTTGTACTGACAAAAAAGAAATACAGACAGCCGAGTACATCCAAATTCATGAGAAAAACATAAGACTCTGTTTGCTATAGATGAACAGGTGATTTACCTTCCAAATTGACTATGTACATATATATATATATATATATATATATATATATATATATATATATATATATATATATATATATATATATATACACGCACGCACGCACACACACACACACACACACCACGGATGTTCTCTGGACATTTTTCCTTTGTGCATTGTTTTCAGTCCAGTGACACAGGTGTGTCAGAGCTGTAGGTGTTTGTACTAGTGTAAAAACAAGGTGTAGTTTGATGTGTTTTTTTTGTATATATATATATAATAATTTCATCATGCCTCGTCTCCCATGGCTTAGTCTAGCCCAATCTTGTCTTAGTTTTACTTTTTGTTCAGTGTTGAAATACATATACCACTCACCTTCATTTGAATTGGACACCCTCCTCAGTGCACTGATGGCATCACAGCTATTGTCTGAAATGATGCAGTGATTTATTGGTATGCTTTTTTTTTCTATTGGTAGTATTCATTCTATATACACTATGTGTGTTTGTATGTATATTTACTTAACTAACATTCTGAGGTCTATATGAAGTAAACATGGTGAACTAAAACTAAAAACACAATTAAACAATTAAATTAAGAACTAAAAACACAATAAAAAAAATAATTTAATAAGCATTTATTTGTTTACATTTATTTTGCACTTATTTTACTCATGAACGTCATATTTTCATGAGCTCAGAAGGGGGGGTATACACTTGAGTGTGTGGGCTGCAGCAGGATTTATATATGCACACATACATGCATGAGCTGTATTGAGAAATATAATAAAGTTTATATATATATTTATATATCTAAAGTTTAATTATTTAAAATTTCTGTATGAAATTGCAAGCGCATGGTGTAAATGTATTCTGCATTTTCTTTTTTTCCTTTTTTTTTTTGTTTTTTTTTTTTTTGTTTTTTTTTAACAGAACACACAACCCTATTCTTTTTAGTTTGCTGGAACAGCTGCTGGAGTGCCAGAGCCAGATCTCTTCACACAAGGTTGGTGTGTATCTCTGTTTTGCTTACCACAATCATGTGAGGTCCACTGCTTACCGAGAATCACCTCTCATTAACCCAAGCACACTCCACAAATCATAATTACTGACCTGCTGTGTTTGTGTGTACTGACTAATGAATGAGGCAGGCCACATTGCTTGCTGACCAATTTTCTTTTTCAGTTTAAATTGTATGGGTTCACACAAACACAAAAAGGACCCTTCCAACCTCAGGGCTAGAAATGCATACATTTGAGGTTGGAGAAGCTTCAATTTAGATTAAGTATCTTTTTTTCCTCAATTCTTCCTGAAGTTCATTATTAAATGATGAATAATATCAAAAGCAAAAACTACCAGGACTAACATTTTACCTCAGCAAAAGTGTTACAGGTGTTCATTTTTGGCACTGTTGGAAAATAAGGTACATAATAGCTTTATAAATAATTGAACTGATATCATTATTATTTATGCAGGCATATTTTCATAGTTTAATCTTTGGACTTTTACTGTTGTTAATGCTTGTATTCTATGTGCTATTAAGTAACAATTTATTTAAATGTTTTATGGCATAGTTGTGACTGGTTAATGAAGTTAAGTTCTCTTCAGGTTGTTTGAATGTGTCTTCTAGTCCACTTAGCTTTCTGTAGGTGTATAATGAAAACATACAGTAAACGAAAATGCACAGATGCTTCAGATTAACTTGGATAAAAACTTCAGACAGACTGTTTGTAAAGTCTGTTTATGGGTTGCCTCATGCAGAGTTGTGCTTTGTAGATTTGTGCCTTTGTGTTCATAGTTTAACTCTGTGTACACCAGAATGGTAATGTGTTTCCAACTTTTTTGATATGGAAACATGCTTGGTTGCATCGCTAAGGAGCTTTCCTTTTGAAGAAATGTACCATTTACTTACTAGTTAGGGTGAGGTATAGTACTGCCATGTGTTTTACATTTACATTTAGTCATTTAGCAGACGCTTTTATCCAAAGCGACTTACAAATGAGAACACCACAAGTCAGAAGCCATGGAGAAAACCAACTATACTGTAAATTCATCAAACCTGATTGTTATTCGATGCTGCGACCCCTCCCCCCCTTTTTTTCCCCTACAACAGGTATTTGTTAAAGAGATGCGTCTTCAGTAGTTTCTTGAAACTTTTTAGTGATTCTGCCTTACGGACAGAGTTGGGAAGATCGTTCCACCATTTTGCAGTGGTGAACACCACGGAGTGAGAATCAGCTCCTCGGTGAGGTGGAACCACCAGACGACCATCATCACTGGAGCGAAGTGAACGAGTCGGAGTGTATTTTGAAAAGATAGAGTGAAGGTAAGAGGGGGAAGATCCAGAAATGGTTCTGTATGCCCGAACTTCACTCTATCTTTTCAAAATACACTCCGACTCGTTCACTTCGCTCCAGTGATGATTGCCGCCTTTTCAAACCTTATGCCCAGTGAGTGCCTAGTGAGTGCTGGGAAGAGTTCCAGTACTGCCTACATTACTAATTTTAATTAAGCAAGACCTAAAAGTTGAGTAAATAAGTGAGAAAATTGCTCCCATAAGAAGAACTGTGTGAATAGTGCCCTGATATACATAAGGTTGACAGTAGGTCCCGCCACTGTTGTAAAAATGCTGAATGATAAAGTGAAGAGTGCACAGTGGCCTTAGCAGTCTAAAGAAATAAGTTGCACTTGATAAAAAGATTAGAATAGAATTAAGATGTGACTGAAGTGTGAAATTTAATTTTAATGCTTTAACAAATATTTTACAATAACATTTTTAAAAATGCATGCATTTTTGCATATAGGACCAAAACAATGATTAAAGGATATGAAAAGACTAGGAATAAGAGGTTCAATACCAAAAAAAATGAATTGCAGGATAATCAGATATTTATTACTCTGTTTTAATGGCATCAGGCTTAATGTTGGCTTAATGTTTAGCATGTTCTCCTCTCAGCACTAGGGATTCCCGGTTCGAATCCCCATCTGGGTGGAGTTTCCATGTTCTCCCCGTATCCGCATGGGTTTTCTCCGGGTTCTCCGGTTTCCTCCCACAGTCCAAAAACATGGATCAAGTCAGTTGAGTTCTTCAAAGTTGCCCCATATAGAGTGTGTATGTGTGCGTGTCTGTGTGAGTGAGTGTGTGCCCAGCGATAGATTGGCGCCCTGTCCTGGGTGTATCTGCCCAGCGCCCGAAACGTTCTCCACTAGATGGGCATGTTGAACCCCAACCGCGACCCTAATATAGGATAAAGCGGAAGATAATGGATGGATGGATATTTAAATGGCGAATTCTAATAATTTATAATAAATCTTTCCTTGTGCATTAAATATAGTTGGATTTGACTTTAAAGTCCTTATCCCAAAGTCCTAAATGTCTTTGTTTGCATAGATTGTGTGATTTGCTTAATAATAAAGTTGGCACAATTAATTTGTGTGCATTTGGCAAAATTTGTATGTTGGCAAAAAATGTTCTAAATTCTTCTGCTGCAATCATCAATAAAGATTACGGAGTCTGTTCCAGAATCAGCTATTCAGGCCCAATTTATTCACTTTGGTAAATGTTTGTCTTGGTCTCATCAATACAGAATCTTTTAGGATTATCCTTGTACATTTATTTTACAAGTCCAGCCAGGTTTCCATTTCTTACTGCTGATGAGTGAATGGCCCCTTCTTTCATTTTTCTTCCAACAATAGATTGTGAAGACTTCTCCTGCTCTTTGAATAGTCTTGATAATCTTACTGACTGATATATAATTTCTTTCTTCATAGTTTTGCTCGTCATCTTTTGTTGTCATCCTGGCTGATTTAATCAACGTCTGTTGTTCAGTACACCAGTGATTTCTACTTTTTAGGACATTCCAATTTTTTTTAATGGCAAAGTTTTGTGTCGTAATGTAATGGCTCTGATTCATGTTTTCTCTTTTCTAAGCTTAAAAGACGTCTCACTTTCGCTCTCATAGACAGCTTTTGCTTTGTGTTTTAAAAACAAATGTTGTCTTCAGATATAAATCCCAAAGCATAAATCAAGAGTGGACATTTGGAGCTATTTTGTGTTTAAACACAAACACCAGCCAGTCACATTTTTCCAATATTTTCACTCACCTGTCTAGTTGTTAATACAAAGAAAATAAATTCTTAAACTTAACAGTTTATCATATTTATCCTTTGATCTCAAACCTCAAAATGTCTTTATTGTGCAAAAAAATCATAAATTGATCTCACAATTCAAATACTTTTGCAGGGGATGATGCATTATAGGATCGCTGGCTACAGCTAGTTTGTTTACAGAGTACCGGAGTAAGCCTGTCATAAAACAGCAACTTTAGTTTTAATATGTAAGGCTGTGTGTGTTTGTTGGAATAAATGTTCAGATAAATTAATGTATAAATGAAGAATAACTGGATGCACGATTCATATTGATTTCTTTGCTGTGGAATTCCACAAGTACTTCAGTAGTGCTAGGAAACAAATCAGGACGAGTTTTTTTTTAGAATTCTTAGCCTTTTCTAAGCTCATCTGGAACTGAATCAATTGATTCTAGATCAGTTTTGACTTGCTTGTTACTTCAGAGTTTAATTTTGACTTTAATCAGAAGTTTGGTCCCTCTGTATTTCCCCTGAGGTAACAGAACACTCTTCCTGGCATTGCTACTCACACACACCATGTCCAATCTGAAACACTGCACTCTACATTAACCCCATCATCTGCAGCTCATTTTACTCTGAAGAGAAAACAGCACACGGTGTTTCTCTTTGCTGGATGCATGCATGCGCATACGCACACATTAGACTACTTTTTGACCTTTTTTTTTGTAAATTGGCATGAAAGTGAGGATGCAGCCAACGCGAGTGCCTGACGCTCTTGTTTTTTCTCTCTTTTTTTTCTTTGTGTCTTTCAGAGAGGGGGCCCTCCTTGCCTGTATGCCCAGACAAGGCAGGAATTTTGTTTGAGGAGGGCGCACAGTGAGAGAGAAAGAATGGCTGGTGATGTTCCAGTCACTCGGCACTGCTTTTACCTCCTGCTCTGGTTCAATAGGCCAATGCATTATGGGCCAGCAAAATCAATTACATACAAAGAACATTTGTTTAATTTTATGCTCCTTTTTTTTTTTTTTTTTTTTTTTTTTGCACATTTGAATGCCGGAACTGAGCCAATTCGCCCTGATTGGCACAATTTCTATGGACAATTTTTAAAGAGCTCTTTCTTAGCAATCCCATCAAGCTCATTCTGATACAGAATCCACCCTGAAGGACATGTTTTGGTGGAAATGCCAAGAGCAGATTTCTTCAGAGCAAAAGTGACCTGCGACTTGATCGGTTGTTGACATGCGCACTTTAATCGTATATCTGTCAGCTTGAGAAACAAGAGTTGTTGAGAGCTGATCACCTGAGAGATCACTCATGTTTGTCTCGTCTCTTTTCCCATCACCTGTCATTTTGCTATAAAATCTATACTGACACCTTCCAGCTGCCTGTGGTTTCTATGTCTGCTGCTTTGCATTTACAGGACAAACTCCACATTGCAAATGAAGGACACAGATCATTTCTGTAAGACTTATTGAATAAGCAAAAAGAATTAGCTCTGCTTTCGGGCCTTGTCCTGTCCTTGGATACTTCAGTGAGACAGTGGGGGGGACAAGATTTGGTTTTAATGGGATCACTGATTTACGGAGCAGCAGTCGGAGATGGGACAATGATGTTTATGAGAGAATCTAAAGCGTCCCATCAGCACAGCTGGATGCTCACAGTGAGGGACACAAATGCTTCAGGACACAGGCTGTAAAACTCACTGAAATGACTACCCAAAACTCTTTCTAGAAGAATGTCTTGACCTTAAAGTTAATTAGAACAAACTGTACATATTTTGTACTTTAATCCTGAGCAGTTACCAAAATATTCAGAGTGCCTTTACTCATGTCTTATTGATGGTGATGGGATGAAAATCAAAGTTGTGTATACACTCCCACTATAGATACAGATATTAGAATAAACTAATAAGAGTATGTTAAAATAGCATTATTCTTGGGGAAGTTTAAGTGAATACCCTTTAGTGAGGGGTCAGTGATGCACTTCTGTCATTTGCTTATGTTTCACCTTTTGCTTCACTGAGGTATTATGGGTACAGCACCTGTGACTAACCTAACAGCTATAAGTCAGAAATGGCATGAAGGGTAGGGTTAACTCGCTCTCTCACTCCTTCCCCCCCTTTTTTATTCCCCCTCTTCTCCCCCGCTCTCTCTCCTTACACTCCAAGTGTATGCAGTTAAACTCGAGTCAACTCTGTGCACACCTAGCTAAGAAAATGTCAATGCTGCTTCACCTCGAGGCAAAGCTGCAGGCTTAAGCTTTTAATTAGCTTCACTGACACTAACTGTCTCTCTCTCTCTCTCTCTCTCCCCCTCCCTCCCCGCACTAGCTCTTTCTTACACATACAACACAATACTCCTGTCTTATTTGCAGCATCTTCACCAAGAGTAGTCTGAAGTCATAATAAAGCTTTACGGCATTAAAACACTTTAGGATCCCCCCTGTTTCCCATGGCAACTTTCTGTTCATATGTAGAAGAACTCGGTCATGTTACATTGACAAAGTTGTGTTTAAATCTGATCAAACATATAATTCATTTTCTCCTTTCAGAGCAGGTTAACTCACATAAAGGAATCATCAGTGCTGTGCTTTATATTGTTTGTGAGAGTGTGTAGGTGTTTGTGGTGTGTAGGTGTGTGTGTGTGCCTTTGTACTTGTGTGTGTGTGTGTGTGCATTGAGTGATGAGCACTGGCACTAATAGAGGCCTCAGAGAGACACAATATGGCATTGAAACCCAGACAGACTCATCAACCTGAGGTGCCTGAGCTGAGAGGAGAGAGGAAATAGAGATTGAAGGAAAGAAAAGCTAGTAGAAAGAAAAGGAGAGGAAATAAGAGAGAGGAGATGGGGGGGATTATTTTTCTGTTGGTTATTAAGCTTTTTTCCACTACAGAGAAACCAAGATAAATATTTTTTGCTGCAACAAAAGCTGTAATTTAAACACAGACACCTGCCACACACACAATCAGTGTCTACCAAAATGTACCACTTAAACTAGAACAGCAAAACTAGAAACTATTCACAATGTCCAAGATAAAGTGAAATGACTTTTTAAAAATAAAGAGAATCACAATTTCTGCACATTTAAATAACTTTTATAACAGGCCCACGTTAGACGTGTATACTTATCATTTAAAAGTATAAAATTATGATAATTCACAGTTTGGGTTTGGGTAAATGTAGCATTTTATTAAGATTTATTATTATTGCTGGTAAAATGTGTACATAATTATTCACGTAAATCGTAATTATCAGTTGTGTTGTGTTATAATTCTAGTAATAAAGATTTCAGCTTATGATTGATTAAAGTCATGTCAAAAATATTTTTATTGACATTTTGTCCACATACAAATATACAGCTAAATGATACTATTTTCTTGGATCATGATGCAACACTGGGCGGCACGGTGGCTTAGTGGTTAACATGTTCGCCTCTCAGCGCTAGGGATTCCCGGTTTGAATCCCCATCTGGGTGGAGTTTCCATGTTCTCCCCGTATCTGTGTGGGTTTCCTCCGGATTCTCCGGTTTCCTCCCACAGTCCAAAAACATGGATCAAGTCAATTGAATTCTCAAAATTGCCCCATATAGAGTGTGTTTGAGTGAGTGTGTGCCCAGCGATGGATTGGCGCCCTGTCCTGGGTCTATCTGCCCAGCGCCCGAAACGTTCTCCCCTGGATGGGCATGGGGAACCCCACCGCGACCCTAATAGAGGATAAAGCGGGAGATAATGAATGAATGATGCAACACTAATCAATATAAATAGCTATATAAGGCACAACACCTACTATGGCTGAATCCTTGAGCAAGGTACTTAACCCCAAATTCTACTGAGGTGCCGTATACAAGGCTGCCCACCACTCTGGGCATGTGTGCTCACTTCACTACTGTGTGTGTGTGTGTGTGTGTGTGTGTGTGTGTGTGTGTGTGTGTGTGTGTGTGTGTGTGTGTGTGTGTGTGTGTGTGTGTGTGTGTGTGTGTGTCACTGCATGCAAATGTGGAGGATAAATTCCTCTGTGTGTAAGCACTGTAGGCAAAATAAATCACTTTATCACTTTAATACCTGATTTATTATAAATTCAGTGGAAAGTAATGCATCACATAGTATCTCATGTTTGAGACATAATGTGTCTCAGTGATGCACACTACATAGTAACACATGCTCATGATCTTGTTTCTGGTGCCCACAACATGCATATATAAATATTTTAGGGTTATAATACACATGTCTTTAAATGGGCTTTATGTAGTTTTACTTATTACCTGCGATTCATTTGTAAACATGCATCTAAATGACATTTATCCTCCCCTTTCTCTGTCCTTTTTTATTATGATATCGTTTCTCCAAACTCTCTAAAAGTTGCATTCAAACCTCTATGTTTAACACATACCTGTACTGTATAGGTTGATGACTTGTGTGTAACTATTGTCTAGTTTAATAAATTTGTGTTTTAATGTATTTATATATTTTTTGAATGAGTAAGCAATTATCCTTGCTGTCATAAGTCGCAACCCTGGCACAATAAGTACTCACATCCCTTTGGGAAAGTGCAGTTTACCTTTAAGACTTTAATCTGAATGTAATTTTAATCACTCATTATCACAGACATTATTCGGTGCATTGGTAATATGACTCCTTATTGGCGAGTTAATATAAGTATAAATTTGTTCTCTCTTTCCTGCAGATTCATCCTCGGACTTAACCCAGTGTTCCCATCAGGCTGTGACCCTCAGATCCGGCCGAACTGTTTCATCAAAGGGCAATTTAAATGGATTACCTGCTACAGGAAGATCTATTTCTTTTCAGAAAGAACACAACATGAGCTTCAGCAGTTGAGTGCCAAGGATGTTTTGAATTTTATTTCTCTTTTTTCAGAAGACATTCCTTAATGGAAGCAGACTCCTCTTCTTAAATGACTGTGACTGGTTTCCTTATATGTATTCCCTTCAAGAAAAAAAAAAAAAAAAAAAAAAAAAAAAAAAAACTCTAGACAGATTAGCGGATGCTGACACGATATATGACAACATTTGGCCAGCAGTGGATGCTCCTGCTATATGCGGTCAAAGGAGGATCACGCTGGATCAGTGACTTAAGCTAAGAAATGAGGTATAACTCGAGCAGAATTTATTTGGGTTTGGACTTCGGAACCCAACTTTACTTTTAAGTCTTTACTCTCATGGAATGAGTCTGATCTGCTGACCGTCAAAAGTGTGCTAACAAACTCTCTCACACCTTTCAGATAGAAACACTTCCGACCCTATCAAATGGCAACCAACTGCAACTTCTGTCTGTTTTCTATCTGTCAGCATGCTCATTGTACTTTGTGGGAGAGTATTCGTAACTGTACATAAATGTGTAAATACATATAAAAAGAGAAGTTGTATGACCTCATATGCCCTTCTGTAGTGGTTTGGAAGGTTTTACTCATGTTTTCCACCCAAATCAAAAAAGCTTTTGATGGAAAAATCTTCTCATATGTGAAAGACAATATACAGTGACAGAGGACAGTCTGGTCAAACGTTTAAAAAAACAGATGTTCTATGTAGATATTTGCAGATTATAGTGCTTCATAACAGGTTGCATTGCTGATTGGCTGTCTTTGGTCCTGTCCCCGATTCACTGGTCTGTTCGACTCTGGGAATAGATTTAGACCTGATTTGTAGACCTGATCGTGCTAGTTTGTGTCTTACATACACTCCACTTGCCACACTAGAAGGTACCAAGGCTAAGAAGTGCTGATAAAACACTTGACGAACTAACGGCAGATGCAAAGTTCAGTAGTGCTTGTAGATCCACATGCAACCTGGTCAGAGTTTGATCAGAATTAAAGACTACAAGATTTTCCTATGTGCTGTGATTCCATTTATTTTTCTATTAACTAATGCAGTGTAATTCAGATTATGTGCCTCTGGTTTAGTAAAGGACAATTCAGTGTGGATTACGTTTTACTCGCAACTTTATTTGACTTATATAAGAAATGTCAAGAAATGTCAGTTTTGTTCTTGAATCAATGTTTCCATCATAATCTTTTTTTTTTTTTTTTTAGATTTTATTATTAAGTAACAGCAGGCTAAATTTGCCAACGAAACCATCTACTAAACTGTAGGTACTGGTTTTGATCTAATACTGGTTAGCCAGTAATCGCCGACCTTTGACATCTGCCATCCTTTGACATAAGAGGTCATGCCACCACTGTCATTCAGTGAATAGTTCCACTATTCATTAAAAAAATGGTAAAAAAAAAAAAAAATGGTGTAGTCGGGTTTTATCAACACGTGAATAGTTTTTTCTTTGTTTGTTTTTTTTTTCATTCCCTCTCACAATGTTAATTTTTTTTTTATTTACACTTCAACCATTGTCCAAGCTCTGCTATTTGCAACAATTAAATGTTGTATATTATGACAAGAATTTAAAACTGGTTAGATTTATTTTTAGCAATTTCATGTCAATTCAAAGCAAATTCAAAGTGAATTCCATCCATTTTATAAAATGTTGGATCATTTTATATACATTACATAATTAGCTCCTTTCTGTTCTGCCAAAATTCATGATACTGTACAAGTTCCATAGCAGCATCCAATCTAACTTTAAACTTTGCATTACCACTAAATTAGATCATACTCTGGTGTTTGGTGAAGCCACTAGAGCTTATAGATGTTACAGCCCTACGGACTGCACACATACATCATGAATGGATCGTTAATTTACAAAGTTCTCTATACAGCACATTTCCTTTATCGCTATTGCTCATTCAGGCTGCGTATTCAATTAGGAAGCGGACTTCCAGTACCAGAGTGAAAAATAACCCTGCTGATTCTCACAATGAACCTCCCGCTTGCAATAGTTATTCACGTCTGTACTTGCTCATCCCACTTCAATGCACTTTCAGTTAATCATTTAATATAGAAGGGAACACACAGCAGGGTTTTATGTCAATGAGTAGTTGTGGGGGTGCAATAAAGCAGAGTTTACAGTTGACAATCCGGAATTAAATTAATTTCACTTAAATCACTTAAGTAACTTCTTTGCATTTTTGGTGAATTAGCTTATTTTCACTTGTTACTTGAGCTTCATTCCTGGATCAGAAACAGATGTTTAGATGGATGAAATGGTTAGGTCATCAGTAATACAGCATGTAAATAACTGTGAAGTTCCAAAGAAGTCCTTTACCAGTTCAGCTTGTCAGCCTGAAACGGGCAGTTTGGTCTATCAGGTGGAGAAGCAACTTTACTGCAACTACTCAGAACAGGAATTGCCTGCTGAGAAAACGATGCTCATTTAGAAGAAGCCACTGCTTAAGCGCTGATAACAGAATTCATTTACCTCCCACTGCATCATTACCATCACACTGAGCAAACTTCAAACAGGTTCTTCAAAAAGGCTCAAGAAATATTTCTGCAACTGCAGGAGTTAATTTTTAGACTCCCAGCCTTTATATAAACAACCTTATGCTTCCTTCCATCCCATAGCCAAAAATGTCAAAATTGAAGCATGTAAGCATGCATTTAAAAAAAAATGCTACCAATATCTGGAAGGCCTTTTTCTGTTAAGTAAGCTCATATCCCCTGACTAAAGCAAGGTCTGCACATGCATGTTTCATTGAGTTTGGTGTGGATCCCTAAACCTAACCCCTTCAAATACCTCAACTAGAATGGAGATTATGAGGCTCACCAGTGCCTTGCTCAAACTGCTCTCTCAAAAATGAAACCATACAATCGGTTCCAAAAAAAGATCATGTCACTGGAGCTAAGGGGTCTAAGCCAACTTCTAAAACTGTCCATCCTGAAATCCAGACTCGTCCATCACAGAAAGACTATGATTTCCATTGTGCGTAGTTATGTGGAACTTGCATACAGCAGCTTAGCCATAGAAACTCATGCCTTTAATGACTGAGGAAGTTTGGAATTCGGTTATTGAGTCAATAGAACATGAATGACCTTCATGCACATTGCTCCTCAGTACTTATCAACAATTTAAAAAAAAAAAGAGTTATTCTGGTTCCTAAATGCTTTTACTTTTTTGTAATAATTCCACTTACAGTTGTTTGTGGAAGTGTGGTATCATGTTACAGTATAACACTTGAAGTCAGTAAGTTCTTTAGAACGACCTATTCCATTACAAATGTTTGTGAAGGCAGTCCACATGGCAGGATGCTCACTTTTAAACACCTGTGGCAATCCAGTGATTAAGATGTGTGTCTCACAAGAGCGACTTGAACATTAATCATGAACTACAACAGGAGAAGAATCCAATATGAATAGATTTGCATTAAGAAGGAAGAATTTGCTTAAAGTGCTATGTTAGTATCCTAATGAAATAATATGGATGCTTACATTAAACACTACAGATTATAGTTAATGCATTACTTTATATAATAAATACCATTTTAAACATCCAACAAATCTGAAGATTTCTTATACTAGTTATTTGTATATTTGTACAGTATTATTCTGGTGTTAAAAAAACAAACTAAGCCTTTTTTAACTGTAGACTTTGAGAGCTACTAGTTGCGGCAAGGAATCCACCCTTCTCTTTCAATTCCGTAAGTAATATTTATTCCATACATCTTCTCACACAATAAATTTATTTCTGCAGGGTAGAATGTGCCTCACATGTCAGGTCATCTCATGTTTATTCATGTTAACAGGGTTGCTTACATCAGCCTAATTTGTTTAGTGCCTTTAGCTTCACCAGAGCATTAGGTTTCTATTAAATGATCACTATAGCTTCTTAATGAACTGCACTGTACTGCCGTTCGTGTTTTTTGATCTACTGTATGTCTGACTTAGTAGCCATTCCTCCCAAAGTGTTTAACTCTTAGCAACATCACTAACTTCTCTTTACTTACTACTTTCGTTTTAGTGGTTAATTTCACCTTCCGTTATCTGCTCTGTCTTAATTCTGTTTCTTAGTTCTTGCCTGTTTAATGCCCTTTAACCCTCTTTTCTAGTGTTCTCACTGATTCTTTTTTATCTCTTCTTCACCTTCCCATTCTCCAGCTCATCTGTCCTGTACATAATAGGAAGCAAGCTGTTTGTGCATAAAATGCTGCAAAATGATTACCATCATTTCTGTGACAGGTTTGCCGTGCTGCTGGTCTTTGATGTCATAGCCAAAGTCCATTATAAGCTACTTTTGAAATCTTCAATCATCAAAAATGTTCTGTAATGCTGAAAATGCAGTAAATGCAAAAAAAGCAAAGTGTGAAGGAGGAAGATTGCATGAATTTGAAATAAATTTAGAAAGTCCACTATATAGACATTGTGGTGTTATGTACTGACAAGTAATTTTTGTTCTCAGTGTATCAAATTAAAGCAAATTTTGAATATTATGTTAGATATTTTTTTGGCTTCTTAAAACATATTTAATGCCAGTCTTCATTCATTCATTATCTTCCACTTTATCCTCTATTAGGGTTGCGGTGAGGTTCCCCATGCCCATCCAGGGGCGCTGGATGGGCATGGGGAACGTCTCGGAACGTCTCGGGCGCTGGGCAGATAGACCCAGGCCAGGGCGCCAATCCATCGCTGGGCACACACTCACTCACACAGACACACTCTATATGGGGCAATTTTGAGAATTCAATTGACTTGATCCATGTTTTTGGACTGTGGGAGGAAACCGGAGAACCCGGAGGAAACCCAAAGACACGGGGAGAACATGGAAACTCCACCCAGATGGGGATTCGAACCGGTAATCCCTAGCGCTGAGAGGCGAACGTGCTAACCACTAAGCCACCGTGCCGCTAATGCCAGTCTTTTTTTTATAAATATCAGAAATCTTTTTTTTTCCATCTTATTTTATTTTGTGTCTAATGGTCTTATTTACAAAGTTGTTTTTTTATAAACTTGGAAAAACTAGTCTTTTGTGCTGTGAGCTATTGCACCATTGTTTTCTGTTATTACCGGTACTGGTTTGGTAGATTGTTCATAAGGGTGTTTGTTTTTTCATTTTGACTTGCTGTAGTCTTTTGGCATACTGTCTTACTAATGTCTGTCTATTCTTATAACCCCAGATTGACTTTGTTAAAACAAGGGCTCTGTGGGTGACATACCATCTGTTGTTGCTACACTTTCTCCTGATGAAATTTCATAGAGTCTTTGGTCATGTGTTTGGGGGTCACTCCTCAATTATTTACAACACTTCAAAAATGTGCAGGATTTGTCATTAATCATTCATTTATTGTCAATATTGATAATTGTTTAACTGTTTTTTTTTTTGTTTGGTTTTGTTTTTTACATCAGTCACACACCTGCAAACCTCACTAAACCCTCAGATTCACTTTCTTTCTGTAGTCTGCATAAGATCTGATGCTGAGATGCTTTGGGATTTTAGGTTTGAATGACAGGCACAAACAAGCTGCATTGAGCGCTGTAACACATAAACGACTAGCACAGAAGTGTGTGTGTGTCATGAATAAGTCAATATTAACATCATAACACAAGCCTGAATGAATTGTTAGCTTGTTTTGTTGAGCAAAACAGCCTGTTCCAGCTCCTGCAGAGGAACTTTAGATCAAAAGACAAGTGTTTCCGGTGGGAGAGTCTGCGTTTAATTGCATTATCTCTTCCACGTTTCTTCATGGGTAGTATTTGTTGTTTGCTGATTAACTATTCTAGCTATTCTCCAGAAATCTGTCAGATGGTGTCTCCTGGCACCTGCTTTTAAAAATGTTCACATCTCAGAACTTGACATATTGAACACAAGCTGTACATTGATGCATTGATTTTGTAACAATGTTTATGCAAAAGACACCGAAGGGAAACATAATGACTTTAAGAGGAGAACAGTTTCCAAAAGTCCTTTAAGTATTCTGCAGAAATCAATTGTGCATTTATCCAGTGCACTTGGTTGAGAAGTAGCACTGACCGATTTGCAAATGTGAACGCGAGATTACTGATCTGTTCTAATGCAAATTTGGTGGGATTTATAATAAACATTCAGTTTCTTGGGTGACGAGTTTCACAAAGATTTACCGTAAATACGTTGCATTATAGAAGTTGTGCCCCATTGGTAATCAGTATGATCCAATCAAGAGTTTGTAGGCTTTGTTTTGAGCCTCCCAAAAATAATAAGTAAAAAATAATATAAAGGTCCAAACTTTTGAGTAATTTTTTTGTAAGGTTCATTCTGTTCCTTTTCCAAAAAGGCATGTCTGATGCATTAAATACAGTATGTGCTGTGTGTATTGGGTAAATCATTATGTAAATATGGAAGTGGGACATCACAGAGGAACATGAAGGTCAGAATCCAGGGGAGTTTCATTTTACCTTTCTAAACCAGACAAACTCCTCCGGAGAATTGGAATAGAACAGATCACATATTAAAAAAATGAAGAACAGTTTCTCTACAAAGCCCAGCACTTTGCTGCAGGTATTCACAGCACGTGCCACTGACACCGGCAGCCCAGCTTGGTCCTTTTTTCCCCCCCTGCTTTTCAACATTTTCACCTGCGGTGAAAACTTTATATGGAATGCAAATTTGCATGGGCCATTTCAGCAGTGAATCAGCGCTTGCAGACAAGATGAGGCCAAAATGTTGTACAACAAATAACCATCTGAATACTGAGAGAATAACTATCTTACTAAGGTTTTCATTTTCACTATGAATTACATCGCTCCAAAAGAAACCTGACCTAGATTTTGAAATGCTTTCTCTTTTCATTGAAGCAATTACTGTACAAATAGATATATTAGTGTTGTATTTTTTGCTAACAATGTAAGTTTTTTTCTGAAGATGCTAAGAGAAAACATCAGTCTTTGTTATTTGTTGTACAGCATGATATTATGTAAATATTGCCTTGTGAAAATAATGTTTAAATTCCACTATGAATGACATTATACCAACCAAAGACTGACCCAGATTTTTAAACTGGACCTATTTTTAAACTGGGCCTGAACTATAAAACACACTTTAAATAAGTATCCCTGCAGTTCCTCAGACAGAAAACAGGACCTTTTACAATTTGGCCCTGCTTAGTTAAGTAGAGGCTTGAAATTACACAGAAGACCCCCTCTCCCCCATCCACACACACCTTACTATATTAATGCATTGTCTATGCATTGAAAGTTCTATGCATTATGACTATATCATGTTGCTGACAAATTTTATTCAATCACACACACATTCTTCACAATAAACAATTGATGTTGGCTGAAAAAGTACCAAAACTTGTCAAATTGTCTTTATCTTTAGTTGTTAACGTTTATCTGATGTCCAAGTAGAGTCATATACATATGTAAACTCCTGTAACATAACTTTACTTTTGTCAGTTAACACAGTTTCTTGTATTTGTGTTCTTGTACAAGTGCAACTGTCCAAGTGGAAAACTATAAATGTAATTATTTTGTATGACATTTGTATAAAACTGAATATCATCATATAGCAATGATGTTGCTGTATGGTGATGCTCAGTATGTAAAATGCTCACTTATCTCTTATCATCTGCTGTAATACAGCATATGTAAATAAATTTGCTTTAATTATGAGTTGCTTATGCTAAGATCAGTCTATTTTCAGAACCGGGAATGTCTGGCAGGTATTTTTCAGTGTGTTTACAGTCCTGGGAGATTTTTCAGAAAGGTACTTCAACTGATCAAGGACATGAAGAAATGGAGCACCATGCAAATGTAAGATTCATTTCACAGTAAATCTTATTTATCACAGGAAGGTAGATCTAGCAGACTGCAAGCAAAGTATTTGTAAACAACCCATGTGAAAGTTTAGTGCTCAAGTGAATATTTTTTTTTAATATGTAAATGTTATGCATTAGTTTGGACACCTGGGTTTAAAGTGCAGTGTGTAGGATTTAGTGGCATCTAGTGGTGCAGTTGCAGATTACCTTCACCTGGATAACCTTCCCTGACCAATATAGGGGATATTGATGTTTTGATCTTTTAAAGGCTGGGTGTATTTTGGCAATGCTTATTACTCATTCCATAGAGAGAACTATTCATTGCTCTTTATTGACTTTGCATTGAGTGCAGATGCTGCTTGTCTGCTTTGAACCTCTAAAGAATCCAATCTGAGCCTTTAAAGCAACAGCAGCAAATACAACGAAGCAGGAAGAATGAAAACAGTGAATCAAAACACATCCTGACGCTAAATTGGCTGCGTGCGAAACCAAGCACACATCAGAGAAATATCCTCATGTCAGGTTTTGGCGAATACAATTTCTGAAGCCAAGTTAATTTAAAACTAAAAACAATCAGCACCACAATATGCAACAAAGGGCTGAAATGTATGCTGTCTGTGGCTGGCTAAAATACTAGATTTTATAGTGACAAATGATTATTAATTAAGCCTAAAAAATAATTAAATAATATTGAAATAAAGTATTTCTTAGTGTTTTAAGCTGACGTGCTTTAATTATATCTGCGCTCTGTATTAACATACTGGAGTGCAGGGACACTCTTAAAGATTAACATGGCTTAATGTATCTTAATATTGATCTTTGATTAAAAGCAAATTTCCCATAAACTTGAACAAATCTTTAATTAATCCTCTATTGATCTTTGAAGTAGGAATGTTAATCTAAATTTAATTGCCAGTACCAGCAGCTATTACAAAAGGCAAAGTCTGCCTTAGTCCGGAAGCTTAAAGTGGTTTGGAAAATATTAAATATAAATTATAGGCAATAACTGTTTTAGTGTTTTGTAAAGTTTACCAGATGTTTCAGTATTGTTTAGAGGGGACTGAAAAACGTTTTATAATGTAAGTTCTACATGTGTGATATTATGTACTACTATCTGTAATATTGAATATCCTAGTTTTATTTTAATTCTGTTGTTATTATTAGCTTGGCTTATTTCACTTATTTTGTTTTTCTACATAGAATTTTATATGAAAGTTGTTGATTTGAACTTGAATGCTTATTTGGATCTGAATAAGGGTTGTTTTTTTTTTTTTTTTTTTTTTTACTTCAGTCAATCATAATTCAATTCATAATCAGACAGCCCCACCCTAATCCTGCCACCGCCTCAAAATCATTTGCACAGCCCAGTTGAAAGTGTAGGAGTCAATGGAAGGCCGTAATTACAAGGGACGAGTCCGACATCTAATAAGAGATCTAATTAAGAAAACGAATAAGGTGTCAGTCCCTTTTCAAAGGTCCGTCACAGGGATGATTAATCACTTGCCCGGCTAATTTGATTTGTGACAAGCAAAGGGACGACCCGGGAAGTCTTGGGAAAAAAGTGCGAACCCAAGAGTGTAAGACATTAATAAAACCTGAATAGCTAAAAAGAAAAGCTTCAGTGCCTGACTACATGAGTGTAAGTATGAACCCCATAAAGACATAGAGGCTAATGTGTTGATCTCAGGTTCATTGAAGTACTGAATTGAAACTTGCCAGTATTCTGAGATTAAAATTCATTTGGGTCGGCAAGGGGTTTTAGCAAGGTTTCATTAATACTGGGTTTCAGTCTCTGTCTTAACTTTAACAGACATGCAGTCTGTTTTTACCATTTTCCTGATTATAATCTAATAGAACCTGATGCTATTAGCAGATTGATTCATTTTAGTGAACCAATTCACTTTGACAGAGAACATTGTAGATCGGGTTTATTTCCTTATCGTTCCATTCTGCCGTTTCCCGATGAATGCAAACAAAACAGCTTTGTTCTGGTGAACCTACGGAGTTGCAAATAGAAAATGCTAGCATGCTGTTCTAAAATATGTTCATTATTTTCCCTCCTTGGGATCAAGGACAAAAATATACTGGTGGGTTGTTGTCAATGTTCCCGTGTTGGCTACAGTATGTTTACCTTTATAGGAGTTTTGAAGCTTTCATACATACTTTACCCAGTCATTAAGTAATTTCATTTGCAGTAATTGGTAAATTATTTAGTCACAATCTACTTCCAGTTAGAAACTGGCATTGTTCTGTGCATTCTGCGCAACTATTAAATAGTTGGAGTATAATAACACAGTTATATAGCTGTCAAAACACCAAACAATTATTTTAAAAAGCTACTTTAATTGAAATCATTGTAATTAATACACCTTGTTCTGACACCTTGTTGTAGATATCTGCAATAGAGATTTGAATTATGATTTCAGTGATTTGTTATATGCTAATGATTAAAAACAGTTCAATATTGTGTAAAACTGAGCTGTTTCTCACAACCATTGATGTGAGACTCCTGCTTCTCGTTCCCTTACGTCTCTTTAAAGCTTTAACAGGACACACAGACAATTAACACTAACACATCCCAGGTGGAAGCCATTATCTCACCTGATTCCCTGGCTCCGCCTCTCACTTACATATCCGTGCTTAATTGCAGCACCATCACAAACTCAAACAATTTTTTTTTTTCGTGTATAGCAAAAAGCAATTAATCCATCCAATTTACAATATTACAAGATCAACACACAGTGTGCACAATTTCGGTATATCAATTGGCCATAATACTTTTAATTTACTGAATATAATAATTTAATTGTGCATTGGTATTTTGGGTATTTGAAATATTTTTTGTTGTTACCAAGTAAGCAATATTTCCTGTGGTATTTATTACTAACTTGTTTTTTTGTTACCTGTTCAATTAATAAAATTATAAGTTTATTTTATATGGTTATAAGTTTATGGTATCATCAATCATATTATTTTTCTCTGATCCTACAGTGAAAAAAGTTGTCTACAATACATTGGATCTTGTCAAAGCTGCGTTGCTCGTGGGTGGAGTCCAGCACAGTTTGCAGCCCAAACGACACCTGATTAACTTGCCAGGTAATTAACAAGTTTAGCAGGTGTTGGAACAAACTGTTGGACCAAACTGTGTGTCAACAAACTGTGATTCACCCAGTCCCCCAAGAAGTTACACTTCTGCTTAAACTTCCTGCACATTATTAGACTCATTGAAACATTCTGTATAATTAATTTCCATAAATTAGTATATTATCAACAAAAACAATGCTTATGCCACTTTAATACATAAAAAAAAAACTAAAAACTATCAGGATCATCGTGGTTTAAGTGGTTTAAACTTTATGTAAGTGAGGTACAGGAATAAGAGCCTTTTTTATTATTTAGAAAGACTTCTATAGCGTCTTAAATTATCTCTGACAACTTTTAAACAAAATGACCTAAAACCGGCCTTTATGTGATGAGCTAGATATATAAAGAAGAATATAAGTTTGTATTCAGTCAGCTTTATCCCTTGCTGCTACAGCAGATGGTGAATAAAGAAAATCCATATGGTTAGCAACATTATAACATTACGCTAAAGCTTCATGTCTTATTAGTTAGCCCATGATCGAATATCAATCAAATCCCTTTATCATGACAAGCCTCATTAATTAATATTATGTCTTCAGTGGCTCAAACCCAACTAGAAACTATCCTCATGATTGCAGCATATTTTACTCCACTTACATCTGAAGATCACAAAAGTATTGGTCTGAATATCAGAGGAAGCGATTTGAAATCTTAATGGACTCTTCCATTTTTAAATAACCTTAGCTCTGCTGCGGATCCACTTCGTTGTGTACGGCCATTACTTACTTCAAATCTCACACTGGCAGTGATCTCAAGGCTAAACCTGCAATTAATTATGTGTGAGAGCAGGAATGAGTATTTTATTTCCCTTCTCCCAACTGCAAGCAATACAGATAACATACGCTACTTCATTTGCACTCAACCACTTAGCTTAATACTCTGCTGTCACAGAGATCTGAGGTTTACTGGTGCTGCAGATGCTTTTAAATACACTACAGCTTTGTAAGCAAAGCAATGTGCATAAATGTGTGTTTTCGTGCAGGATACAACTGAAGTAACATTCTTTCCTTAGTCTATAACAAGTCGTTAGCTGATTACGAATAGTGAAGAATAGACTGGTTATGTTCCTGCTGTGTAATGCTGGGATGTACTTCTGGATTTGATTTGTATTTTTTTTTCATTCATTCATTCATTATCTTCCGCTTTATCCTATATTAGGGTCGCGGGGGGGTTCCCCATGCCCATCCAGGGGAGAACGTTTCTGGGGCTAGGCAGATACACCCAGGACAGGGCGCCAATCTATCGCTGGGCACACACACAGACACGCACACAAACACTCTACATGGGGCAATTTGGAAAACTCAATTGACCTCGTCCATGTTTTTGGACTGTGAGAAGAAACCGAAGAACCCTGAGGAAACCCACACGGACATGGGGAGAACATGGAAACTCCACCCAGATGGGGATTCAAACCGGGAATCCCTAGTGCTGAGAGGAGAACATGCTAACCACTAAGCCACCGTGCCGCCTTGATTTGTATTTATTTCTTTATTATTTTTTTTACCAACAGCCTGCAGTGATGCCTAACATCACTTGCCTAACAGTTCAAGTTCTCCAAATAAGGTTCCGTTTCCTTTTTCTGTGGATTTTGAATTTCATGCAGCTCATGGGCTTAAGTTCACAGTGTCCAGTGTCAGATGGATTGGTTTAAGGCAACACTGGACCATAAAGCAAAGCAGGTTATATATTAATTTTCAAAAAATCGTTTATCCTAATTAAGAACATAGAAGTTGTTTATCTTTTGTGCTCATACTGGTTAAACACCAGTTTACTGCAGTGCAGACTAACACTACATTTACACTAAGGAGCAATTTAGTGTTTCCAGGACACCCAGCATGTTTTTGGACATGCTAACTCCACATAGAAAAGCTGTAGTCCACCCACCACATGACACCCAGCATGTTTTTGAACATGCTAACTCTACAGCCCTGCCTACTGCACCACCCCAACTCCCTGAGCAGCTCATTTACTGTACTGTATGTGGTGAATGCTGGCTGCTGCCATGTCAAAAAAGGTGGAGGTAAGAAAAAATAGCCTGGGGTATTAATATATACATGTTCGTTCCAGTTAAAACAAACATTGTGTCTTTTTTGTATTTCAAATTTATTGGCTATACTGGCGATCCTTAGTTGATTTATTTCACAATGTACCCATATACAAAAAAAAATATTCTCACAGAAGCGCTTCTCTGACTCTTATTCTGCACCTGCAGGACAAATTGGAATAGCGATTTTGGGCGAGGTCAAAAGCTGAATTTTTAAAGACTTGAGCCATTTGAGATCTAGTGTAAATCCTGTTTCAAAACAGTAAAAGATGCTGCAGCACATTAATGCACACAATTTTCAATCCATACTGATCAAATATCCACAAGAAACAGATTATATACGTAGTTAAACTGGGATTAACCTTCCAACTGAGTTATAAAGAGTTATAAAACATTAATCATCACCATTTTCACAAGCTTGTTCAGCTCTGCTGAGTCTTCAAGTGTGCTTTGTAACCCTGATCAAGATCCCCACTGTAATCCATTAACCGATGATTCACTTTTCAGTTATGCCTTTATTACTTAAAAAAAACGTATTGTTATCGTGATGTAATTAAGACTTCAATTTATACTGATCCAATTATCAGACATTTATGGTTCTTAAACCTCATCCTTTTAGCTAATTAATTCTTCTGGCCTGATGTAACCACTTTTGCCGAGGCCTTTTTTAGTAATTGTTTCATTTTACATAAATAGTTTTCTGTCCCAGATGTGCTTGCAGAGGGAGACGCTGATTAGCTTTAGCAACGTTCCCCCACAACTTAGATAATCCGCCATGGGCATAACTGTCACATCCACACCACTCGCACGTCACACCGCAGGAGATCTGCTTAAATCAGATATGAGAATGCAGTCATAATTGTAGACATCAGTTACTCAGCAAGAGAAGAAACAGTAATAAAGGAAAGGAGACATGAAGCACAAAATCATTCTATAAATCTGTTCCCTCTTGTTTTATTGGCCTATATAATTTAAATTTACAGCCTGTGAGATGTGTCTCTGAAACTAGAGTTAAATAACTGTATAGAGTACTAAAAGACACCTTGGCTATACTACACCTAAATACCTTGTCCCTTACTTTATTAAGTTCTCACTTTATTAAGTTCTTCTGTTCTCGCTAATTATATTAAGTTTATGGAATTACTCTGTTAAAGTAAATTTTTTTGAGGTTGAAATAATAAAATATGTAGTTTTCCATAAGGTACTTTATAATTCTATACGCTCTTAATTTTTAGTTGTTAAATCATTTATTTATTTATTTTCCTCAGCTGCTTTTAAAATGAGGGCTTTACAAAAAGTATAGCTTGCTGAGTAGGTAAGATCATTTTAAGGTGTACAGCTTTAATCTGTTAAATGAAACATGAAATATTTTAAAAGGTAAATTCAATTTATGAGCAAGAAATCTAAATTATAAATCCCAGTAGTAACAATAATTTTTTTTTTTTTTTTAATATATTAGATTAACTACTGGCAGGGCGGCACGGTGGCTTAGTGGTTAGCACGTTCGCCTCTCAGCACTAGGGATTCCCGGTTCGAATCCCCATCTGGGTGGAGTTTCCATGTTCTCCTCGTGTCTGCGTGGGTTTCCTCCGGGTTCTCCGGTTTCCTCCCACAGTCCAAAAACATGGATCAAGTCAATTGAATTCTCAAAATTGACTCATATAGAGTGTGTTTGTGTGAGTGAGTTTGTGCCCAGCGATGGATTGGCGCCCTGTCCTGCGTGTATCTGCCCAGCGCCCGAGATGTTCTCCCCTGGATGGACATGGGGAACCCCACCGCGACCCTAACAGAGGATAAAGCGGGAGATAATGAATGAATGAATGAATGAATAACTACTGGCATGGATAATATCAAAACAGAAATTCTTGATAATAATTGTACAATACATTGATTTTCTAATATGCCTGAACATGTCCAAATACTGTGGTTATACAGTGTATATGTTGGCTTAATTTGTTTGACATTATTTGTTGTTCCTTTGTTCAGAAAACGACCCATTCGTAATGTAAGGAACAGATTTATGCCACTTGTCAGAAATGTGAAGGTAGCCTTTTATTCTCCTCAGGCAATCATTGATTTAACATTGTAGTTTGTCTTTTGCACTGACCAGCTACAAGAATTATGGAAAATGCTATGTGTTTTATAAACCAACAATTGGTAGAGGGGCCTCACAATGTCTGGGTGAGCATCCTGCCCAAACCAAACAAAATCTAAATGTGGTGTAAGCTCTAGTAGTCAGAAGCCAAATAACCACAGACACAAACACTGCCAGAGAGACTTTCTTTCACCTGCACTCTCCAATCTCTACCTACCTAATGTCTTACCCAAACTCACAGGCAATTCACAAAGATGAGCAGCAGGTTGAATGCAAAACCTCATCAGCTTCTCTTTCTCCGCATCGGAATCACAAATCAATACTTTGATCACAGCTTTCCATCACAATAATATTTTAAAGGATATGATGAGAAACCGATGCCTGCAGTCTTTCAAGTGAAGTGTTTTTAAATGCATTGACAGATCAAGCTGCTTGCTAATACATAATAAAGTAAATAATGAACAGGTGCTATTTATTTAAGTAATTATAAAAGTATGATCCATTTTTCCCCCTCTTTTAGCTTATTATTGCATTTTTATTCTCCAAAAACTCTTTGAATAATAACCACTATGCCAAAATGCAGGTTCAGGTCTCCTGTTGGCAAACTCATTGGTATTTCTGGCTTTAAGAGATCTGAACCACTTATTATGGAGGGAATAAAATATGATTGTGCCCTTAATGTGGGCCTGTTGCGTTTATCATTATAATTACTGAATACTCAGTGACCTGCGACTCCCCTCGACGAGCTAGTCTCAAGCGAACACTATGAATATGCAATTACTCCATTTCAAGCCAGAAAAAACCCTGATCAGTCTCTGCAGAGTCATAACTTATAATATGGTAATGTGCTAGTGAGAGAGGGAGAGAGAGAGAGAGGGAGAAGGAAAAGGTGGGGGGGACTTACATTTAAAAATTATTTTTAAAGACATGGTTCAACCCCTTGTGCTAATAAAGTCAGTAAAAGGAAAAACTTGACATAGTATTATTCACAAGTCAATTTTAATTAGTTCCAATTTGTTTTTAGCAATAATAATGAACGTGGCTTCAAAACTGCACAGAAGCAACAATGCAAAAGAAGTCACACATAATAAGGAAACAAAATTCTCCAATATTTTACAAATGATCTGTTTTTCAAGGATAAGGTACTGATCTGGGGCAAAGTATTTCACACACACACACACACACACACACACACACACGAATACCAAAACCTGGGTGAGATGTAGTAGAAGATGAACTTAGGTTATGTGGAAGAAATCAGCAGAGAATATTTAAATTATTAAGCTGTAGGCAAAGTACCTTCATGCTATCATAACTTTATTTTGACTCCATAATTCCCAAAATCCATCCAGTTAAATTTGACGCATTACTTAAATATGTCTTAAAATATTTGATATTAGACTTTTTCATTTCCGTTATTTAAAGTTTTAAAATGTTATGCAAAAAATTAAGAGACTAAAAAGCAAATCTTCAAGCTTTCTGCATGGTCAGCCCTCAGTAACACATCCTATGGCCAGTCTAGTCACAGCTTTTGAGCACGATTTGTAGTCTGCTGACAGTCTTGCATACTTTCTTGTTCTTGCTTTCAAGACTGGGAGACTGTTTGGTTGTTTCGGATGGGCTCCTCTTTTAAGGTTGATAAAGTTTGGGTCATTGACTGAAGGCCATTGCAAAACCTTCAGCTTGTGCCTCCTGAAATAGTGTACAGTGGATTTTGCTGTGTATTTTGAATCATTATTATTATTATTCTGTGTGTTTTGGTTATTCTTTACAATGTGATGACTGATGAGAACATCTTAAATACTTTAAACTCATTTGTTCTGATCTCTAGTCCACTGGCTTTAACAAAAGCCTGGCCTACATTGACACTAAACAGTTGGAGAGATGTTTCTTTAATGAAAATCTTTGTGAGAATGTTATGTGCCCTACTCAGTGATCCAGCAGTGGCAGTTCTACAGTTGAAGGTCACAAATTTGCAACCTTACATCTAAGTACCTGGCACCACACTCCCTGAGGGAACACATAATCCTCGGTTCAAATGTATAAAAATTATACAATGGTTCTGAATTGAAAAACTGACTTACTTAAGCCTAGATTGTGGCACAGAACTGTCTTCCATACGTGTTCTACAAGCTGTCATTCCTTAAATTAGCCTCACAGCCATTGTTACTTTCTGCCACAGATATTAGACAGAGTAGAAATCATATGCAGGACCTTCACAAATTAACCCCAAAGCGACAGACAGTCACACACAAATGCAAACATCCACACTAATTGACGCCCGATCTGCAATCCAATCCATCAACTATCTGATGTGTTAACATCTAAGGGAAAGTCAGATGATCTGCTCGGCAGGAGCCAGTCAGTGGCTTCAGGGTAGAGATAGTTCAGAATATCCCACTTTCCTATAGCATGCAGTTTCAACAAATGATCATGCTGTCTGACAACCAAAAGCACTGTGTTGAACAGATACACAATTTTACTTACTTCCCTTTTTTCTGTGTTTGCTTCTGTTTTATTGTGAGCTCTAAAATAGCTAAAGCAGATAATGAGCAAAAATGCCAATGGGGAAAAAAGAAGGGAGCTCAGAAAGAATAGCTCAAGAAACAACATAAAGGCAGGAGATGCATTTTTTTTTTTGGCAAGTTTCTACCTTTTTTTATATTATATATTTTACAAAAGTAGTGCAACCCTGACGTATAGCCTGTAGAGCAATGTGTATTAACTGTGCAGCAATTGTGCCACCCCTAAAATGAACCCAGTCCATATTCAGAAATAATATGAATTAATACTGTATTTAAATAATATTTGCATCAGAAATAAGAGCCTGGAAATACAACAACTTTAATGGTTTAAAGTTTGGTTAGTATTTTCTGGACAGTCCCAAAACCTTTATTCTTGTAACAAATGGTGATTATTTAGATGTGCAGCCTGGGACACGCAAATATATTGTCTCAAACACTGGGATGATGAGATTTTTTTCTCCTCCCGACTACCAGAATCCAGCCATTATAGTTAAACCACTGTCTGTATCAACAGGATTATATTTCATGCAGCTACCAGCATTTCAACTGATATGATTAATGAATTAAAACTGATACATGGCTGTTAGATTCTCACAACCATATGTGGCTCATGAGTCACTTGGACGTAGATGTGCAAGTTGTCCGAAAGGGTTCAAATTCTGCCTACGGATAATTCTAAACACCAGCCTTTGACAGTGATTTATTATGGCGGTTCATCACAGCCGTATCTTTTAAATTCCTTAAATAGCTGTATAAATAAGAACCGTTGTCCTTGAGTAGTTGTACAAAGCATCGCTCAGAAGTGAAACTCTCACTGGTTCATCCTTTGTGTATGAACATCAGGTAGACTGGGTTTGAAACTGCTTTTTTGTTTTTGTTATAGAAGACAATTAGACAAATGTATTTAAAAAAAAAAAAAAAAAAAAAATCTCAGATAATATCATGTGATTAAGTAGAACACAACAAGGCCAAAGCTAGAAGTGGGTTGTATTACTACGTCAGTAAGCAAATTAATACACTCAGGACAAACAATTCTTAAATAGTTGCAATTTTTTTTTTTAGATGTTGTTTTTATAGAAAGGGTCAGAGAGACAAAAACACGATGTTTAGCGAAAATGCTGCTTTTATTTTATTTTTTTTGCGTCATGATAACAGTTCTTATCATCAAAAGCCAATTAGCCACTACAGGCTGTATTGTTTAAGGCTATATTTAACAGCCAGAAACGAATGAAATGAATCCTGAACCCCAGATACCTCCCATGCCAGTCTAAGTACCAATGTGACTGGAACTGATAAAAAACACAGGGCCTGGGGTGACCAATCTGCCCAAGTGGCTTGGTTTAGGGTTCACAGGCATGTTTACATGGCACGAGTGGCTTGTTGGCTAGAATTGAAAGCAGAGGACAAGAACATGCTTTTGTTACATCTGTGTGCTCTGGGTAAAATCCAGAAAGGGAGATCAGAGCGTACACTGCTTCCAGCTCTTTATGTACGTTCAGCACTCTCATACAGTGTAGATGGGAAAGAACTCTTTGGTTACCATGAACATCAAATTCATTTTAGTTCTGAACTAAATAAATATAACATAGTATGGTTCCTATTTATCTGCATGCTGTTCCCACTTTTGAAAAGGTGTATTGTATTTTAGTCATTAGTGATGTCATGTATATTTGTGTGGCTTGGTGGCATAGCAGTTAGTGCTTCTGTCTCACAGCAAGCTGGTCCTGGGTTCGATTCCAGGAAAGAACAAGCAAATGCAGACTCTATAGTAGAAGACCATGCTGGTAAACTAGAGATGCTTAGTTGCCATATCCATTGGGGGTTTACATATCAGTGCAATAATAGAAGTTCTGTGGTTGTCACCTTTCCACTGCATTCCACAACATTTCACAAGGAGTTTGAGTTGCTGTTGGCAGTGAGGTCTCGTCGTGTTGGCTACTTCATGAACTAGGCAGGCATAATACTGGGTACCAAACCCCAATATGGAGTAAAGTGTTATAACAGCTTTACCTCCAGGGTGTGCTTTACTTCATGGGTGCTTCCCTGTGGCTCCTGGGTTCTCATAAACCATCCGTGCCACTTCTGTCAGTGTTCCTATGGAGTCTGCTTGTCTGCATGTTGCCGGTTTTCTCACACATTTCAGGCACATGCTGATGAGTAAATTGGTGATACTAAATTTCTCTAACCATTGGAGCTGTACATATCAATGCAGTCAGACTGCTGGTCTCTAACTGATAAACAAGTGTCAGGTGGAAAACTGAGCCAAATCTAATATGCATATCTTCCAACTGTGGCAACCCTTAAAAAGAACAGAAATGTTATATAAATCTTAAGTTCTCCAAACGAGGACACAGCCATGAGTAATCTGTACTGATGATGGTTTATAATGCTAAATGTAAATCCAAAGCGTCAGTAAATATCTTTAAATTCCACAATTCTGTTCACATCTTTAATAATTTAATAGAATAGAAAGTTCCAATTGGAACTTGTGACCACAACTGTGTGCAGTGGTTTGGTCTGAAAAAACATAAATGTGCAGCTTTATTACACATTTCATTGCAGTAAAACAGAAAAGGATTGTCGTTACTCTTCTGTTCTCACAGATCATTCCTCACTTTACCTGACTTTCATTTTTCTTTCAGATCCAAGATCCAAATGGTCATTTCTCCTTCTCCTGCTAATTAAGTGCTGTTTCTGCTCCCTTTACAGTGGCTTATCTTGGTCTTCTTAGGTTATTGTGATCTTTATTTTTTTTGTATTTCCACTTCAGCACGTTTAAATATTGCTCCAAGTGTGTTGGATGCTTAATGGAACCTGTAATGATGAATTCCTGTGAGGGGGTGTATCAAAAAATGCTGTACTTAATACAACTTGGATTTTTTTTTTTCTATCTTTTTTTTTTTTATTTGACGATCTTTTTAAACTACGGTACACTATTATTCATACAGCCAATAATTTACATAATATTTGAAAACACCGCCATGCTGCATGCTCAGGTCTGTAACCTACAGTCTTTGCTAATCCACACTATGCCAGCAACAGTTAGCAGAAGCAGTTTGTGCCTGCACATGACAAAGTGGTTGTATATGTGATAATCAGGGTGCCATATGAATTTTTTATTCTCTCTCAACACCATCATGGCCAGCATGTCGAACAGTTTGGCTTTGGGCGAATACAAATTGGACCTGACAAAGAAAAAGAGGAATTACACGAACAGCCATTCGTCTGTTTATCTCCACTTCAGGATGGGGTGCAGAGGCGGCAGCCAGCTAAGTGAAACAGCGTTAAGTGGGCTCTTGGGAAATGGAGAGGATTTAAATGATGAAGCATTCCTCAGATTTTTCTGAGAATTCTTTTTTTTGCCCCACTCTCTATCCATACAATGACAAAGTGTGTTTAAATGTGAGTGAGTACAGAATCACATTATATGAACTACATGAACCCTGTGTTCAGAGTTTGGTCACAATTTTAAAAATGCATTAAAACTTATTAAAATTAAATTCCAAAAGTGAAAATTAGTTATGAATATTTAGTTAGTTAGTTTAAGCCCACATAGTGTAATCTAGATAAAATACACATGTATGACTTGGGGTATACAGTATGCCCGTCGCTTTGGTTTGCTCTTTGGGGGTTCAAAAGCATATAACACTGTAAAGCTGCTTTGTGACAATGTACTATTGTAAAAAGCGCTTTATAAATAAATAGCTTGAACTTGTTTCTCACCAGAGTACACTGTGTTGTGATGTTTAACTGACTGCCATCAGAATGTAAGATACATCTAACTTTTATAAATCTGTTTCTATTGTCCACTGAAAAAGTGTCAAAGCGGTGCTGCTTACGACTGCACTGGGCCTAAAATATACCCACTGCAGTTCCTCAGAGAGCCCTGTGACTTCCCGCAGTATCGGGCCCTCTGTAATGAGACTTTGAGCTGCTGCCTGACCTAAGTCCCTTGTGATCCGGCACTCATCATGCGGCATGCCACGCCTCAGATAGATTTATCTAAGATACAGGTAACACGCGCACACACACACACACACACACACACACACACACGCGCGCACACACACACAGAAGGGTCCGAATCAGCTAATAAGTCAGCCGTGGGCGTGCTGATACAGCATGGTCATCTTGCCCAGAGAGAATGCTTCACTGCGCTCCAGAAAGCGTCCTGAAAGAAAAAGTGTGCTGCTTCTACTCCATCTTCCCACTGAACCAAATCCAGATCAATCACAGTCAGACCAGTGTGGTGCAAGGTCAAACCCAGCTCTAGTGAATGAAAGCACGATTAGACTATGGCTGGCAGACAAGAATGACTGATTACTGAAAGGAAACTTCAGGAAATATGCAGCTGGCTCCAGCAAGATTTTATTTAAATTAAAGTGCAGTATTAGCAACCAGTAACAGCACTGTACAAATCCGGAAGTACTTTAGGAAAGATATTGTTAAAACTAATTTTACATTATTCTAAAACCTGTAAAGTGACTGATTTGGTTTCATACAATATCTGAAATGAATTCTTCTGATCGATATCTAGTTTAGCTACTAAACGTCTTTCAACCGTCAGAGCTGTTTAAAAAAAATTGAGGACACAACATGCTTTTTACAGCCCAAGTATTAGGTACACCATTCAGCCAAAATGTCAGAACCACTGACAGGATGAGTAAATAATACAGATGTGCTTACACAAGAACGCTAAAAACAGAAAGTCATAAAATATATTGGACGTAAACTCTTGTTCTTGTGAAGTCTTGCCTGCTATCGATACAATTAGATGCAGTACAGATAACAACCTTGTTCTTAGGACATATTTCTACTCAAGAAAACTAATAAAACGATACAAAGGATTTTTTTTTTATTTAATGTGGTGTGACCTCATATCTTAAGTGTAATGCCATAGTGTGTCTCAGTGTTAATGTTAAGTTTGTTCACTTAATGGAGATAAACCACTCTGAAAGGTTCAGTGAATATCATTGCAGTGACATGGCAGAAAAACATATTTACTTTTGCCCGTCCTCTATCAACAAATGTTTCACCAGTGCACAGGTACAAATACATAAACACCCAAACCAAAAAAACATAATCGTAAAACAATATGTTGATGACTATTTACTGGCACAGAGGAGAATGCTAGGATTATCCTTTTCCAAATTGCAGATGGACAGCAAGTCATTTTTTACAGGTGGAAAAAGTGAAAAAGTGCAATGAAAGACGCATTTCTAAATGTTTCTTACCAGCATTAACACAGAGACCACACAACCACAATCTTTTTGCTTTCTTAACGGATGAGTAGCATATATTATGATTCTTTTAGAAAATGTGTAGTAATTTTTACATTGTTTGCTGATGAGAGCTTTTTTACTTTAAATGTTTGATTGACTTTAGCAAAACAATGTGAGCCCAGGACATTTTATATGGAATTTTATATGCTGGGTAAAAGTTTGCACATTATAAAACACTGAAACTTTGTTTTAATTTATAAAATAGAATAATGTAATCAAAGAAATAAATAAATAATAAAAATGTAAGTAAATTTGAATGTTTGAACTAATATTGCATTTACCAGACATGTGAAAGAGTATGCAATGCTCTAGCTAAAAGTTTCTTTCTTGCACTGGTGGAGCAGCCTCCATCATAATCTGTCACTAATGCTGCCTTTGACCACTTTAAAGCTGTATAAAACTGTGCATTTTGGCATTATAAAATGATTTTATACAGGAATTATTAAATGCTGTCTAAAAAATCTCCCCAGCTGGAACTGTGAAGCACAGATCATGAGCACATGTTTGAAATCCATGTTTCAAACATGCACCCTGATCAAAAGGAGCCTGAGCTCATATTTTCCTGCCCTCAGTTAATAATTCTATGCTCCTTTTTTAAGTTGATGCCATAGAAGCCAGATCAGAGTCAAACCTTAAACTAAAAATAATAAACAGAAAATAAACTAATCTGAACCTGAAAGATAAAAGACCTTATAAATGTCTATAAACATCTAAAAAAATGTGTGTATACAAAGGAAATGTGGAAATGTATAACTCATTTAGAAAACCTACACCTAAAAACAAGCTTAGTTACATTTAAAACTGGAAAAAATAGGACCAGATGTTTTTTTTTATTTTTTTTTAGAAAGTCTAGGTTTTAGTACTTAATCTGGTGAATATGATTCAAATGTAACACATATGAAGTGCTATATAATTGACATTTCTTTTTATTAACATTATGATGAGGATGATACATGTTCATTTTTAGTTTCATTCATAAAATCATTCAACTCTTACTAAGCGTCTTGAAAATCAACTTCAAATATCATGATGTCCAAATCAAACTACTTTCTATGAAGCAAAACCATCAAATTTAACCTGTTTTGAAGGTATATACTTTATTGTGAAGTGAGACATTGTTTTGTAAATTGTGTTAACATTAAAATGTAATCTAATAAAAAATGTGCAATGTATATTATTTTTTAATCATATGTATTTGGTTACTAAGCCTTAATAGTGGTGAATTTCTTAAAGCCTCAGGCCAATAACCATCATAGAAAATATTACTTTAGGGTGGTCTAATTAATTGTTAAGCTTCCTATCACTATGTTTTTATCTTTAAATACTGTATGAATATTTGAAAGGTCATTTTGCAGTGCTGTCAAGGAAATTACCTATTTGGAGCTGCTCCAAGATGCAGGAAAGACTTGCCAACTAGGAACATTTGAACACTTCAATTCCACAATTTGCACAAGCCTTCCTGAAACACGCCCATGCATAAGATTCATATTCAGTTTATTTGATTGTATGTAAGAGTCTTCTTAGATGGATGACATAAATTTCCACTTGTTAAAATAATGCAATATTTACACATTAAACCAAATAATAATTTCAGGAATTATAAAAAAAAAAAAAATGACCAGGCACCGTCTACAACGAACCAGAAGTGAACTATTGTGTTGTTTACATCAACGTTAGTCTCCATCCAAAATGGCCTACTGCTTACTAGCAATTCTCAACTGGTAGATTATGATTATGCAGATTATGCAGTAGGCATTTAGTGGTAGTTAAAAATTCCCCACATGACCTACTGAACTAAATGCCATTCTGAAGTAAGTATCTACAACACAATGTGCTTTCTCATGTGTTAACTGGAGCTGCATTATCTGCTCAAGCTGGAGAGGAATTAGGCTGATTATTACAAATTCATTATGATTTTTACTTAAAAAAAAAATATTGCCATTGTGATGTGACTTACATCAAATGTAAAATGGTGGCGGCATCATGTTGGCGATTTGCGGTTGCTACATAATTAAAGACTCTACCTCTTTACCAGTGCAACATCACTTACTGGTTTAAACTAGCTGGTGATATCAGATACAGATTGGTTGTTCAAATTAAACTAATGCTTCTAGACCAATAAACCAATAAAATGTTTTTGGACAAGTGCTGTTCAAATACACAAATACACTGTTCCAGTCTATTCAGAAACTTTTAAAAGAGCCAATGAAGAACCATTTGTGACTGATTTCCTTTGGAACTGAGAAACACTAAGTTCATCTACTGCTGTAAAGGTTCTTCTCACCAATTCACTTGCAATGCATCTGTTAACACTCTCACACTAACATGCATTAACAAATACAACCTCACTGTTATTAAATACAAAAGTATTAATAACAGAAATGACAATGTATATGTTGTCCTTATGTGGAATGGAATGTACTCGACATGCTGACTAAAGAAACAGTTTGAGGTGGTCTTATTTTTTGAGGCGGTCTCATTTGATGGTAATGAGTGGAGGGATGATGGATTTAGTTTGTATCCAGTCTATTGCAGAGTATTACATTCAAAAAGTTGCACCCACAAGCATTGTGGATACTTTATAAACCTTTAGAATTGCATTTATAATGCATTATAAATACCAGATTAATATAAAGTGTTACCATTAATATCCAAACTAATCATGATTCATACCACACCCATCATCATACCACTTTTCTGGCTACAGTATGATTATAAACAGGTAAAAACTCTCAGCAATTCACTGTACTGTTTTAACCCTTATGTACCATTATGGGTGACGGTATTGCAACTTTAAAAATGGAAGTTCTCTGCAGTTGAATTTCTTCAACTGGGCCATTTTTGATTCTGCTAAAGACATCGTGTCCTGGAATGTCTCCTGTGGCCACAACTCTAACCTGACACCAATCCTACTGACCAGTTTGGGGATGAACAGGATGTAGTTGGGTATCTACATACTTTTGGCCATATGGTTCACGTTTAATTTCAGCTTAACATGCTTTGTCTACTCCAGGGCATTTTTACAAGTGTGAGTCTGAAATGAAACTATATTTCATGAATAAATCCACATTTGTTAAGTTCAACCTAATCAAAATAAATAAAAAATTATTCCCACAAATAACTAAAATGTTATTGTTTCATTAAACTCTGTTTAATTTGTCATTAATATTAGCATAATTGTAGTAATAGTTTTTTGGTTTGCTTTTTTTCACTAAAATGATTTGATAATTGTATTTTTTTTTGTATTATTATTACATCTTTAATAACCCTGTTTTGTACACACACGCGTGCGCACACACACACACACACACACACACACACACACACACACACACACACAAGCAAACTCATTGAGGCTTATTTCATGTCCATAGACCCCCAAAGCTCCCAGCAGGTAACCAGCAGTCCCAGTTTTCAGGTGCTGATCAGTTCAGCTTAAAGGCATGATAGCACACATTCCACAAATTGAGTCTTTCCTGGTGTCCACACCAAACAATATGTATGTTTGTACATAAATAAATCTGGTGCAGAATTAGTCTTCAGTTTCAGGTTGTCCATCTATCTGTCATAAGCACAAGTGTTGAAATCTCTGCTTGATCTTGGATCTGATTTGTGGTGTGCTCAGCCCTCTTTTCCCAGAAGGAATCCCATGTTAAAGAGTGTTTCAGTGCCATGGGGCAGTCATGTTCTTGCTATCGGGTGACCTAAAAAAGAACAGAGAAGATAATGAGAGTGCTGCATTTAGTAGAAGTGTTCACAGTTCTAGGGCAGAATGAAGGATTGCATGTATTCTTCACTGTAATCAGTGTGGTGGTTTAGCCTGCAGCTTATACAGCTAGACATTTCAGCAGAATTACCTTCTCCATTTACATGAGCAAAGAAAGAAGCACAAGAGCGTCGGGCAACCCAAGATCAATATGGGTGGAGCTTATATTAAATTCTATTACTGAATCTCAATTATCATTAGCACAATTTATATTTTATTGATGTCTTAGATAAAAAAAAAAATGGAATGGGTTTTAAATTTCCTGCATCGTTGTCAAGACCAAACAAATCATCAGTGTTTAAATGCACTCACTGAACCACTTAGTGGTCTCTTAGGAAATACAATTCCAAAAACTAAACCTGAAACTAAGAGCATGTGGGGTAAAGACTTATAAAAATGAGAATTAAAGCAAAAGTATAAATATATAGTATGATATGATAGCAGTTTTCAAAGTAGTGCAATATAAAGTCAATCCTACAGTATATAAGAGAATTGTATATATATATATATATATATATATATATATATATATATATATATATATATATATATATATATATATATATATATATATATATATTACACACAGATCTTTAGTGCAGGATGGATGGACTGGGGGTGTCAGTTGTCAGTTTTGTTCTTAGTTGCTTAACACAATGATGGCCTAAGGGGGGAAAATCTGTCTCGTAGTGAAGGTATGAATGTTGTGATATCTTTTTTCTAGATGGCAGGAGGGATTTTGTGGGAGGGAGAGAGGGGCCATTTACAATGTTTGTACATTTGAAGTTGCAGTGTTTTTCAACAGATGAAAGAAAGAGAACCCAACAATGTTTTTAACTGTCTTCAATATTTGTCCTGCATATGGTGGTGTTTGCATCACTGATTAGATTCGATGAAATTCAGTGATAAAAAGTTACTACAACCACATGCTGTAGTCTAGTCTGAGCATCCAACTTACCAATGTAATTATGATTTATAAAGTAGAAGGCTCTGTAAAACCTGTAGTTGTGATACATTCTCATCAATGTGACAGATGTTGTGCCACAACTTGGTCTCTCTGAGCAATTACTCTCACGCAGTCTGTTTGATCCCAACACTGTTTTTTTGTGTGTCACCTACCAGCAAAACAGCACCTGTGCTGGGCAATCCCAAAGCTTAAGCTACCTTTCACAGTCCACCAGATTTCAATAGCTACAGAATCTCAGCAATCTGTCCTTACACACAAAACTTGAGAAATGCAAAAGTGGCGAGTCCCTATTGTTTTCTCACAAGCACACTCTGTAAAATTGTGGTTCTGGCATAGCAGGAATGTCCTTTTCCATTATTCATGTAATAATGCTGGTAGCTATGTAGTGCAACAATAATACTCTCATCATCAATGGGAGCTGGTCTTTTAACACATCAGTATGTAAAGCAATAGATGTGATATGAGATGCCTGGATCTGAAAATAGTTAGTTTAACATTTTATGCAAATAAGAAAACACTGATAGTGTAAAGACCTTTAAAAAAACAAATGGCGCACTGTCAAGTAAAGTACAACATGACCTGGCTCCCAAACACTGGAGCGATCTAACTGGGTTTTATGAACAAAGCTTTACACAGGTAGTGCATGTTCTTTTAGTTCACTGCTGGGGGTAGGCAGATTCTACTGCAGGGTTTCTGGTCTCTGTTTAGGAATTTAAAAAACTTTCAATCTATCAGATAAAAACAATTATTGATTGTTAGACTTTTTTTAGACTGAGCTTACTGTATATAATTCAGTCTTACTTGGTTAGTGCTTCATTTTGTTTTATGTTTTGCATCTTTGTAAAGTGAAATTACATTCAATTATATTAAATTAAAGCTGTTTATTTAATCATCTACAGTGTGCAATTAGTTAACTCTGACATGACAGTATAAAACAGTATATATTTTACAACACCTTAAAATAATTCATAAAATTGATTTGGTTTTGGTGTGCCACCTGAAGGTTACCTCATAAAAACCTGACACCTGATACCTGACACCATCACACTTGCATGAACTTACTAGACATCCTATTTCAGAGTAGTGAAAATAATTGTTTCCCATGACTATAACTGTCCCAATTTTAATTTTAATATAAATAGGACTGCTGCAGAGGAAATTCGAAAGGATTGTCTCATTAAGCATAACATTTTAAGATATATTATAACAAACTGAAATCATTTTATCGATGATCTTAATTAACAGTGTGACATTTTCCATATATTCTTTGATTGCTTACTTTATATTTATTGTTATATGGGACATGGAATGAAACAATAGAAACTCTGCTATTATAGATGGATTCAAAGAAAACGGAGAGGTTTCCAGCTTCATTTTCATCCCTGCAGTTCACATGGGAAAGTAAAAATAGTCTTAAAAAATAGTTTTGTGTCTGGAAATTCCCAGAAGGTACATACTTCCATAAAGGACATTTTTTATGGAGGAGGCATTTCTTCATAGGCATTTGTATGACCCACTGATGTTTAAGTCTACAGAATTTCCCAAAAGTTCTGTCAAACCCATCGTTTGAGTTTTGTGTGACACTTAATGTATCACAAAGCAATGTAGCCTAGTTTTGTACTGAATAATAATTTATAATATTTTACTGTCATTTTGATGATTGTTATTATAATTATATTTTAGACTTGCAATCTTACAGCTTATTTGATTCCCTCCTGAAAATGTGAACTACTTAACTCAAGCATTACTGGTAATAGACTGATGGATATCAGAATTGAACTACACTGCAGAAAATATGAAAACCTTCATCCATGTAATCACTTGAGATCACAAATGTATCACTGCAGCATTGAAAATATTAATATGAAATTAATGGTTTGATGCAGAATTGATTAATATATGTAATATTAATAGCACAAAATATTTATTTGTTGATAATTAATCAAGAATTAATTGGTAAATACAAGCGAATGTTACAGGGAGATGTTTTGGGGATGTTATTAAAAGTAATTACCGTCAGTTTTGCAAAAGTAAATAACTTGAAAATTTAATACAGAAATTGTTCGCAACTGGGTAAAATAGTTAAAATATTAAAAGTGTATTTGTGGGTTAAACAATGGTTATTTTCTTTACTTATATAAAACGGTACATAAGATGCATTTCTCCTGCTAAAAGTAATTAGATTCCCTTTAAGACATGTTAAAACTGACAGTGAATTTTTATATATATGTAATGGCTGCTAAGTAGCTATTATATACAAATCCTGTAAATAAAGCGGTTGCTTGTCAGATTTGCCGAAAATAAAGTAAACTCATTCATTCATTATCTCCCGCTTTATCCTCTATTAGGGTTGCGGTGGGGTTCCCCATGCCCATCCAGGGGAGAACGTCTCGGGCGCTGGGCAGATAGACCCAGGACAGGGCGCCAATCCATCGCTGGGCACACACTCACTCACACAGACACACTCTATATGGGACAATTTTAAGAATTCAATTGACTTGATCCATGTTTTTGGACTGAGGGAGGAAACCGGAGAACCTGGAGGAAACCCACGCAGACACAGGGAGAACATGGAAACTCCACCCAGATGGGGATTCGAACCGGGAATCCCTAGCGCTGAGAGGCGAACGTGCTAACCACTAAGCCACCGTGCCTCCGAAAATAAAGTAAACTAATTGCATGAAATTAAAATGTTAATACACTACAGCAGTGAAACACTCCATGTCAATTGTAAACTTGACTACCTTTGCAATCTTTATGTTTGGAACATATAGTTAAGTTTCTTTTGACTTTTCGTAGGGTACATCACCTTCTGCCCACATTATACCCACATGAATGTGTTAGTAAAGAAGACAGACCATTATTGTAACATAGCCACAGAGCAACTGTGTAACTGGTACCACATCATCTTGATTCTGTGGCGGTAATTGAAATGGAAACACTACATGATGTTAATGGTCTGTATATAATTATTACCTCCTTTTTAGTTTGCTATTTTCTGATGCCTTTGATTCCTGTAAAGCTGCTTTGTGACCATTTTCTATTGTTAAATGCACTGCTATATAAATACAATTTAATGGAACTTAATTTTTAAAAGACATGTTTAAAGGCCTTGACTTTGGCTAGCTAGACATTCAAGGACTATATTCAAGGAACATAGAAATAAAAGTATCCATAGTTCCAGCTTTAATGCCCGCTGAAATGTTTCTACAATTTAAAACACTCCTAATTTTCTAAGTAGCTGTTATTTTATTTGTTATATTTGTAAGATTCTTAAAAGTTCAGAAAAAATGTATATATTGATTATATTGATTAAGTAATAAATGTAATATTGACTTTTGATTTAAACCATGAAATGTTTTTATAATCCCAAACCATTATGATTTAAACACTGAAACAAAATAACTACAAGTAGCTGACCATTAATTGCAGATAATTGTTTAGACATATATAGTGCTTTGTTTCAAGATGCTTTAATGTAGGCATAGAGATGTCTGCTCACCTTGGTAGTTTTGACTTTGTTTCCAGTGCTGCAGGACCAGCCAGTAAGGTCTGGAAGAACTTTGCACTCTTCTCCATCCAGGCATGGATGCATCTGACACCACCACTTCTGTAGGACGATGGATGCTGACAGAGTCAAATGCAAAGAATTCAGAATGAGGTTCAATTCAAGATGAAAACCTGTTTATGTCTTCATCATCAAACTGAACAACCACCCGAAGCATACAGATAAATCTACATCAAAGCCTTTTAAAATCAACAGTGTTAGAAATACCAAGTCGAAATCTGTAATCCATTATACACAGAAATGAGAAAACCTCTGACTAGAAAAAGTATATTACAACAGAATGTATTTTTATATATTCATAACTTTCAGAATGTCTATTCCAGTTGTTGTGCATCTTTTGTCAAATGTCACATATATTACATTTAAAAAGTTGTCAACTGCATCTGCAGCTAATCAAACCAAAACAGTTTCGTCAAATTGCAAAATGTATTGTTCTGAACTATAAGAACAAAGTTTTTGAGACATAGATTGGACCCCCTTCTGCACCTCCTACAGCTTCTTCTTTTCTGAGAAATCTTCAACAATGTCCAACAAAGAGGTGAAATATTCATTTAGGGGGAAAAAAATGGAAAAAAACAATATAAGACCATAAAGTTCATCTGCACAAAGAATTAAGATATTAAGGACGATTAGATTAAATTAGATTTTTAATTGCAAAAAACATTTTACTGGTATTGTAGATAAATCCACTTCAGAAATCTACAAATGTACTGTATGTGCTGTAATCTCTGTATCCCACTAACACTAAAACCCTTGTATTAAAGCATCAATCCCTTAAACACATTGCCCTATAATTACAGGCTGATCCCTGCCTTTAAAAAGTAATTAAGTTTTAGTCTGTGCAGAAGCTATGTGGTGTGAGTGCTTATCACTCTACGTGAACATCTAAAGTACCAACCTGCTCTTTGAATACCAATCAATTAAGCCTCATTGATGCAGGCTGCACACCATCCCTCCTAATGACCAATGCTAATCACTTCCCTTTGTCTCAGAATGAAGTTATCAGTTGCAGAAAAGCTTTAAACAGGATTATCCATACTTCTGGCAAAGTGCATGTTAGTGCTCAATATAGTCTTCAACATGATGTTGCAAATTTCAACTGGACTGTTTTAGCATTTGTAAAAGAATAAATAGAACAGAGCATTATGCACTGCAGTCCTTGGCGTTTTAAATGCTCGTTGGACTCCAATATACCAAATCAAATCACCCGAAGAGTGAATGATCTTATTGTTTGGAATGGCGTGTCCACCGTACTTGTTCAAGAGTAATGCTGAGGTAATGCCATATATCTGTGGGCCTATACAATAGTGTTATCCTACATAAAATATTTAAAAAAATAAAAAAATTAAGTAAAAAAATTTACTAGTAGACGTGTTATATATGAATCTGCTTCAGCACACACTGCCCACAGCACCCCAGCTAAATATTACTTATATATATTTAATATAACTTATGATTAAGTGCATGACATCATCAGTACTGTGCATACTGGCATTCAGACTGCACTTGTATTTCTCAGCCTGGATTGGATATCTTGCACACACAGGCCATCAGATGTTTATCAAATCACAAGTGGGTCTTGGTTATTTGTATTACTCTGTTATTAAAACGGCCCACGTTTCCCTATGCACTTGAGTAATGAGCAAGCTGAGGATTCTCCATTTTAGCACTGAATATAAGAAGATATGCACAGCAGATATCGAGGTTGTGTTTTTGGCAATGTCTGAAATATGCCTGACATCATGTGGTGCTCTGTAAAACTGCAAGCAGAGTAATAGTGGTTTGGGAAAAAAAATCTTTAGAATGAAAATAAGATTCTGAGATACAAAGATGAGAGAAAGACAGAAAAATAAAGGAAAATTGGGTAGAAAAAATGTAAACGGGCTCAGGTGAGGGAATATTGTACATGTGATTTTCATTGTTTGTGCTCAACAGACTGTTAATCATCACACATTTCCGTTTTAACAACTAACTTAGACAGGTGAGGAAGAAACAGCTTATAGTAATTGCAGGCTAAATAAGTGCCACTAATTTTCACCTTAACGTCACATATCACCTTTTAGATAGAAGCTTATTAACGAGTTAAAAATATTTCTAGCAACCAATTATTTTAGCCAAGGCTAAAGACTTTGAAACTTAATTTTTCACAACTTCACACACTTTATGTCACCATCCAATTAATGCCATATCTTCATTAGATATTATGTACATTATTTCTGCAAATAGGCATTTTACATTTAATAGCTGAGACACTTGCTTTTTTATCTGATGTAACATATATTCATTAATTACACATATTTTGTTAATATTATGTGACGCTGGCTAATTTTTGCTTAAATTGAATCTAATGCTTAGTGAAGCCCAGCATATAAATCATGTATATTTGTTCGCCTCTTCTAACTGAACTCACTTTCAATTTTAGACCACAAATGTTCTATAAGATTCAGGTCAGGACTCTGTGTTGTTCAAATCAATGCATTCACCATGTTTGCAACCAAAGATCACTGTCTGGAAAACCAATTTGCTGCCAAAAGCTGCCATTTTCTGGCTGATGCCTTGAGGTGTTTCTTCAGTATATTAAATAATCCTGCTTCATCATGACCCTGTTCCCACCTGTTTTAGATAGTGTCTTAAGAGATCCAATTACAAATAAACAGCTCCAAGTACATCAGCTCACTCCTGGTGTTAAAATTCATCTTTAAATGCATTTCGAGCAGATCTCACCTGAAGGTGTCGTGTGCAAGTAAACATTCACATCATGTCTATTTGAGCGTCCCAAATAAATTGGTTTAAACTGTCATACAAAAAAAGCCTGTAAATAAAGTGTATGTAACCTGCACTGTATCTTTTAAGTTTATTGAGCAGATTTACAAACTAAACCAAGCAGGTTTTACAACATTGTGAAATAAATACAAATTCTATAGTGGAATAAAAGGAAAACACAATGACTGCATGCAGTTGACTTGGCACAATTGATGCTGTGTAAATCATTGCCATTACAAAAAAACTGAATTGAAAAATGACACTAAAAACACTACCATTAAAAGCCATGTTTGAACAGTATTTTAAATATTGCATCATTCGGCGTTTCTTAAGAGAGCTTGCTTACTTGCCAGAAGATGGCCAGGCTGCTAGCATGCTTGTTGATAAGCAGTTTTTCATTTCATGTGATCATGGATCAGTGTCAGAGAAGCTCTACTACAGCTACACATTACTCGCCATAATTAAAATCCCACTGGACCTGGTGAATAGATTTAGCCAAAGTCATCAAAATGCTTGTTTCACCCATTTCATGCCATTTGCAGTTTTGTCTCGCATAACTACGACAACATGCCTCCTGCTTTTTATTTTAAATGTACTCATACTGTATGTAAAATATGAGTTTTTCATTTAAAAGATGTTAGAATGTTTATTAACGTTAATGTTGAAACAATAACGAAATTGAACTCAGATTTTTCTCAAATTACTTTCTTCTGTTTATACAAAGATTGGCAATTGACTGCACTGATATAAAAATATGACTATATGCATCACAGACCACATCAGATTGTATACTAAGTAATCAGATGTCAATGTGCCTTTAGTGTATCTAGGGTGCAATCACTTGTATATAGAGCTGTCCACTTTCCTAAAGCTTCCAACAACACTCATATGAGAGTACCTGCATTCCACCATCAATGTTACCTGCTGAGTCAATAGGCCTTTGTCACACTGCTTTTCTCAAGTCATGCATTTGACCTGCACGATAACAACCCAAATCCATTTTCATCTCTCCATTAGACACAGCCTGCCTTTCCAGAGCCAGGACCAGCTAAGCTCCCTTATTGACTCACCGCTGGATTGCTGCATTTGACATGCATTAATGCCATGTATTGACTCACAACAACCTTCTTAAGATTAAGAGGAGTCACAGAGGTAAAACCTGAGGCACATTTTAATAGACTGTCCCAACTCTGCTGCCCCTTATTTATTCCATGTCAAGCATTCCGGCTCACAAAGCTGACCCATGACCTGATAGCAGAATATGAGGTCACCTGAAGGCTTCCTGTACAGCACAAGGTTATTTTAAAACAAAGAATGCTTTATAGAGGTACAAAAAAAAAAGTTGATCTTTTGTTTGCTGCCAAACACTTTTAGAAAAAGTATTATAAGGAAAAGGGATAGGTGACAGATCTACAGATAATGGAAAAAATGTTAATTGTATTGTATTGTATTGTTCATCTTGATCAGTATAACAGAGGGTTGGTTCTGTTTATTGAAAACACTGGACAGGTCCTTGGACAGGTCGCTAATCTATAGCAAGCTGGTCTAGGTGGTCATAACTGATATGATATGTCATCGCCATAAATAAAGAAATCAGATAAAGTTAATCACAAACTGATAAGCAGCTAAAGTCTTATATTGGATTTGAATACAAAGTATAAAGTTGTTATGTACATAAATGTATTGTATATTATTCTGCTGGCATTTCTATAAAGTTTGTGCACTTTTTCTAGCTTTTATTGCAAATCCATAATATATAATTACTGCAATGTATTCCTTTACTAATGTTTTTAATGACTTATATTTTCCTACCAAGCACCTGGCTTACTTTAATATACTGAACGTACCTTCCACACAAGAAGGCTGGGCGTGGGTTGTGCCGGCAACCTGGCCAGGAAAGCAGGAACACTTGACCGTCTGTGAGCGTTCTTCAATCCGGTTCTTATTGCAGCAGCGGTGTATTGCCACGACCTCACAGGTACCCTGCTTTACCTGGTAATGTCCTGCCAGTGAGGAGATACAAGAGTTTTGTTACAGCGGGTTTGGCACACAAAAAAAGCAATGCTACAATGAAAAACAAACTTCGTCCATATTTATGTATGGTGGACATACTATGTTGCTGTGATCTGTTTTCATGCAAACTACATTACGGTGTGTCTTAATTCCCATCCACTAGAAATCTAAAAATAAGCATTATAAGATATAAATAAGTATTATTATTATTATTATAAGTCCAATTTAAAGAGAAAACCAAGCCACTTTCCAAGTCAATTTCTTGGAAATTTATTCAGATCTGAACCTCTTAATAAGATTAAATTTGTTGTACAGTATTTTATTCATTCATTCATTATCTTCCACTTTATCCTCTATTAGGGTCGCGGTGGGGTTCCCCATGCCCATTTAGGGGAGAAGGTCTCGGGCGCTGGGCAGATACACCCAGGACAGGGCTGGGCACACACTCACTCACACAGACACACTCTATATGGGGCAATTTTGAGAATTCAATTGACTTGATCCATGTTTTTGGACTGTGGGAGGAAACCGGAGAATCCGGAGGAAACCCACGCAGACACGGGGAGAACATGGAAACTCCACCCAGATGGGGATTCGAACCGGGAATCCCTAGCGCTGAAAGGCGAATGTGCTAACCACTAAGCCACCGTGCCGCCCTACATTATTTTATTGCTCTGTAATTTCCAATACTTAAGATGTAGTTGAAAAACATTAAGTGCTTATTATTGGGGGTGTGGTGGTTGTGCAAGTGTTAAGTGCAAAAAGTCAATATTTGTGGCACATGTGGTTTATAAATACAAATGTTGATGGATTTTTTTCTTCCAGTGATTTTGTTTCAATAAAAAGTTGAAGCATTTCCCATTTCACAGAAAATACACCAGCATTCCATTGGCCATATTTTAATATAGTAGCAAACATCTCCAGTATGTTACCAAAAAAGTTTTATGCTTGGCCCAACTACTCACTTACTCATTTAACCAGTCAGAACTCTTTGACATGTTCTTGAAGTTTTACTAGTCTCGTTCTTTTTTCCTGCCCATTGTAAAGAATGCACAGACACACTGCTGCCTGGTGCTTTTCATCTCATAAGGTCATGGCTTCTCTGTTGTATCCGATTCAGACTGTTTGCCTATTTTCTTTCGCCCATCTTGCTAACATTCATAGGCTCTCTGTCTCTATTCCCACCCCTCCACATAACTCTTCTTTTATTTCCCACCACTCTTTTACTCTGTGGACCTCGTGTTCTCCCCCTCTCCCGCCTGTTCTCACCCCACACAGGCTTACTGAGCTGCAGTTTAAACACTGTGAGCGTGGCAGGTCCTGCAGGTTAGTGCTTATGGGAGACAGGCTGATGCTGTGCATGCAGCACCAGGTCCAACTCCTCCACATCGCACAGAAATAAAGAAACTCCATGTCACAATCTCCCCCAGTCTGCTTAGGAAGGACATTTAGAGCATGCAAACTCATTGATGTCAGATTCCTAATGACAGAAAGGAGGGTGGTTTGACTTGTCTATTATGCACTTGCTGTCAGTCATCTCTATTCTCCTTGGTGCCCACATTAGCTTCTTTATTCCCTTTAGGAATCTTCAAGCCAACTGACAAAATGATTGACACTTAAAAGACACTGATATAAAATCCAAGCTGGTATGAAATTAAACTTATTGGATTAATACCAGCATTTGTCAGAATGTATCATGAAGAGGAGTATTTATGCTACCTGCTGAGTTCTGAGAAATTAAAGAGGTCAAACGGAAGAACAATTTGACAGACAATTTGAAAAATTTGGAAGGTATATTATAATACCTAAATACAAAGGAATGAGATAAGCAAACCTATGTTCTTCAGTTTGCATTAAAATGATAAAACATGGCTGAATCAACACCCCATGGGAAAAGATTTGTTTCATATATTGACACTTATTTCATTTTCGATAGCAAAAGAGCAACCAAATATCCAAATTGTTATAAAAAAAGGAAAAACATTAAGAGCAAACATTAAGCAACTAATGAAACATAATACAAGTGCAAGCTTCTGCAGGTGAGTGCACATGGTTGCTCTTCACATCATTATAAATGGAGTATCTAAAATATTTTGGTGTCATGAGGTATGAAGAAGGTTTGGATAAAGGGTTATGTGTTCAGAATGTGTAGTTTAATAATATGTGTGTTGTATTAACAAATAGTTAACTGAACTGTTATGGAGATATGTAAGGTTTGGTTTTTGTGAAAGAATTAATCTAGGGTGTGGTTTATGAAATTAAGTTAAGGTTATTGCTGTGAGTGTCAGGTAGTTTTAGAATAGGTTTAGATGGTGGGATGATTTAGAGAGTGTGCTTAGGGTTTAGGTTGTTTGTAAGCAGGGGCTGAATGACAATTTAGGACAGAATTAATTTTCTCTTTCACAAATAGCATAAAGAGATGAAGACTTTGCTGCTTTTTTTCTGGCATAACAAGGCTCTCCATATTTTTTCCTAGACTAGTAATTATGTACTATTTTATTGATTATGAACAAACTGATGGATTAAGGTTTCCAAAACAGTTTAAAAAAAAGCTCCTATGATAAAAGACCAGTATTATTTGCTGTTATATTATGTATACATCAGTAAATACAAGACCGGGTTTTAGCATAGAAATTACATGCAGCTGTCTGGTTTGGACCAATATGATGTAGCGTGACCAGGCTTATCCAGGCCTGAAGCACAACCTCTTTCATCATGCTTTACTGCCTTTAGATGGAAGCTGTGCACCCGTGACAAGAGTTCTGTACACAAAATGCTTAGTAATCAAGTAGTAAGCAGTGAATATGCTCCTGTTAAACAAATGCCACATATAGACTTATCAGCTACTGTAATAGATAGACCCCTTCATTTCGTATGGTCTGTATACAATGTTAGTTTATATACTTCATTCTCTAATGATCAGTTCTAATGGTTTGTCCTCAGCTCCGCAGGGCCACTGATGTTGTGGCGGTGTGTTAGTGTTTTTCAAATACAACAGGGCAGCTGGAGTCTTCAAACACTATGTTCACTCACACCACCACCAAGCCAATGTCACTGCAGTGCTTAGAATCCACCACCAAAATAATATAAGTTATTTAAAGAGAATAAGCAGTGTGATTGTAGAACCACAAAGTGCATCTTCATTATATATGGAACCGATGAAATGATTTATTAAAAAAAAGAGAAAAAAAAGGTGGCAAATGAATGTATGCTAAAAACCAACAAGGCTAGACACTGTCAGATACAGACATAATGAAAAGTGGTGTGCTTTGAGATGCACTATAATAAAATCACAAACTAGAACCTCTCATGACTAAATTGACTTAACTAGCTCATAAAACACCAGAAAATGAACTTCCATGGCCTCCACCATTTTTTGAAAATATCAGCAAGTATGTCACAACTCATAAACTTAAAGCTCACAGAAAATTTCCCACTTATGAGGTGATGAATACTACAAAAGGGGTTTGTTCATGAGCCTATTTAAAGGCAGCAACAGACCATGCATGTCCATATTATCTCTCATAGTCCTGAGCAATGTGTTAAGTGCTGCTACCTTCAGCTGATGCACCAGTCTGGGAGCTGATGTGTGCTGACATAATGTGAGCTTTTGCGTGCTTAATCATTGAGCAAGTGTTTCTGCTGATGAGTGAGTAGAGCGTCTGTACTGACAGATATGGCACTTAGCCTCAACACTCTGAAGAACACGGGCCTTGAGTGCGCTGAATGTTAAAATGTATTGTCAGCGGACAGAACAAACTTTAAGACTGGTCAGGTGGAATATAATTAAAATCAAAAGCAGAAATGTACAGAAATGCATTTTGGTCATTTTGGTTAAAATGTACATTTTTTAAATGACTTGATATGTTCGTTTTATAGCAAATTTGTTAATGCCTGATGCTATTATAACTACAACTCTACCTTTTTAAAATAAGCTGGACCAATCAAAAGATAAAGCCGACAACTTTGCTAACACAGCCAATTATCAGGCAAGTGCAAAAACATATGCAACATTTCCCTATGAAACTCTTTTTCTGGTTTCTTTGACTCTGCTGTGATGCCCATCTGAGCACACCGAGCGGACTTTTTCTTACAGCAGCTAAAATCTATAGTTGGTATCGGTCACTGCCTCTGCACCTTAAAAGCAATACATGACCATAAAATACTGAACGATTCTGCTGGGAAATCTGGGCGGTTGTATAGTGTTAGAACAGGTGCTCTAGGCATGCAATTGTAATGACAGAGGTGCCACAATTTTGTGTACTTTAAAAATGGTTTTGCAGCTGCTGTTTTAAGGTATTTTTTATCATAAAGTTATAAGAATAAATGTGTCACATTCAAATAAAATGTCTCTAATGCTAATATGCTTACATACCACCGACCTAACACACACACACACCTTTACTTCAGTCAATCTGACATTATCACAGCATCTGCTTTGGCTAAATGAGTGTCTGATAATCTAATAGGTTGTTTGTAGTGATGACTTGTCCGACAGAGGTTCCTTATTTATATGCAAATCCACCTGTAATAGAGCCTCCTCACGGCAACCAAGCACTGCAAAAGGAAGATTCCCTCTTATAAAAAACACCTCTCATCCCAGCCTGAATTGTTCATTCATAAATCTTGACTGCTGGGGCACTTTGACAAGTTAATAACATCAGATGATCTGTGTGGAGTATCAAGGTCAAGTGAGTCTGACTGATAAAACTAAAACTTATAGGGCATCATGATGATAAACGCAAAAACACTCAGTAACAAACACTGTCTAAATGCATGTCTAATTTTTTTATTAAATCATTTTTTCAAAGCATGAAAGGTGTATTTTAACCGTCAACCTCTTGATAAACAGCCTAAAGCTCTAACCATCAGGCCCTTAATGCAAATAAATTAAATAATGATAATTTAAAAAGAGCAAAAATTTGAATAAATATATGAAGATATATATATATATATTTGATGCCCTCAAATATCTCAGCATGTTTCAACATAAATAGTGCTGTAGATTAAATTGAATAAAGCTACCCATGCTATGTTGTAGCCACTGGGCCAAAACTGAGAGCTGTGTAAATGTGTGAATTAGTTGATTTGGTGCTAACAAGCGTCAGAGCAGAACAGCCGTAACAGACTGTAGCCGAGGCCTGAAGTCATTTCTTATTTCATGACTGGGGCATTAGTGAAGTCAGTAACAGTGGGGCTAGCTCATGTTCTCCACATGTAACAAACCGACTTTTAATTGGACTTGTCAAACTGTCACCCAGCCTCTGTGCCACCGTAGCTAAGTTACAGGCCAGTCGTCCAGACTCTTTTTATGAGAAAGGGGCTGAACAGCATAGCAACTCAGAAGAAAAGAAACCTGTATTGATCATGCAATGGCTTAGCTAGTTACACAAACCTGCTGAAAATAAAGGCTAATACCTGAAACGAGATGCTGGTACAAAAGTACTTGTTTTGTTTTTTTTTTGTTTTTTTGGATGTCAGTGTGTGATCATTACGCTAATAGTGCACACAGCATTTCAGACCTTATTACTGAAAACAACCAGAGCTTGTGACTCACCTAGATCTGCCTCTGCCAATAAGGTGATTATGTGTTTTCCTCCAATATGTGTGCTCATTCCATGCACCTCATTTAAAATGGATTTATCAAAATTGCCCATTACAATTATATTGTTAAAATGTCTTTTACTATCACTTCATAGTCTGATCTTTATTATACAGATGTCTAATTAAGTCTAATTGACAGTCAAACCACATATTATGGTAATAATATTTCATTTTCATCATGCTATTTGGATTAAAACAACACAATGTACCAGCACCTATATACACTCTCACATGTGGGGACCTCATAACTAACAACAGTTTTAAAGTGAAAACATGCTGTATAGTTTAGTTAGTGTTAGGTTATTGGTAATGGTGTATATATATATATATATATATATATATATATATATATATAGATAGATAGATAGATAGATAGATAGATAGATAGATAGATAGATAGATAGATAGATAGATAGATAGATAGATAGATATAGATAAATATAGATATAGATATAGATATATAGATATATAGATAGATAGATATAGATATAGATATATATACACCATTACCAATAACAATAACACTAACTAAACTATACAGCATGTTTATATAAAAGCTTATATATTCAAAAATAAATTAACCATACATATATATATATATATATATATATATATATATATATATATATATATATATATATATATATATATATATATATATATATTATCAGGATATATGAAATGAGTATGAAACAGCTGATTGATGTTTTTGTGTCTCTAAATGACATTACTGTATTTCAATTTCCAAATACTACATTTCACTCCTACTGGAAAGCATTTTTAGACCTTCAGAGCCCCTTTGTGGTCATCTGTAGAACTGCAGTCCAACTAAGTGGAGCACTAAAATAAATGATTGGATTTCAGGGGAGCAGGTTGTCTTTTAAGTCAAATAGATGCAGTTTAGATATTCAGAACACCCCAACCATTAATGCTCTCTGCCAATTACTTGGTGGGTGTATTTCTTCGGTAAACATTTTTTTTTTTATTATTTTTTTTTACCAATTAGCAAAACGGGGCACCAAATCAATGGCAAGACTTCAAAGTGACAGTAAGCAGGAAACAGGAAAGGAAACCAGGAATCTGTGGCAACCTTGGTGGTGTAATTAGTGTACCAAAAACGTTTGTGCTGAAAACACAAGTACAAGACACCTTTACTGTTGGCATGGCAAGAGTTTCTCCTCCATCAGTCAGAAAGATGAGCAGACGCCGGTGGCATTTCGGCCGGGCGCAGAAAGGTCACCTTGCATTAGTATCAACAAAGCAGAGGACAGGCGTAATTAAAGAAACGAGTGTAATTAAACTAGGGCTGCAGCTGTCTTTAGGGATGGACTTTGCATATTATGAATGATGCAGGCGACTTGGGCAGTGAGTGACCTTTTGCCATGCTAAAATATTTATGTACTGCTGGTGACCAGCTCACTGAAAGTGCCACTTTTCATGAATTATGCAAATGAGAATTAGTTAGCTTGTGGGTGTCAATAGTGGAGGAAATTTTTTTTCAGTTCTGCTTTTTCCTGCTGTTTCACATTTATGTGGGTAGCGTGGGTGTGGGTTGTGTGTGGGCATAGTGAAAGCTTTCTGCATGACTATTTAACATCATACATATTAATACAGTTATTACTGTATTGTCCTTACGATGCAGAACGATAAGCGCTAAGGACAGAGGGCAAAGTGACTTTGTGGTTTGGGCCTGATCTACAGCTACTAGTTATACAGTTTCTAAATGCTGACTAAACGGACATGAAGAAAGGACTGAAGAAAGGACTGAAGAAAGGACTGAAGAAAGTAAAGGAATGTCATCGTACCTGTGCTTGCCCGAAGAGTTCGAGTCCCGCCACGCGCTGGCTGGCACAACGACACCATGACGACTAAGACGATGAGCTGAAACAGCCACATGGGCCTCCACCTTAGTTCCATCATACTAACAAAGAAATATAAAATGGGGAAAATAGAAAGAAATGGGCAAAAGAAACTTTTATTTTAGTGTCCATGGTGATTTCCTGCCTTTTGTTAAACTTGGATAGGCTTTAGCCCCCATGCAACTCTAATTAGAAAAGTGATTTTATGTGATTTTAAAGTGATTAAAAATTATTAAACTTGTAAACATGAAGGTGTAAATGGTCAATCCAAAATTTAATTTACTGGTTTTAAGGACTTTGAAAAAGAATTATTCCACATATAAACTCCACACAGACAGAAACCCGGGTGCCTACTAGCTGATCATTTGTCTTTTAATGTTTAATTGACCTTTATTTACCCCTTAGGAAGTCTAAACTAAAAAACTAAAGTCTTTTATTGGTGTCTTATTTTAAAATAAGGCTCACATATTGGTAGCCATGCCATATATCTGCCAGACATGGACCAGATGTGTTTAGAGAAATTCAGGCCATATAAATGTTTTTTTCATATTAGGACCATTTCCGGCACTGAATGTGAACACTGCATATGAGCCAAAAGTGCCATATCTCAGCCAGATATGCACCACATCCTTATGCTATCTAGGTGCCCAATGTGCCACCACCCTATTAAACCATAAACTTGGGATGAATATTGGCCTCTGAAATATTCAGAGTTCAGTTCAGCTTTTAAGCTTTTATGTTTGGAGTTGTATAGTCTGTGTGTTTGCTGGTAAAAAGCAACATGAAGCCGTTTTACTTATCATCATATTAATGAATATGCCTCTTTTAAATGCTGTGCGAATGTGCTTTATAATATATGTTAAATGTAGGTGGTGCTATCTCACCTACAGCTATCTTTCCCACTGCTCACACTCCAGATCTGTCTTCCAAACTCACCTTTCACTACCTGTGAGTTCACCACACCTTAAAAAAAGAGAATACAGAACAAAACACAGTTTTACATGCTGTAAAAATCATCTTTCCACACTTTTTTTCTTCTGTTCTTAACACACTGATAAAGATTTCGGTAATAATTCGTCCCCAGGTAAGAAGACACAAAACACATTGAGAATTACAGATTGGTGATTAGTTTTAGATTGTCCTCCCAGGAGTTTTGTAAAAATACTTGTCTTACATCTTTTTTATTCAATTAGCTATTCAAGAATTACTTCGGAACCAGAAACATTGTTAGCATTTGGAGTTGGCTGCATTCAATCTGTTCAAAAGAATCAGTTAAAAAAAAATAAGGACCTGCTTTCACCCAGACAGAGGAGAAAACGTGTGTGCACAGCTATATAAAATAAACCAGGGTAAGCATGCAATCCAAAAAAAAATAAACAGGGTGGTTTTAGGGACAGGATTAGATTTCAGACTACAGTGTTTTATACCTCATGAAAACATGACTCCCTTGTGCATAGGAGGAAAGCTGCTCTTGTCTGACACTGAGCATAAAATTTTTATTTTATGGGGAAAATTTTAAATGTAAAGTGCAGTGGGACAAACATTAAAATAGTGCATACTTGAATGGAGTGTATAAAAAATCGAAATAGGAATAAAAGACAACCATAAAAGATATAGAATAACTAAGGGGTACGTAAAGAAAATAAATTGAACATTAAAAGTTTTGAACATTAAAAAAGAGTGCATATTTTGTGTTATAACATTATGAACAAGTAAGAGTAACAGCTGGAGTTTGGTAAATACAGGAGCAGGAAGAAGGAAGCATGACATAACCCCCAAAATCCCTGATGAATCTTCTAAGGAAAAAGATGAGCAAGAACAAGGATGTGTGTAAGAAGAACAGACTCAGTGCTGCTAGTGGCAACCTCAATAATGCAGAGTGGGCCCCTTGAGGTAAAGTCTGTAGAACTCTCACATGAGTGTTTGTTTCTGGGGGTCACTGGAAGAAACACAGTCACACAGAGCTTGGTTTAAACACTTCAATGCACTATGTGTGCTACCTGACTTCACTGAGGTCGGTGTATTGGGAGGAACCCCAGGAGGCAGAGGAAAGCTGAGATTCTTGTAACTCGGTTAAAGATGGTTAACTACTAAGTGCTGCTTTTGATAAAAGAAAAACATTGCTGATAACAGGAAGCACATCAGCTGAGTTGTGTATATGGGTACACATATTTACAAAAATAGTGATAAATGAATAAGCAGTCATGTATATAAATGTGGTCCCAGAACATAAACTTAATTAAGCATCCTGTCTGAGAAGAGAACAGGAGATCATGACCAAAGGTGATCAGTCAAGAGGTACAAGCTACCAGGGCTGGGAACTCCAGATGCAATTTCTGCAACAGAGTAGTATCATTACTACTAAAAAAAAAAGCAACATTTTGCCTGTTATTTGTGGTAAGCCGTTGCCTTGAAGGCGTCTTACAGTGGGGACTCTTTACCATATGTACTCTAAATGGCAGAGGCACATTTTCACAACCCTGGAGATAAAATTATTTCTTTCTGTATGAGAGCTGCTGAGTTCTAGGATACATTGCAGAAAGACTTAGAGCTATGAGGATCACAAATGGGGTTTAAGAGTTCAGTGAGTAAAAGCAAGGAGAAAGCAAAACATTGGACATTACAGATCATCCAAGGTGAAAAGGACAAACATGAGTTGAAACAGAGGAGAATTAATAGTCTAATATTTTAACATGTATGACAGAAATGTAATCACCTAGTCTTAATGCTTAATGGCTGTCAAAATAGCTGACGCCTGCATCTACCATCACCCTGTTTTATTAATTTTCTTTAAATAATCTTGGTAAAGGAAGAGAATGGATGGCCGAGGTGATTATACAAAAGAGAAAAATAAATTATGTGAACTGTATAAACTCAGAATAAACAATATTTAAGAACTTGTGATGCTTTTCTAGCCTTTCCGTAAATAAATACCAGCTTCTCCACAGGTAGTTATGTTAATAAAAGAAATCTGATTACTGACTTACAAGGTATATCATTATCAGATTACTGAAGTACATGTAACCCCTCTGATCAGATTACTGCCGGAATCTGATTTGCTGTATTTAAACACTCTCTCCGAGGAAGGAAAATGAAGATAGAGGAGGTTAGGGACACCTTCAGAAACATCTGACTTCAACACTTCAGTTCAAAAGCAACCTTCACAAATTTATACTTATGCCTACAGTACAGATACACTTGATCTATTATTGAACGATTTCAATAGATGTCATGAACTGCAAACAAGCCAGTTAAGCACACACTCAGTGTTTACAATGCCACACTAATATAGAATAAAAAGAATCAGATTGCTCATTCACATGCTGAAATAACCATGAAAACAGATGTCCCCTGGTTGGCAGCAAAAATGTCAGAACAATGCTCTGAGTTTGAACAAGATGCTTGGAAAATAAAAGTACCCAAACATAATTAACTTCGATCAGCAATCCTGTCTGCAGCAGCTAATATTCCTGCAGATTGATTATAACACCTGGTGGTTTACAATAAATTGTTGCACTTTTGAAGGATAAAGAAGGTCAAAGTCACTACTATATGGGTGTCTCTGAAAAAGTGTCCTTGTAGTGTGTGTAGGCCCCTTTCTGTTCTAAAATGACTGGCATGGTTGGGTGAGTTTGGTGTGGAAGAACTTGACTGGTTTGCACAGAACCTTGACTTCAATTTTATTGAACACCTCTGTGATGAATTATCTTGGCTATTACAGCAGAGCTTGTGAGCCAGGTCCTGTTTACCTCTGGACTGTAGTGTTGCCTGCTATGTATGTATGTGTATATAAGCTTATAACACATTCCCTAAGCCATTGTGACTTTTTATTGCTAATTAAACTTTTTACATGTCACTCAAACCTGTTAGATAACAAATGTTTTATACTAAAATCATGTTATTATTACATTTCCATAACATTATTGTCTTTTTGATAAATATATGTTGATTAGAATTAGCATAGAGATATCATATCCACTAGATAACAATCGGTGATTTGAGATTTGGTGTATATTTGCATCAAACACATGTATTTATAACTTTAAATAATAAGATGAATTATGAATTTCCTCAATGTGGGGCCAATAAAGGCATATCTTATTTTGTCTTATCTTAAGATAAAAAAAAAGAGTTCAGCTGCAGCTGGTGACTTTTTCTAATATTCATTCATGATGACGGTCTTAAGACTTTAAAAGCCAGAAATAAAAATGTCAAAACAATTCAGTCATTTTTAAAGCAATTAAACAATGAGCAATTAAGTTATTATTTGTACTTTAATATTAAATTACTAGTCTTGTTCCGTTTACTTTTTGCTATGCAGATGAATCTAAAGTTCACCGGCAGGTGTTCACTGTGCATTTCGATTACCTTTATATTGTTTGAAATAATAGAGTTTTAAAATTGGTTAATGATCATGTTACACTCACACGGTGGATGGTTTGTTTCATGCACACATTCGTCATCTCACAACACAACCTTTACAGATGGCATCTTACAGACGACATGCATGCAACCTCCCCATGTGAGTGCAAAACAAACAAACACACATTCACCTTTGCATTGACACCGTGTCTATTTAACCTGTTAGTCCATTGGAGCTGCTTTTCAGACTCCTTTTATTGATCTGGGGCTTTACACAAGTCTTAATTACAAAGTATTCATCAAACAAACAACAGAGTCCTCTAGACTTTTCATTAAAATCAATGACTGTAGATTGTAAACAGCACATCACCTAAATTTGTTTAATTTGTCATGTAGCTTTTTCAAATTGCCATCTTAAACTGATTGGAATTAAAAGCTGGATTCATGCACAGGTTTTGAATCGAGCCTAGTATTCAGCAGTATGAAATTGTATTGCATTTTCATTCAACCATTTTCTAACACTATCAACATTTTACTTATACAAAGCTTCCTGCTGTTTAATATCGCAGCTAATGGGGCATGATAAACAACCAGCTCCAAATCACTTTTCTCCATGACTGTACTAACATGCACTGTTCTGGACTGTGGTTATAGTCACTGTAACAGAAAATAACTGTAATGAGCCACAATTTTCTGGACAGTTAATATGTAAGTAAGTACAATGTAAATAAAACATTTGGATTTTTTTATTTTAGGTAATAAGGACAAATAGTTTAGTTTGATATTAACAGATATTAATGATTATATTTTTATTCTCTATTTTTTTTTACTTACAGCTCTGTTTCTGAATTGACTTTAAGCTGTAAAGCAGGTTTGTGACAACTTTGTATTGTTAAAAGATTTGAATAATAACTGTTGATATAAGTTGATTTAATACCATAATCAAAGCAGAATCATGTTATACAGTGTTGTGGTTCCTATCAGCATCTTAATGACTGCTGGGTATAATTATTTAATTACTTAATACACAAGATTTAGGTATGGTTGTTAGGTATGTAACAAACTATAAATAAACCGAATTAAATCATGATACAACACTTTAAACACAGAAAATCAAATGTTGATTCATCTGGTGCATATGATTTAAATCTAAATAATTTGAAGAATTTGTATACATTATTATTTTATTTACATAATTAACAAAAAGAAATGTCTAACATTTAATAATGATCAAATAAAGCCTAAATATTTTTGGAATTTTGTTTACTTACTAATTTTCACTTACTAATTTAGAAGCATTTAGCTTCATTATGAATTGATTTAAACTATATGCAAATTCTTTTCTCTAATTGAAAAATGAGGCGTCATAAATGAAGCCATTATGCCGCCTTGTGTGTGCAGCTTGCTGCGTGATAGCTGGCCGGCAGCAAGCGGTCAAACCCCTGTGAGTGTAAATAAAAGCCTTATCTTTCAGTTCACTTTCTTTAATGTCGCTGCAGGTCTCCAGATGTGTGGATATGTGTGGCTCACTGCATGTTCACCTGAAGAACGATGCACCGAAAAACCATTAACCTCCCATGGTGCCTTCCACTTACACACTTCGGCACACACCCACACAAAACTACACATCACCAGCAGCAGCCTGGAGCTCAAATGCATGATTTCATCTCACAGATCTCAAACGGTGCAGAAAAATTGGTCTAAATGAACAGAAAAGTCGCTGAACATGGCCCCAAACGCTGAAAAACTTAAGAGGTTTTCTAAAGGGTTCTGGGTAATTATATATATATATATATATATATATATATATATATATATATATATATATATATATATATATATATATATATATATATATATACACACACACACACAAGTGTGTGTCCCTATTTCTGCCTGAATTTATGATGTACTGATAAATTGGCTGCTTGCTCATGTCAGTATGACTTGGAGAAAACATTTTACAAGTTTACTTTTTTTAAGGATTTGAGAGAGTGGTTAAACACAGCAGCACAACACACTAAGACTTTAGTAGAAGCTTGTTCTTGAGTCATGGGGCTGCTACAAAAAGGCCCGGTTTCCATTGAATCACGAAAACAGGTTCATGAGGTGGAATGAGCGCAAAGGAGATCGGAGATATAGGTTGGGGCCCGGCCGTGTATCACTTTATAAACTAGCAATAAAAACAAAAGTAGGTACTGTTATTTTTTTTATAATTTTACTTCAATTTCATTTTGCTGCCGCTCTGGATTTGTATATAGCCTTAATTTGTGTGTGTAACCATGGAGAATCTCATTAAGTGAATACAGGTTAGGCACAGCAGCTGTACGGTGTGTATTGGTGTGTATACAATTGCGAGCCTATTTCCTGGCATTGCAGATGATAAGCAAGCAATTTTACCCCTACACTACCCAGAAATCTGATTTCAGTGTGTAAATCTGTGCATGCCGTACACGGCTGAATATTCAGCCATCTATGATTGACTGTTTCTGTCGCTTCTTATTTTTAGAAAGTTTGCTTTTCGGGGCACTTTTTAGGCAGGACACCCACGTTCACAGCAAGCAATCAGAAAAATACTTACTAATTTCATTATTTGATGGTTTTGATTTCTTTTGATAGATAGGTTATTTTTTTCAGTCTGACAGTCACTTTGATTCTGCTGCTTTTTGTCTACTATAATCTTTCTGAATATCTCTAATAACATTTAAACTATTTCTAATTTCAGAATGCATCTTTTGCAACCTACTTTTGCTCTGTAATTATGAGCATATACTGTAACTGACTTGTTCATTGTCAGAGCTGTTCTAGGCTCTCACTATGCAATATTTTATAATATGTGTTCTTTTATCATGTAACTATTCAGTTGCTGAAAAACATACTTTTTTGCTAAAACACGTGGCTCTTGAGGAACCTATTTAAATAATCCACACAGACGGACCTGTGTGGCTCTGATGTCCTTCACAACGTTTCCAAATGTGCACCATGAGTTTCAGCATTTTTTTCCTCTCTAAAAAGAAATAGACAGATTTAAATGTGCATTTAGATACAGAGAACATCAGACACTAATCTGATTATTTAGAAACTTGTAATTATGACAATTTTATCCTTTAATTGCACTTTAAAAAAAGTAACGCCTTTTATTTAACATGTTTTATATTAAAACTAACACTGTACTGATATTTTATTGTTATAATCACTGAATAAATTTGCAATTTTAAAGACATGTAAAGCAACTGTAATATTATGGATGATTTAACTTTATTTTAACTAAAATGAACAGTTCAACAATTCTGCATTATTATGTGTATAGTATTCATTTTACATCTTTATTACCTGCCTTGTTTTAAGTTTATAATGATCCTCTTTATACTTGTTTAATGCAACTGATGTTCAAAATAATATAATAGTAAACATGCATTTATGGGATTTGGTTTGTAGTATAATTAATTAGAACTAAATAAGTTCAAGTCCCTTGTTACAAAATCGAAAAGGTTTATGAATTATGGACAATAATACTTAACAGAAATAGAACTTCTTACCAAAAGTTATATTCTGTTTCTAAATAAAATTGTTAATTTAAGCTTCTTACCACAGTTCAATACTAATCCTATATGGCTGTCAATTGGGTGTATTCAAGACATGTTCTATATATTGACCCATACACTGCAGGTGGGACATCGAGTGGTGACTGGTTTTGATCGACATCTACATTCACAATTCAGTCAATCAGACAACACAGTGGGTTGAATTTGAGACATGTCTGAACATCAACCATACAAGTAAAAATGTCAATTCAGGTTATAGAGAAAATGCTGAGTGTTACTATTAGTGTTCTTTGAAACATAAAAAATGTTTTTAAATATATATATCAATGTATTCATTAATTAAAAACATTTATTCTATACAATTGCTGCAATATGTAGGTAATTAAAATATATACTGATTATCACATTGTGCTTCTGTCTGTGTGTGCGTTTACACAGCACTGTCACCCATCCATTAATACATGATCATCTATTTTCTTTAATGCAAGATAGTAAACGTTTTGTTTCTATAATAGAACATATGCTTAAAAATCTACTACAGTAATGCAAAAAGACACAGTGAAACCTTTGGAATGAAATCTATGTGAAGTCTGCATGTCCTCCATGTGCCTGTATACTCAAGGGATTTTCCTCCCAAATTCCAAATACATTCCAACTGGAGATAATAAATTGACAATATAAAGAGGGAAAAAGAAAGTTAGCCTTATAGTCTTGTCATTAAAATTGTTTGAAACTATTTCTTTTTTGTAACATGACTTATTTCAATCAAGAAATAATCCAGCAGAATATCTTAAATTATGGTCATGAAAGAATCACATGGAGAGCAAAAATTCTTAAATGGATTGCTATGAACAGAGCCAGTGTTTGCCAAAAAAAAAAAAAACACCATTATATCAACCTCCATCCTGGACTGTTGACACAACAGTGGTTGAATTCATGAATTTATTCCACAGCAAAAATTGAGATTCACAGACATGGCTACATTTCTATATACTTCAGCTGTTCAGTTTGGTCTATGCTCACTGTATTCACAGCTGCCAGTTGGACAGAAAGTACTAGTGTAGCTTATCTGCTTAGATAAATGTGTGCATTTTAATATGTTCTGCTCACAGCTAGTGTCCAGAATTAATATCAATTAATATCTATTTTGTAAATATTACCAGGATTACAAAAGTAGACTGGGCAAACGCTTACATGTCTAAAAAAAAAAAAGAAGAATATTTTTGACCTGCAAAAAAAATAAATAAAAAAGTTGGTGTCAACTAAAACTGAAATGGCAGTCCTGGTTTCAAAGTTTCAAAGTCCTGGTGAGAAACACTTGTGACATATTTTCACAAGGATAATTACGACATGAAATGCAAAAAAACAGGTACATTAAAGTAACATTACACTACACATAGGACTCTGTCTGAGAGTATTACCTGAGCCTAGCTTCTTGTATTGACTTTGAAATGAAGAGGAAGCTATAAAAACAAGAGGAATTGATTGTTTGTGCACTTAAAGTGCCTATGTGTCCTCCTAGAGGGACCAACGTCTCTGTACTAAAGATCCGATGACTCCACTTGGGCTTCGTTTTTTTTAGGTTTTCCACAATAGTGGAGAAATGAAGCCGTAACAAGAGCAGTGTGTGTGTGTTTGTGTGTGTTTTCATGACAACATAGTGGCTTTACCACTTAAGAGCAGCTCCAGGAAGTCTGGACCACATGCACCTATATGCTGTAAAAACATCGCCTATGCAAAAAGGTGTATGGTTCAGGGTTGCTAGTTCTACATAAAAGCAAGACAATGCAAAAGCACTAATCAACTTGCTTTAACTACGGAACTATTTCTTTAAAAAAAAAAAAAACTCCAATTATTGTCTGTAATGTGTGCAGCATTAAGCGGATTTGGTAAACTTTCATTTACATATCTTATATTTCTGCACTAGTGCAGTAAGAATTTGTAAAGTAGAGACCTTTATAAAGTAATAGCCAGTTTAACTCTGTGGTTTTCCAATAAGTTAAATATAAAAACAGTGCAAAACAGTTGCAGCAAAATGTTAGATTTAAATATATTCCCCATATAAAACATGTGCTACTTAAATGAAACTTAAACAATGAACAAAACATTTTATCAGCGGTGTCCAAACTTTTGTATAAAACTCTATACGCCGATCAGCCACAACATTAAACCACTGACAGGTGTAACCCTGGGGATCGGATCACATTTATTGCATAGCCATCAGAGAGCAGTTCATGAATAAAACATTTTACACATTAAACTTCTCTGAATAATTTTCACCAAGGTCGTGAAGGCACTGAGGCGGATTTAAGTATGAATGCCTGGGTTATGTTCAAACCACTAACCAGAATATAAGTGTGCAGTGTCATTCCCTTTCCTTTAGCCAAGAGTTATTTTGCCCGTTTTTTAAAGGTTGAAGGGGTTTATGTTTTCTAGTTTTGCCTTTATTTGTGAAAGTTGTCATTATTTTAACTGTTAAAAATAAGATATGACATAATAAGGAAAAACACACTGATGATTGTAACTGATCGTAGGGTGATGGAGGTCTCACCTGCAACCTACGTTTTTAAACCCTATTTTCTGATGATTAAGAAAGTTATAGGCCTCCAGCTATTTTAGAGATAATAAGTAAACACCGATGAGATTAGGATCTAATCTGACCACATGTACAGATGACTCTTAAGGACTGTCCTTTAACTACTACACTCTTATCTAGCTACTGATTACAGATCAGCTAATTAATCGTGAAACCTCTATTACAAAGCATTTGGTATAATTTTTTTAAATGCTAGCATTCATTATTCTGAGTCCTTAAGTTTAAAAAACGTACATATTTGTTATTTTATGAAAACACTTGTTGTATTACATCAAAATACAATGAGTAATGATGAACACTGTTTTGTGGTCTTTATGGATTTTAAAATCTTATTATCCACACTATACAAATATTATTGATGTTATTCTACTTAAAATGATTCAAAACGAAAACGATATTCAGATTACCAGTTCAATTTAACCCTTTTTAAAATGCCAAGTACCAGATCTAGCCGAAACTGCACTGCTATGCCCCCTGGTGGTGTACCTTAATTTGTGCCGTACCACGGTAGTTTTAAAAGCCGTTTTGTGTACTCGTTCTGAAAACACCTGAGAGAACTTGCACGGTGTTCAGATTTCCTGTTTAATAATCTCCAATGTTCTTTTACTTTATTGTGTGTGTGTGTGTGTGTGTGTGTGTTTAAAGAGAGAGTGAGAGAGAGCAGAAGAGAGCAAGAGACACCACTGTGCTATTTGCTTTATGAGCAGATTGGCTCTAACAGGCCAATAAACCTCCATCACAGGAACTATATCAGCACTATTGCAAGGCCCTATTTCCCGGGTGCCACACACCCACACAGGCACAATCCTGGGGCTTTATGACCAAATTTACTTATATGAACAGTGCTAATATAACTCAGATGCCTGCTTCTAAACAGAACAGACTAATGATAACACTTCACAGAAACACACCAGCCTAGTTCATGTAGTAAACTGGTTCATTAGATAACAAATTACAATTCTGCATGTCAGAAGAAAGTTCTACCAAGGTTCTATTTCCAACCAATAAGCAACTTTTCTAATCCAGTGTTGCCACTTCGCAGTGCTTTTGTTGGTGTCCCTTGACCTGCTAATCACTGGTACATATAATGAGAGCTTACATTTGTGCAAACAAAACACTTTTAACACTATGGAGGCTGCTGATCTCAGATCATAACTACTTTAAGTTTAACAACCTTTGTGTGACATTATGGTGTCTTGTGTACCGGTCATGCAGTTGTGAGCCCTATGACTGGATCTTATTCCAGTGGTTCTTATTCCTTTAACATGAATTACTGCTCACATGTGGCCTGCTTAACCATATTAAATCCAAACCAAGTACTTATTATGCACTGTGCAATTTTTATTTATTTGCTTATACTTTTGTATTTTTTCAAAGTTTTGGGTGATACTTTCAAAAGAATAAATCATTTTTTTTTTTGTTATTATGAAAGATTCAGGATTTAACTTTCTGGCTGTCTGTATTATCTTCGGTCAAACCATGATACAAAGATGAGTTGGTTACTTATTTGCACATTGTTCCCAATTAATTGTATGGTTTTGTTTATGCGGATAATTCAATGCTTTAAAAGTAACTTCATTTAATGGCAATGCGTTTAAAATATTATTTATAAATATAACACCAGTAAGATGACACAATTCAAAAGAAAATGGGCATCTTCGCTTTGCATTAGCATCATTACCCCTAATGACCTCAGACTGCATTTCCATTCACACTTTCAGCTACTTCATTTATCCATTCAGCAGTCACAGCCATGCTGCCCCAATCAGACAATCAGGGCAGGACACTAAATACACCTCGTGATTTCATTTTAACAGCATTGCATCTTAACAGCTTGTAATTTAAGAGTAGTTTATAAGGTGAATGGAGGTTGATATGGTTGCTACACATTTACACTTAATTTGTGTGAAATTTTAATTGAGCATGTTGCCGAAGTCTATGCCTTAAACACTACAATCATTATTCAAAAAAAAAAAAAAAAAAAAGATTAACACAAGTAGCATGTCAGTTCCTGAAATGAAGCAGTATTTTGCCACATGCATAATTAAAGTTTCATTTTTATAGACCTTGTGCATTGGGATGCATTATAATAAAATAAAAAGGGCCTCACCCAAAATGTTCCCACAAATTTCAAAGTATACAGTTGTCCAATATGCAAAGGTAAGTGCTTGATTTTATACACGTGTGGCAATGGAACTGTGTGAATGTTTGTGTGACTGAAAAAGCCATAAATTATTTAAGTTACTCTAAAATTAATGTCTACAAGGAAGTTTTCTGTACTTAGCGGGTAGTGTTTGTATTATTAGTGTTAATTATAGTGTGTATTTGACAAACAAAGTGAACTTAGATAAGAAATTTCAATAAAACTTGGTGCTGAGAACTGGTTCATGACCAGACAGTTTCTGACCTGAAATCAGTTCATTGCCAATCAATCCACTCAGTAGGGAGAGGTATACTCCACTGCCCTAGTGTCGACCAAACAGAGCTTTAATTATGCTTCAAGTTCAGATGATGATTAGTGAAATAAAATAAACAAAAGGCCGTCTCAAACGAACTGATCGAACTCTTTCCGGCTTCTCTTTCTCACCTCAAATCTTTACCTCTCTTGTCCTGTTTCCTTCTCTCTTTGCCAACCTGTTGTTCGACACTTTTTCAGAGGGAGTGTCAATCTCACTCATCCAAACCCAGATCCTGTCTCTCGTCTTGTTCACAAGCTGACATGCTCGTCTGGGCCAAAACAGGCAGATTATTTCCCTCTGTCACTAACGACTGGCCAGCCACACACACACCTCTGTAATTATATTAATTAGAGAACGTGCTGGGCATACAAATCAAAAAGCAGATGGTGAAACTGAGGGCTGGAAAGAGAGAGAGAGTCTGATCAATTGTTCATTTTATAAAGTCACCGAGACATGCAGGCACTGTCAATAAGTAAATTAGTTTGTCTGTGAGGCTCGGTAGTGTGACTTTGTATTGGTTTGCTCTCTTATACCTATAACATACTCTCTCTCTCACACACACACACACTCTAACACTATTTCTCTCTCACGAACAGACACGTATTCCCACATGCACACATACACGCACACACTTAACCTAATACATGATTCCAGAAACTAGTACTGACATTTTTTATCACATTTTTTGAACATTATTCACACATGCTCACAATTACCAAGCACAATAAGTACAATTACTTAAGAGTCATGTTTGCATACATTTTTATCATGTTGTTATAGATTTAGCACCTTTTTTTTATTCGCGGTCTGTACACCTTAATCAGTCTAGCAACCAGGACTTTGTACTGACCCACTGGACTTCTTCTGTACCACATCTTTTTTACAAATAAGTCATGGTATGTGTGCATGCAGCCAGTTACAGTTGCTCCTATTAGTATTCTAATGTTTCTTTTAATATTTTTTTAATCTGCAATTTCCCCCTGTGATTAGTACATTATTTATGATTCTGATTTTAGATTGGGTGCAGTGTTTTTTTTTTTTTTTTTTTTTTTAAAGTATACATTTTAATGACATCTTGAGTATAGACAATTTGTGTCACTCTCCAAACACTTTTAAATCTAACTGTGTGTGTGTGTGTGTGTGTGCAATCTGATAATAACCAAAATATGAGCATCATCTGCTTTTCTTAAAAGCAACCCACTCCAGTAAGTGTCAGACTTGTTCCATGTGGGTAACAGTTAAAGTGCTCAATTTTATCTGTACACAGAATGTCTCCAGCTAATGGGTTTCAACACCAGCTGTTTTAATATGATTTGAATGTTTATTACAGATGCTATAGTCAGATCTGTCAGAGATTTAATAGAAAAAATAAATTATTGGTACTTAGTATTTTCTAGAGTAATAGAAACATGAGAGGTGTGACTAAGGTAGAAGAGAGAGAGAGAGTAAATAAAATAAATAAATAAAAGTAAGATGACAGGATCTGAACCTATGCTGTGTGATGCACAACCTCTGGCATGCCCTTCTGTGCTATCGCTCAACATAAAGAGCCTACAGGGAGGAGGTCCACCCCAATCCTCTCTTTCTAACTCCCAACCTGTTACAATAGAACCTGCCCCGCACCAGTGCCTTAAGCTCTGTCTAACCCGTCATCCATTTCCTTTTATCCGGGTCTACATCTGTGAAGAGAAGAGGAAAGAAAGAGATGAGAGAACAGAGAAGTAGAACAAAGTGGGAAGAAAATACTAAAGAAGTAAAATTCAAGAAAAATAAAAGAAGGGTGGGATTATTAATATAAAAAGATTAATCAAACAAATAAAAAGATAATAAAAGAGGAAAAAAATAAAATGACGAGCAGACGAATAAAATTAAATAAATTATTTTTAAAAAAAGAGGGTTAAAATGTTGGGAGAAGTGGTGAGTAAAAAAGATCAGGAAAAGAAGCAAAGTAGAAAAAATACAAAGGAAAAAGAAACGAATGAAAGAATAAATGGTGAGGATTGGAAGTCAGAGCAAAGGATCCACAAAACCATGTGTCACAAAAGAGAGGGAATATAAAATGATATTAAACATTCCAATTGGCCACTTCCTACTGAACACCCACTCACACGCCCCCTCATGTCCAATGAGGCAGACGTGCAGGACAGTGAAAAAAGAGTGATGAATGAATAGCTACAGTTAAATTTCACAAAATCAGAAAAAGATTTAAATGACTGAAGTCAAAAAAGACTTCTTTGAACTGAAATGTACACTGTGCTGATGTAAGTAGCATGTCAAAGAACTTAAAGTAGATGATTTCACACTCAGTGACTAATTTATCAGATGCACTTATGATTTGGGAAGATGAACTTTGTAGTGCTATAGTTACAGATTGTAGTCCATCTGTTTCTTTGCATACATTTTTATTTCCCTTTACTTTGTTTTCAATACTCAGGATTTCTACAGGAAGCACAGAGCAAACATTTGGGTGGTAGATGATTACATTTTCAACACTGCAGTGACCTTGACAAAATGGTGATGTGTTAGTATGGGCATGTGTTGTGCCGATATGAGCCGATATGAGACACATCAGGCTGCTGGAGTTTCTAAAATCTCAGGAACAGAGCTGGACTGCAAGAACAGTTCAGCAACCATATATGCCCAGCAACTAGCATCCTGTAGACACTGTCCTCTAAGCACTTATTAAGGATTAATAAATTACTAACACAAATTCTGCAGCAACAAATAAGTTAGTTCTTTAGCTTTACATCTAGAAGGTGTATCAATGAGGTAAATATGTTTAATAGATTGCACAGTAAAAGGACACAATGTTTAAAATCTCCAGCAGCACTGCTGTGTCTGATTCACTCGATCCACCAGGAGAACACACTGACACCACCACTGTGTCAGCATCCTCGAGGTCCTAAGAATCATTCAATACTTAAATAACACCCACACTGTAGTGGACCTGTAGGGATACTGACCATTACATAACAAAGTAAAAGGGGACTAGCAAAGTACCCTGAAGAACAAATGAAGAAAAAACACTGTGCATTAAAATAGTAAGTGAAACTGATAAAAAACTGACGAAGAGGCTTACCTAATAAAGTGGCCGGTTAGTTTATAGAAATACAAAATCCTTGACAAAGATAAACTAATTCTCCTTCTGGACTTTGCAGAATCGAATGCAAATTTAAGTGCAGCCTAAGTCCCCTATCCTTTCAGCCCGGTGCCTTGGGATGAAAGACCTGCCTAGGTCATTATTCTTTACAAAAATAATGACAGTAGCCAAATCAGCAGTGGATAGAATTAGAAAGAGACAGGACTTAGGTGAAACTTCCAGGTCTTTCTTTCTCGCTATATGCTGGACTACAGTCCTGTCTCTAAAGCCCCTCTAACCAGTAAAGACAGCCATGCACCTTGAATCAAGTGAGAGCATGCATAAGGAAATGGGAAAATGCCTGAGCAGTGATTGACGCTCCGCCAGACCCTCCTACTTCCCCGCTGGATTGTTTTAATTCAGCAAGTTGGATTCATGCAAATAGCATTAGGTGCACTAGGTGGAGCCAAAGCCCACTTGTTAGCTTATTTGACAATTTTTGTAAATAAGGCATTAAGTTATTTTTGTACAGGTAATCCACTGCAGCTTTCATTAATATTCTGCTTGTTTTATGTTGTTTAAAAGTTTTATAATCATTGACTCTAGATACAAGGACATGTAGAGTTGATTTCTAGAAACATGCGTAATTTACAGATTTGCATGAATGGAAAAATTCTGAAATGTCAAAATTCAGCAATAAATGCATGAAGTACAATGCTTTGACGGGGCTATTAACATATTGATGTTTCTAAATGCCTCATTTGAACAAATCTATATTTCTATCTATTTCAATTTCAGTTTGTACTTCATTTTATTGTCACTGTGAACGAGGAGGCCGGTACTACACATTTAATCTCTGCTTTACAGCGTACAGTGTTTAATGTGTTAAATATTTAAAGTTTTCCAACCTCTATTGAAATTGCAGCTTTTAACAATTGAACATTGGAATGAACTGTTCAAAGCAATAAGCTAAACATCATCTCAGCATCCTAGTGTTTAAGAATTTTGACGGAATCCTAAATGCATCTTACCTAAAAACTACCTGGAGGCCATTCATAGCGTTGATAGCTCAAGACCTTGTTGCCAGGGCCAGTGTTAGAGGGGCCAATTACTTTTTACCTTGTGCATTGCAGACAATATGAGACAAAGTCAATGTTTAAACATCATATTGGTGTGTACTGGCAAAAGTAAGGGACATGGGCAAGCTGTTTTCACAGGTGCACTGAATACCCATTTGAATCTTAAAATCAAAACAGACAAAGTCAAATGTTTAAACATCATATTGGTGCGTACTGGCAAAAGTAAGTGACATGGGCAAGCTTGTTTTCACAGGTGCACTGATCACCCATCTGATTCTTAAAATCAAAACAGATTCTGTTTGTGTTTGTGTGCTTAATTGTGACACTTTGACCTTGCAACATTATACCAGTTGTCAAACCAAAAACTGATCCATAAATTGTAACGTTATTGTGTTAAAGATAACGTTTGGAAGTATTTGAAGAGTCGTAGTAAATATATAGTTTATAATTTAAACAAGACCTGATTAAGGGAGCGCCTCTTCAGAGGAATGGTGCCGCAAACGCGCTCGTCGCGGGGCTGGCACGGTGCGCGTGTGAACAATATAGGGGGCGCGGAGGAGGGGGGGGGGGGTCGGGTACAAGCACCGTTTAATACACAGACCGATTAAAAGCGAGGGGTGAGGGAGGAGAAAGCAAAGCAACGTCTTCGCAGCACGTCAGCGCATCTGTACTTGGCACCGAACGTTAGATCAGCGCGCAGAGCGAGCCATGGTTCCAGCTGTGATAATCCCTGCGTCTGCATCGGGACGCGCCGTGATACTAAAAGAAAACAGTAATGGGGCAAATAAAGTGGGTAACAAAATAATGTGTTTTTGTATTTGGCAGCGAGCAGGTGCGGGTTGGTGACAGATAACAGGATCTCAGGTTTAGCCGCGACGGCACAAAGTTTTCCAGTCTGCAATTTATCTTCAGGTGGAGCTTTCACCAGAACCACAAAGCACTCCACTGAGCACCGCGGAATAACAAACGTCTGTAAAAGTGACTCAAATTCGAAGCCATTATTTTATAGTAAAACCAACTAAATCTCTGGTCCATAAAGCACCCTCAGAAAAGAAAGTACATCCGTGGATCTTTTGGGACACTATGCTTGTCAGAGGTAGCCTCCAAGGTTTGAAAACATATATCCATCTTTATGACATTGTGAAAGCACGCACTACATATAATTAATTACTCCGATAATTAACCATGGGGTAAATTGCAACCTTGGAGGGCAGAAATTGACACCTATTGTAGCCATCATATATCAGTCTGTGTAGACAATAAGCCTAAACAATTCATCATTAGGGTGAGTGTGATTCCTATTTATTTCTAACCATTTGAAACACTTATAAAACGGTCTTTATGTCCTAATGCTCTTCTTAAACCTAAACATCTGATCTATAAACAACCCAATACTATCTATAATTTTTGATTGTAATGTTGATGTTTATAATATCTAGTCTTTTAAAGTAAATGTATGCTGAATGTTGTTAAGTCTTGGTGGTTGAAAATAAGCTCCCATCACAGAACAGAGGCTTCTGTCGTGTGGATTGTCGTTCAAAAGTTAAAAGATTTCAAAATTCTATTTCGTTTAGAAAAGCAAAAAAAAAATTGCTTTATGAAGAACAAAAGGGAAAGAGTCGCGTTGTCAATGGTAATGGATTTGCTGCAACGTAAACAAGTGAAATTGGGGTTTAGTGGTTGGATGATAACGGCGGACTCACCGGGCAGACTATTAAACGGGCAGGTGCGTCCTCCGTTTCCGCGCCTGAACAGAGCACCGGCTCGGCGCGCGGCGGTCCATGGCAACCAAACGGAGTCGGTTTAATGCAATCCCGTTATCTGACGCGTATAGACCTCAGCGCCCTCGATTGGGTCGGCTCTCGGTTGTTGGTAAGACCGTCTCGTCGGCGTTTCAAAGCGACCAGAACGACGAAGTTATATCCATCGCGGGACGCGGGGAAGAGTTGCTCGCCGCCTCCTGCGCTGGGGAAGTCTGGCGACCGCGCACTTCGTCCTGCACTGCCGCCTCTCAGAGCGCGCAAGCCGGAGGTCCGCTGTGCGTCGCGATCGATTCCGACTGGGTTTGATTTTTTTTTTTTTTTCTTTTTTTTTTCTTTTTTTTTTTTTGCCCCAACACGCACTAGCCCATTCCACGCACGTGCATGCACACCCCCACGTCGGCCCCTTTTCTCCCCCCACCCCTATTCCCAGCCTACCCCCTTCGCGCGCCTCCGCCCCCGCCGAAGATAACTGATGTCATAGTTTCTCGAGGCGGTGAAGTGAAGTGACACCCGGACGGTCGTTTTTAAAAAGCCGCGTTAAAGCGACGCGGCTGAGGGTCAGAGTCAGAGCCGGTCCTCCGGTCGTTAGTCATTCAGTCATCGTCAGCGCGCTCGCCCATCTCTCCCGGTGCGTTAATGGAGTTTTAAGCGCTCGCCTCTCTGCTCAGGACGGCTCTCGGTTCGAAGGCAGATCGATCAGGGCTGATTTCGTTAGAAAGCGCGCACTCCTCGGGGCTCCGCGCTGGATTCGATCCTTCGTCTATATAACATGTCAAAAATGATGTTCATAATCATAGACAATCAGGCGCACCAAGAACCAGCGTCCCACATTCGTCTGAATGGTTCCGCACGGGTTCTTCAGAGATTTAATGCTTCTAGGCAAGATGACAAATAGGTTTGTGATCCCACTCCCCCAAATAGGGTTCCTCAAGGGTTCTGCACAGGATTAAGGGCTGAAGAAAGAATGACAAATACCACAAGAACCAACATCATGTCACTCCTTAAAATAAAAGCTACCCCAAGGATTATCTGGGTAATTAAGGGCTCTATACATAGAATTATCACATACCAACATGATCTGACAACATGATTCATAAAGGGCTTATATATGGATAGCTAAAATTTCCAGGAAGACAAGGAAAATTCCAATGCCCTCTAGATGATCAGCCAGTGGTTCTAGGTAGAATGTTAAATATAAAGGTACATACATACACCACCATGCTGGCGCTGCAATAACATGGCTTGTGTGTGGTTATTTGTTTCAGCTGCTATAAATATATCAGCATTATATTACTCCTGGAAACAACTTCCCAAAGATTGCTTTTGATGTTTAATAAATCCATCACTAAAGTGTATGTATAAACATGTGTTTTGCCAATGACCAAAACTAAAATCCATACTGGGGACCATAGAGTAGGTAGCAAGACCACAACCCACCAATTCACAATGCAATTCACTCAGTACAAGCAAGCATGTTGAAATATAACCGCACATGAGATTGCGCAGTGGTTAGTGCTACTGCCTTACAGCAAAGAAGTTCCCCAGGGTCGATTCCATGTTGGGTCGAACGAAAAGGTCCTTTCCGTGTGGAGACTGCATGACTTCCCTGTGCACATGGGTTTCCTCCTGGTACCACAGGTTCCTCCACATTCCAAAGTCATGCTAATGGGTACATGTGAGATAGTAATTGCAAAAAAGACTTGGTGACCTGCCACATAAAAACCTTAACTATGAAATTGATTTGATTAAAATAATTGCAAACTGGCGGCACGGTGGCTTAGTAGTTGGCACGTTTGCCTCTCAGGGTGGAGTTTGGTGTTGGTGTTTGGAATCTGGGTGGAGTTTCCATGTTCTCCCCGTGTCCGTGTGGGTTTCCTCCGGGTTCTCCGGTTTCCTCCCACAGTCCAAAAACATGGATCAAGTCAATTGAATTCTCAAAATTGCCCCATATAGAGTGTGTCTGTGTGAGTGAGTGTGTGCCCAGCGATGGATTGGCGCCCTGTCCTGGGTCTATCTGCCCAGCGCCCGAGACGTTCTCCCCTGGATGGGCATGGGGAACCCCACCGCGACCCTAATAGAGGATAAAGCGGGAGATAATGAATGAATAATTGCAAACTGGCCTATAGATTATTCAAGGTTTGGACACAACTGATTGGATAAGATTGAAGATCAAAACGAGTGTTTGCTTACTAAATTTTATGCTTCTATTCCACATCACCTGTACTCATGCATTTGTTTTGCTGTGGTTCGGAATCATAGGGTTCATTTAACCATTACTCCTTCATATTTTAAGCATCAAAGTGAAACTGTGTCTTAATGCACACCCACTGGGTTTTCCTCTTAAAGGAACAATGTTTTTATCTCATAAAAAATTTGGCAATCTGCAGATGACGGAAATAAAAACACTTAAAAATATAAAGCACCTGAAAAGTCTGGGATGTGACTCACTTTACTATTCAAAACAATGTTAATACAGAGGTTGTGGCCTTGAGGCTCACAATCCAGGACACAGTAAACAGGCAAATAATTTTAAAGCTACAATTGAGAATCTATAACATGTATTTAGTAATGAAAGTAATTTTTCATCCTACTATTCTGATTTAACATCCTATACAGCAACACTATCTTTTACAGCATCAAATATCTTTTTTGGGGCAAGATGTTTAAGGCCTGCCTTATAAAATATTTACCACAAACAACCTTGTGACGCTCCTTTGCACGCACTACTTGTTTTCAGGCATAAAATGCCGCCCGCCTGCACTTTTCATCTCAGGTTTACACTGCATGCCATGCTGTGGTAAAATCCACAAAATGTTTAGACAAGAAGCTGTGCATCAGGGCAAAGGGTGACCGATGATACTGGTGAACTGGAATAACTGGCTGTTTCAATGCATCTGGTTCAAAGTAAAGAAATACTGCCAGGGCTAGTACGTACATATTAAAAGGTCATCAAATCAAAGGCACTTCTGTTTGTGGTGTTCTGCTGCTTTAAGATTAACTTATCCATCAAGTTAGAAAAAAGAAAGCAATTTGCAAGATACGTTCTGCTACCCAGCACTTCAGGTGGTGGCGTCTAACTCAAGTGCATGTTCACATTGTGGATTTAGGTAACATAGGACCTCAGCAAATGGAAGGCACATTAATTCAATTGGAATTACAGAACTTCTGTTCATTAATCTTCATCGACGTCCTTATCTGGATTGGGGCTGTGGAAACCATAATTACATACAGATTTGTAGACAGTTTATAAAGCCTCATTCTTTTAATGCTTATGGTGGCTTCAAAAAATGTTAGAGGCAAGGGGTTTATATTTTAAAATGTGTAAATAATCCAATATAATCCAAAATCATTTTAGAAGAAAGTGATCTTGGACCCTGGAGATGTTCAATAGCAAATACAAGTGTGAGTCACAAGTTCTTTTTCAGCACCACGGAGAGCGTCGATATTCACCATGTCAAGAGCATGAGGTCTGCAGACCCTTACAGTCTAAAAAATTTTTATAAAAGACGACAAAAAAGTATCTGACTGAAGGGATTAAAAAAAAAATAACCATTCAAATTCAGTTACCACAGTCTGTCCTTACAACATAACTGAAAGAGCATTCCAAGTTAGTTGTGTAGTATATTTTTATAATTGGATAAAGGTAAAACCTACCTAAAAGTTACTTTTTCATGTCTTTCCTTCAGAGATCCATTAGAGAGGAAGCTACTAGATAAACTACTTGCAGTTACAAAGCCACTGGTTGACTAGCCTTGGTCAGAAAACACACAAAATCCTCAATATAGTGTCCTTTTTACAGAGACATTCCTGTGTCTGAAACAAAGAGTTAAATATGCAGACTTAAATTACACAATGCTGCAAAAAGTACAAAAAACAGAAAGAAAGTCTGTAAGATGCTTCACAGCCTTACAGTTTTTAAGGGATTAAGATTCGGTTGAATTTGGTGAGTTTCCTGCTCTAACATACCTGCTTATAACTCTTAACTTACAATCCTCATGGTCATGGGATGGAGAAGAAGCCACAATCTGTGAAAGCCAGTGGACTTACAAGACAAGACAAGAACTGTAAATTCAGGATTTAAAGGACTGCAAAATGTCAGAATTCAGACAAGTTGTCTGCCGGTGCATGACAAGATTGGAAAAGCTTGAAGGATTGCAACAGAAGACCCCACCATGGATGTCAATATGCCAACAATCACTAAGCATTTCTAAGTTATTTTAGTTTTTTTTTTTTTTAAAAGAATTACTGATTACATATGGAAATTCCAAAAGGCATCATGTTTGCCTGTGTAATAAGACCCAATCCTTATATGTACATCAGGAGCCTAATGGGCAAAAGACTCATTCAAGAATCATTTTTTTCCCTCCCAACACAATCAATATTTCCATATTTATTCTTACGAACATGAATATATTCTGGAATGGTGACTGTGTGAAGCGAGCCCCTGGGTTTAGCCGATTTATGACTGCAAATGACTGCAAAGAATTTTCCTCTTTTTATGAAATGAGCTTAGATGAAGGCGTTGATAAATACCCACAGCATAACTCGTATTACTGAGCAAATCTGAATGCCAAGCAAAGGCAGGAGGGAGATGATGAAAAAGCAGCCAAGGGCTTTGGAATTCATTTCTTCAAATATTGACACGCAGGCGTAAGGAAAGTGAATAACAGTGGTGCTGAGTAGTTCATTTAGGCGCAAGAAAAAAGAAGACAGATGTGCACTTTTGACAGATTTGGATCTATATGTATGAACTTAAGATAGATTTCACATCGTAAAATTAGCCAATTAAAGTAACCTAATTTTGCCTCAGTTGCCTCATTCCTCACATCTGTCAACAGTCAATGTTTTACAGCACAAGGTTCTATTACACAATGTCACAGAGAACATTTTTTTTTAAATAATTTTGAAAGATGACCTTTATTAGTGCCAATAAGCATAGATGAATATTACACCATCATGAATATTACATGTATTTGTTTGTGTTTTTTGGTCATCGATGTAAAACTGTCAGGATTTCCCTGCTACCTACATTTTAAAGTGTGACTAAGAGAAATGGAGAAAAAAAAGATTTTTAATAACCAGTAAGCTAATATGAGAATTTGTGTGTGGAACCCAAGCTGTGATTAAAGTGACTGCAAAATGTTTTATAACCACAGTCTGGAATTATTATGGATTACAACTGCTCGCTGACATATTCCCTGTTAATCATCAAACACACGACCAGCCAATATTCTGTCAAGTAGATTCAGCATAAAAACCTCAAAAAAGGTTTCTACAATATAGGGACCACTATTTTGAAGAGTAAGAGAAATCTCCAGTCTTGGTGAGCTAATGGTAAAACTAAACACCAAAAGTACACAGTGAAATCGTATACAAATTGTGTATTACAAACAATTCAGTGACTGAGGTCAATTTGATTAAAAAATGCTTTAAGAACTCCCAATGTTCTCATCAGCAGTTAGTTTTCCTGGCACGTCTTCAAAACTCCAGCTAAAATCTGTAGCAATGCAGTGCCAAGTCAGAACTCAAGACAAGCTCCATTCACAGTCTTCTACTGCCATCTACTGACCACGAAGGGGGTTGACGCGCAAGAAACAAACGCGTTTTTAAGGTCACCCAGATTAATGGTAGTGACAGTAAAATCTGGCCTCGTGCCCTTTGCGGTGCACTCATAGCTCATACAAAGCACAGAAAGTAATGTGATGCCGAGTGGGATTGCAGGCAGAAGCAGTCCTAATTAATAATTTCAGTGGGGGGGAAAAAAAGACCAAAAAGCTTATGCCTGAAGATGTTGGCTTATTGCAGAATCTATCGATTTCACAAAGTGCGAAAACCACATACAAAATACACAACACAGACACAAGGACTTTAAAATAACATTAGTTTAGTTTCAAAGTATTTGTGTACACTTTAAAATAACACTGACATAAAATACATTCTTTCATTTCAAAACTGAACACTGCAAAAACAATACTGGCATTTCAAAACTGAACACTGCAAAAACAATACTGGCATTATGCTGAAGAATGAAAACGTACTAAACAGTAATGCAGTTACTGCTCGAAGCTGGTTTAAACTGGTTAAGTCTCGTTTGAACTGGCCGGAGATTTGAAATGCACTGTGACTTGCAGCGTTAGAGGACAGATGTAGAATAAAAAAAAAGTAGTGTTGCATCTTTAAACCTTACTCCAGCATTTAATCCAGCACTACCCAGTAAGAAACGACAGCAGCGCCTAGAGGAAACTAATTCTAATGTTGTTTTTCCGATGGGTTTAAAGATGTAACTGGGTACTGATGACTTAAAATGTTCCTTTGAAGAAATAAAGGATTACAACAGTGTTGGCCAACCCATATATTCAACCCTGTTCTAAAAAGCTTTGTTAACAAGAAGCACCAACAGCTAGTACCATTAGTTAGATCTAGCATTAACTCGGCTTTGGCCACTTGTGTGTTTTAGCGCTGCTGTATGTGATAACATTTACAGAAATGATCAAAAACCTAAGTTTATTTTCTAACTATTACTCATAATCCTTAGCTTACTAATTTATTAAATCAGTCAAATTACAACTCCATTTTATATTCTGATGTGAAACAACTTTAATCCTTATCCTATTTCTTTAGTGCTGATTAGGATACTGACTGTGACTTGAGTCTCACAAGATCAATGTGTCATTTGTGGTTTTAAAAACACTGGTGTTTATAAAAAAGTACAAAAATATTGTATTCCTTCAACAGAAAGCTTCATACTGACCACCTAAGTCTGCAATGCTACAGTTCCACTAAAAGTCCATTACGTGGACATCAACATACAGGACTTTGTTAGTCTTTGTTAACTGCATTGGAAATAAAATAAATTCAGGAAACATTACTAATTCAAATTAAAACCCTAAATCCAACTCATTTATCGCATTTGGACTTGGAGTATAATTACACAAAGGTGTAAACAAAACAAAATACATGCTCAATAAATATTACACTTATCACACATTCATACCATTTTCTAAACGTCCTGAACTTATAAATAACCCCTGTAGGTATGTGCCAGTATGACAGATCACTATTTTCTGTGGTTATTATAGATAATAAAAAGGTCTGGAATTTTAGATTTGAATAAAATGATATTAAATTTGTTCCCAACTCTGCCCCAAATAATTGCTTAACCATCATCATCAAAAGAAATTTAAGAGTAAATGGTGGTAACCTGCAAAACTTCTTTAAAACAAATGGAGGGAGGGAGGATGGGGCTAACCACAATTAACATATTTAATATCTTTAAAAAACATTGCCCAAAGTTTGGGCCACACTTATTAATAATATTGGAGGATTCGTGCAACCAGATTATTAGCCAATAAGGCCTGCATGAAGAACAGTATTATTGCTGTGCATCAAGTGAGCATTGTAACTACCCCATTGAAATGTTAAGCCTGCACGAGTAAATGTGTGTGTGTGTGTAGCAATCAAGTTACAGTTCATCTCGGCCTTTTGTTGATCGCCATGCCTTGTGCCGCATCACATGTTCTGCAGCCAACTTTACCAAACGCATGAATTCCTCTACATCGAAGGTGTAGTTGGTGAACTTAGGGTGTTCTCCAAGTGTAGGGTGGTGTCCCTAAAATACACAAAAATTGTCTGTAAGTTCGATGAACATCTGTTATGATAAGCACCTTTTATAAATGAAAAGATCACTTTGTGTTAAAGGGAATGCTAAAGTATCAAAAACATTATAAGTGTGAAACTATTGAGGAAATGATGTTTCGTGTTTTACCATCACAGTGTCCCCCCTGTGCACACAAGACAAGTATGATTAGACAAATCTGATGGGTTGGAATGTCTGCACAGAGCCCTGACCTCAACCAAACTGAACACACATAGAATACACTTGAACTTTCATTTCAAGTAAGGTCTTATTGTCAAAAGTGAGCAACTCCATTGAATATTATGGAATAGGATGTAAAAGTAAGGCCTTTACATATACAGAGAAGCATAGCAATGGAATCTTCAACATGAAGAAGGTAGGTAATGATAATGCACCTTCTGAAAGCCATGATGTTACTAATACTAAGTGGGATTTCTTTGTATTTTTCAAAGAACTTGCAATTGGCACAACTTATAATTTGAGAAACACAAAAAGCTGTACTGCATTACAACAGACCTGAATAAAAAGGTCACTGAGAGTTCAGAAGAAAGAATAAAGATGTGAATATATAAAGCGTAGAACTTGAGTTCTGAGTGAGAGAAGATCAATATCAAGCAGATCATACTGTAATGCAGGTGTGTGTGTGTGTGTGTGTGTGAGAGAGAGAGAGAGAGAGAGAGAGAGAGAGAGAGAAGGAGCATGAGTGCAAGTAGGGATTTGAAGGCTCTGGATCTCTTCACCTTATCCTGAGGGAACACTTTGTCTGCTTTTTGCCAGGTCAGATAGTGAACACCTCGAAGCCGAGCCAGATCACGGTAGCAACTTTCATCCTGACAGTTATATCTGGGACAGAGAACACAATGTTACATTCAGATCACGAAAAACACACAATAAATTTAAAGATTTTTGAATGATAAAGATAACAGCTGTTACAATACAGGGATTTTTAAGAGAGAAAAATGTTTTTAGGAATAATGCATAAATCTTTTTAGTTCACTTTTTAGTTCATACAAAAATGGCAACGAAAGAAATAAAGAAACACACCAATATTTAATTCACAAATGTAATTATTTAAAATTGTAAAATTATTTTAAAAAATATTTAAAAGTGCTTTAACAGATATTATTATTGCTAGGCTACATGATTTAAATTGCTTCTTTGTTTGAAAAAATGTAAAGCCTCAGAGTTGTAATTTAAAAAAATGCAAGGACCTGTTCTAGGTACGAAAAAGAATCAAAACTGAATAAAACCCCAAACAAAAATATAAATAAATATAATAAATTATAATAGAACATTTTGATTTTCAGAATTTATTAAACTGTACTGTTTACTAAATGGTGCTTTACGACTGCTCGATGGGGGACTATGCCATGTTTGTCCATCATAAGCAGCAAACAGAGTAACCAGGTCACACAGAGCTGCATCATTTGAGACTGTGAAGCATGAAGTATTTTTTATTTAAGCATAATTTGCTGATTTAAAGGAATGAAATTCCACCTTCACACTGTCTTTATGTAAAATCTATTACATTCCATAAGTATGATCAATACAGACTCTACCGAGCTTCACCAGTCTCTGGGATTCTATTTGAGTTGATACACCAGCCATTTAAAAATTAATAGTTAAAAGATTTGAAGAAGTATCATAGATATGCTTAGAATTATTACCTAAACTTAAAGTTGTTTTCCTTTAATCTGGACAGTGTCCACTGCATTTCAGCAACACCCTAATAAATTTTTATATTCTTAATGAGAACACTGCTTGATGTATAGCTCTATGTATAAAAAAATAAGTAGGTCGATATCTGAATACATCACATTGTCAAGAAATTTTATGGCAAAACCATCAAGATTAACAGATCAGGCTGGGTCTCTTTGAGCTTATATAGTCTCAATATAAATTGGCTGTGTGACTGTATGAGCCTAAAACACCAGACAGAATAGAATCAAACGTTCTGATACAGAAATTATACCGACAATTTTAATTTAACACTGATAACTTGAATTGCGAAAGAAGCTAATTTAACTTATAAATTAATTTAAAAAAAAACTTTTAGGCAAGGATATTGCATGAATGCAAATGTAGTACACATTTCAGACATGCCATCTGTCCTCCAGGGTCACTGCATATCCAAAATACAGATTTAGCTTCTTAGAATTTTAAAATCATCAAATTGTTTGCTGCAATAGAATTTTTTTTTTTTAAAAAAAGCATCAAACTTTTAATGCCTCATGCAACTCTAGTCACGTACAGCTCAAATATGACAGCCCAGTCGGGCAGGAAGAGCAGGTGTGTGAGGCCAGCTCCATGCATCCCGATGAAGATGTCCGAGTTGTGGGTCACTTGGATCTGCTCCAGGAATGGCATATCACTGCAAGACACACACACACACACACACACACACACACAGAAAAATACAGGAAGACACAATCAATCCGCTGTCACTCATCACCAGGCTCAGTGTCAGGCCAGGCTCTCTGCAGTGAGCACGCTCTGATGAGAAGCGAGACGACTCTGTCACTCACTTGTACTTGTAATCCACCAGCTTGACCTCAAATAAAGGCACGGTCTTCAGGGCATTTATGAGCTGCACACACATAAACACGCAGTAGGAGATCAGGAGGTGATTAATGAGAGCTGACTGTCTTATGGACACAAGCCAAACAAAACCAGGCCTTTTAACCAAAAGCCTGCTGCAAATAAAGACTTCCAGCGAGCAGTTAAGCAAGTGAAGTGATAAATCAATGAGAGGGAGACAAGAGACAGATATAGCCAACGTGCATGTTCTCACCTCTTGCTGGTTCAATATCCTGCGATATGCAGTGCTTCGAGCCAGCAGCGTGACCCGGATTCGATCCTCCTGCAACACAGCCAGAGCTTAATATTGGTTTTCATATTTTATTGTTATTTATATCTGTGCTACTATCAGCAAACATCCACACACTCCTTTAGGAACTGCTTCTATTGTTTTATTCAATTAAGCCTTGTGTAGGATTTATGGTAGGGCAGCTTAGGAACAGCGTAGACAACATTACGGGTCTGACAAGCTTCTTGCAACTTATTAACAAAGTCTGTCTGGGTTTAAAAACTGGCCTGAATTAATTTACACAAAATGAAGTGTTTTCTGTGTCGAACATATTTATCAATGACCTGAAGAAAAATAACAGAGAAATATGCAGTAAAAACAGTGATTTGTCAAAGAATTTCTTGCATATTGCAAAGACCATACTGCAAAAACAAAATCAGTCACCATGCTTCATGGTCTGGGTTTGGTTGAATCGTCACCACTGAAAGCTCAGCAAGATCAATCAAACCATGTTCTAAAGAGTAACTCACTCAAGCTCATAAATCATCATTCTAATTACATAGTATAAATTTTATTAGATACCATTATGGTTTTGACTGAGCCTACATTTTATTGATACTATATCAATATACAATTACAGTTTCTTTATTGTGCTAACAATTTCAGTATGAAGCCTTAATGGATGCTGCTATAATGATATCAACGCTATTTTGGATGTGATGTTGTACATGCAGGCCTCCTTATTATAAGTGCTCTGAAACCAAACCTTAAAATCTTTGACACTAATTTAATAAAGTGCATTTGTGAAACAAAAAAACGTGCAAAGAATCTGGCAATGGCGTTATTTAACTGTTCTGAATTTCTCAATTTCCTAAAATCCAGGTTGTATATACAGATTTGTTATTTTTTGCTGCCCTCTTCTGGCAATATTAAGCTGGTGCAGGATGCAAAGAGGATGCAAATAAAGATAGTTCAGATGAATTGTGTCTTTTAAGATACAAAATTACATTTTTAATGTAATTAACCCCAAGTAATTAAATTACTGACATTATCCTGTTGAAACATCATTGAAATTAATAGAAAATGTTGTCACATTAAAAGTACATTTACATTTAGTCATCTAGCAGACGCTTTTAGTGTAAATGTATTGTATGTTGACTTTAAATCCCAAAATATATTTTCATGTTAATGGTTTATTGTTTATTGTTACCTATACCATAGGAACTAATGTTCCCCTATACAATAACAAATGATTGGCTTTTGAACCCATTGCTCATAAAGTCTAATTTTATATATATATATATATATATATATATATATATATATATATATATATATATATATATATATATATATATATATATATATATATACGGTTTCATGACAATATATTGTGTAATATACAATGTATGTGTGTATGTGCATGTGTTACTTTTGGTCTGTCTTGCAGGACATTGAGACGATGAAGGACATGCTGAGAAAAAGCTCTGAACATCCCTTCACTGTGGCAGTTCAAGATCTGTCAATCACAGGCACATGTGCACACAAACACACACACACACACACACACACACACACACACACACATCAGTGCACTCCTTTCTTCCACTTCCATTACTGCTCAGTCATTTTCAGATCCAAGTCAGATGCTCACGGCAATGAATATAAAGACTCTCTCAGAAGCACTGACTGATGTGTTGGGACACTTCACTTGCATCCCTGCCGTGGAGGCACGCGTCTACATTTCACGCTCCAGAGCCTCAGACAACTCCACATTGTCGACATACATCAATATACCAACAAACAGGTGTGTATATGCAAAGTACACACACACACATACACAAACACACACAAAGAGCCATGCCGAGCGAATCTCAATGCCCTCCTTTACTTTAATACATATAAAACAGAGTCTCCACACAAGAACAAACAGATGATTTGAATTTCAGAATCTCAAGGTCTTGTGTTATCAAAACGGAGAAGAGATGAGATTTTTTTTTTCCACATTCAAGAATAGTGCTTTGAAAAACAAAAATACCTTTTTGTTTTAGAACAACAAATTGTGACGCTCACCAATGGAGTATTGTAGAAGAGGCCGTATCTCATTCGTGGCAACAAGGAGAAGAATGCATCTCTAAAACACACCTGTGTAAAAGACAATTAAAAGTTATATCAGTAAGTTGTTAAAAAGTAAATAAATAAACCATGTCATCCCCCAAAAATTGAGACATATTGGCAACTTCTCCATGTTCTCCCCATGTCTGCGTGGGTTTCCTCCAGGTTCTCCGGTTTCCTCCCACAGTCCAAAAACATGGATCAAGTCAATTGAATTCTCAAAATTGTCCCATATAGAGTGTGTCTGTGTGAGTGAGTGTGTGCCCAGCAATGGATTGGCGCCCTGTCCTGGGTCTATCTGCCCAGCGCCCGAGACGTTCTCCCCTGGATGGGCATGGGGAACCCCACCGCGACCCTAATATAGGATAAAGCAGAAGATAATGAATGAATGAATATTGGCAACTCAAGGGTTTGCCCGTGAATGTATTATAAGAGTGATGGTGAGTCAGATGATTAGGTTGTCGGGTGTATGAATTGATAGAATGGGGTGATTGGTGAATAGATTAGGATGGATGAAGAAACAGTAGGTCGGACATGCAAACTGATCAGTGGTCATATGGATAAATGCCTAGGCATATAAATAATTTAATTGCTGGTCTCTCACCCTTTTGGAGTCATAGGTTTTAAGATGTATGATGTCATGATCAGAGAAAGCACGCCAGGTTTCACTGAAAAGATCTCCATAACTGTAAAAACTCTACAACACATTAAGATCAAGACAACATGAATAGAACTTACAGCAGGATCTAAAGTAAAATACATACGTGTTTTGGTATAAAGTACTTCTCATACACATTTTTTTTTAAAGCTTAGAAACTGTGTTGTATTAGGGTAAAAAAATCTAAATCCATTTATTCTCCCTCATTCTAAGTTAGGAAACACAGAACCATGAGAGGCAGCCAAGATAAGAACTCCATAAATCATCCTTTTTTGCCCACAATTTCCCATCTGCCTTTTACAGCAGGCCTAGACAAGCTCAGCATGAGGGTCAGTGCCAAGCACTCAGCTTTGTTTTGTTGAGCTGAACATGAACAACAGGAAGCCTTCATTACGGAGCAGCTGGCAGCTGTGGACGACTGTTCTGCCTGATCTTAGAACTCCACTGTTACATTGCAGTGTTGCTACCAATGTTTCCAATAATCCTTTACATTTTTAGAACCGTTCCACCCAGTGATGCAGTGTGAGTAAATGAGCCTTGTAAATTACAGTGTTACACATGTTTAAAATGCTCACATAGCACTTAATACTAGTCATAATTTAGAAAATACTATGTAAATATCCTCTTAATTCTGTGTGGAATGGTAAATAATCCTTAAAGGACTTTTATAATCATCATGCATATTGTTGGTGGCAGGTTACAAACGTAGGTGACCTTAATCTAAGACTGTTACAATAATATTTTACATTAAATAAAAATTGTCATACTGATATTGACATCCCTAATGATTTAGGTCTGTATGGGAAATATTAGGAATGTTAACACATTAACATAATCATCAAATGGAACTAATTCTGACAAACAAAAGCAATTCAAATAAAAGTAGCTCATTTTTTAATTTAAATAAACGTACTTTTAGATGAAGCTCAGTTCACTTACAGCAGCAAGCACATGTGTTCAAAATATTATAGTTTTCTCTGGAAACAGTTTGTGTTAAATGTAACATGCATGTTTGTGTGAGTATGTGCTCGTGCACATGTATTTGTAATTGTTGCACACCGTGTCCCACATGACAATGTTGATGTCTCTACTAAATGAGTTGTTGATATGCTGGGAGATGTAAAGGTTGATGAAGTCACAGAAGTGATGGTACATGTTCACTCCTGAAAAACAAAAAACAATTATCTGAGCATTGAGGCAGAATTTGGATTCGTAGCACACTTTTAACCACTTACAAGTGAGACAGAAGAGAACCAGGCACAGTGCCAAGCAATTTTCACAGTGGTACTTATTAAATGTAATTTCCATAAGTAATACACTACTGTAGGGTGCTAAAACACATGTAATGATGACATTTGAATGTTATTAAACATTTTTCTTATTATTTTTAAGAACCCATATTATTATTATTATTATTATTATATTATAATATTATTATTATTATATTATATTATTATTATTTTTAAGAACACATATTTTATTGGAAGACTTTTCCCGCATTTATTTGCTGTATTTCCAGGAATATATTTGCTGTATTTCCAGGAATTTATTTCACCATGACTCTGGGTAAACCAGGTTTAATCACTACTGAATAGAGAACACTATGAAATTATGTTGACAAAATTTCTCTGTCAATTATAAATGCAAAAGTAAAGTTATTACAAGGTTTTGTGGTACACTTTACATCAGATTCCCTAGGCACTAGATTACATTCCTTTTTCAGGACTGAAAGATATATTTATTTAGTGTAATAATGCAGCACATAGGACGTTATGACCAGTCACCGTTTACCTGCATCCAGCTTCATGAAAACTGTGGGTTTGTCAATGATGACATCACAGTGGCCATCATCGATGGCATTGAAATCAAGATCAGTGTACATCTGCAGCTCAGCATACCTGGAGAAGAAATACGCATGCATGCACACCCACATACATACACACATACACAAATGGACAGGTACACACACATATTAAACAAGATTTAGGTCATTAACAGACTGCAGGTCATATCTTTAAGAAAGATAAAGGCTGTTATATATTTTATACATCATCGGTCACCTGGTCATAAAACCAATCACAATCACACAGACTTAAGTGCAAAGTAAACATCAATTCCATCTAAGGTAATAAAAAAAAAACAATTACAAAAATATATTAGTTTTGGACTGTATTAGTCTAACTCACCAAGACTGTAAGGGGCTCTTGTGCTGTCCCTCTGCCTGCAGCAGTTCACTGTTTAATCTGCAGTTACCCCCAATCTCAGCCTTCTGTAAAAAATCCTCCATATATCTACACAGAGAAAAACAAAAAGGAGACAGACAGACAGGCAGGCAGACAGACAGACAGAAAGAGAGTGAGTTTAGATTAAAGCTACTGTAAAGGCATTGTGGTTGTGAGTTAAGTTTTCTCTCTGATTTCTTCGTACCATTCAGCCCTATTAATAGATTGGTCATAAGCTAGTTGAACTCACTGACAATCTACTGATCAGTTCCAGTAAAAAGGATATGCAGCTTAACATCCTGTAAAGAGTACATGGCACTGAAATTAGAACAAAAAACCAGAGCTGAAAGCCTGACCCTTACTGACCTCTCCTGACCCCTACGCGGCTTTCGAAGGTCCAGATAGAGGTTGGTAGCTCGACAGTAGAGTAAGTGGCTAGTACATTTCAAAGAAGAACCTCCCTTAAAGCAGGAAAAACATGGAAACACAAAACAATCAAATTACCAACTGAAAGTATATTAAGTCTATACACGTAAAATAAAACCAGCAAAGAAAAGGAAAGGAAAGGAAAATGATTGCTTCAGTAAGAAATGACTGCAGAATATTCTTACAGGAGTAAGAGGTTTGCAGAAAGTCTTCATGTCACTTAGTCGTTCTTTCACATAGCCAAAATCAGCCTGCTTCCAGAAGATTTCCTGAGCCGTCTGCACTGAGCGTGCCCTGAGACATTCACAAACATCTTTACTGTTAGATACTGTTGAATCCTCCAGGCTAATTGGTCTAAAGGTATCGATTAAGTAGTTTACCATCCTGAATCCACGCTGGTACAAACAGGGTAGCTGAACCTGTGCTCCGGGGAACAGTCCTTCTCATAACCCCAACATGACTTCATTTGTAATAAAGCATCCTAAACAATGCAGCAACAAGGACACACCCCAATGTGACTTGTAGAATGGAACGTATTTCACAATAAAGACATGATTTAGGGTACGGATTACATATTGTATCATTGATCAAATAGATATATGCCATTATTATACAAAACAAATAAAGAAAATGGCATAGAAAGGGAGGAAGGAAGGAAGGATGAAATTACTAATATTTTATAAACACATATGAAACTGTATTTAGAGACAGTTATCAACCTCTGACATTTGCAGCTTTTTAACAAAGCAGTTAAAAAGCTGACCTATTAATAAATTATTACATATAGTAATACTTACTTTAAATGGGCACAGTCTGTCCTTCTGACAGAGTTTGGCTACGTGTGGGTTGCTGTGCAGGAAGTATGGGTTGTGGAGGTCTGGCAGTGACAAGGCGCTGTAGTTGAAAAGTGGCTGAGAATCATCGGTTGCGGCGGCACAAGTACAGAGAGTAATCAGCAGCGACACCAGCATAGTCGAACTCACAATCTGTACTCTGTCTCCACCCACACGCTCCTATCACAAACTAGAAAAAGATGCAGGGAAAAGTTAAAAGAAACAAAAAGAGAGTACGAAACAGTGAAGTGTGAACAAAGGGGACATGAGAGAGAAAAAAGGAGCAGAAAGAGTGCAGAGCTGTTTGTTAGGGGCAGCGTGGGAACCTGTGCACACCACAGGAAACCTTACTGACTGCTTTCCTACCATTGTTTAGCACTTTAGGGGAAATTAAGAACAAAATAATCTCCATTTTATTTATTCTATTAATTTGAAAATTAAAATGATGTAAATACCTCTAAATAAAAGTGTTTTTTTTTTTCACTGGAGTGGTAATAATACTTTATTACTTTAATAAAGTAATTTAATAATTTAACTGTTTAGTTTTTGGTGGCACGGTGGCTTAGTGGTTAGCACGTTCGCCTCTCAGAGCTAGGGATTCCTGGTTCGAATCCCCATCTGGGTGGAGTTTCCATGTTCTCCCCGTGTCTGCGTGGGTTTGCTCTGGGTTCTCCGGTTTCCTCCCACAGTCCAAAAACATGGATCAAGTCAATTGACTTCTCAAAATTGCCCCATATAGAGTGTGTCTGGGCGGCACGGTGGCTTAGTGGTTAGCACGTTCGCCTCTCAGCGCTAGGGATTCCCGGTTCGAATCCCCATCTGGGTGGAGTTTCCATGTTCTCCCCGTGTCCGTGTGGGTTTTCTCCGGGTTCTCCGGTTTCCTCCCACAGTCCAAAAACATGGATCAAGTTAATTGAGTTCTCTAAATTGCCCCATATAGAGTGTGTTTGAGTGTGTGAGTGTGTACCCAGCGATGGATTGGCGCCCTGTCCTGGGTATATCTGCCCAGCGCCCGAGACGTTCTCCCCTGGATGGGCATGGGGAACCCCACCGCGACCCTAATAGAGGATAAAGCGGGAGATAATGAATGAATGAAAGAGTGTGTCTGTGTGAGTGAGTGTGTGCCCAGCGATGGATTGGTGCCCTGTCCTGGGTCTATCTGCCCAGCGCCCGAGACGTTCTCCCCTGGATGGGCATGGGGAACCCCACCGCGACCCTAATAGAGGATAAAGCAGGAGATAATGAATGAATGTTTAGTTTTTTTTATTAATATTATTATTATAAATGAACCCTTAAACAAAGTTAATAATAACTAAAAACCTGTAACACGTTCTGTAAGTTCTGCACCAACAAGAACCATTTTTAGGATGAATCTGTTTAGTGAAAACTCATAAAATCGAGGGATGTTCAGTGTTTAAATCCTTTAGTTATTTAAAAAAAAATAAAATAGTAATGGGCGGCACGGTGGCTTAGTGGTTAGCACGTTCGCCTCTCAGCGCTAGGGATTCCCAGTTCGAATCCCCATCTGGGTGGAGTTTCCATGTTCTCCCCGTGTCTGCGTGGGTTTCCTCCGGGTTCTCCGGTTTCCTCCCACAGTCCAAAAACATGGATCAAGTCAATTGAATTCTCAAAATTGCCCCATATAGAGTGTGTCTGTGTGAGTGAGTGTGTGCCCAGCGATGGATTGGCGCCCTGTCCTGGGTCTATCTGCCCAGCGCCCGAGACGTTCTCCCCTGGATGGGCATGGGGAACCCCACCGCGACCCTAATAGAGGATAAAGCGGGAGATAATGAATGAATGAATCTGTTAAGTGAAAACTCATAAAATCGAGGGATGTTCAGTGTTTAAATCCTTTAGTTGTTAAATAAATAAAAAATCCTGCTGTATGTGTGAGAACAATTATATAAAGTGTAGAGGCGAATTTAAATTTGATGGCACCAATTTGCGATTAAAAAGAATTATCTGAAAGAAAAAAAATTGTTTAGATAGTTAAAAATATATATATTTTTTTTAAATAGATAAAAACAGTTCATTAACCTTTAATGAAGTACTTAACATGCGAAAAGATGCCCTCGATCTTAAAATAAGTTTCCGTTGTTTTTAATTGACAGCGCTGTGGGTTGCTTACATACTACGTAGTGCGCATCGTGTGATTTGGGACGTAACCATAGTGAGTAAACCAGCTGCGATTGGAACACCGCCACCACAGAGCAGGCTGCCCTGACTGCGGCTCGCGGTTTTCCGCTATCACCGTCTACAGCTCCGGAATTAAACTAACGGCTTCAGCGTGCGGTCTCCATTCAAACATCTACAATCCGGTTCAACAGCGAGTGAATTAAGAAAGCAAGACAATGCGATATTTACAGGACAATAATCAATAGAATAAGGCGACGGGAACTCACCGTTTTTATCAAACTTAAGTGGACCGAAGGAAGAGAGTCGCCATCACACCGGAAATCACAGCCGGCGTGTAGTGCGCAGGCTTCACCGCAAGAGGGCGCGATGGAGCTACAGAAACGCACTGTCGATTTTAAAGCGTCGACTCTTTAATACTAGGCGTGGAATCGACTCCAAAACGTTTTTACACCTTCAGTAGTTACTCAGGATGAGTAGATTTGGCAGACAACGTACAAATAACATGATTTTAGTGAGTTTAGTACTTTGAGACTATTATATTTGTACATCATCATATAGTTCTCATGTACAGTAATCCTTGTAAGCAATGTGGATGCTATAAATTAAAACATATTCCATCCATCTATCTTATTATCTCCTGCTTTATCCTCTATTAGGGTTGCAGGGGGGGGGTTCCCCATGCCCATCCAGGGGAGAACGTTTCGGGCGCTGGGCAGATACACTTAGGACAGGACGCCAATCTATCGCTGGACACACACTCACTCACACAGATACACTCTATATGGGGCAATTTGGAAAACTCAATAGACTTGATCTATGTTTTTGGACTGTGGGAGGAAACCGGAGAACCTGGAGGAAACCCACGCAGACACAGGGAGGACATGGAAACTCCACCTAAATGGGAATTCGAACCGGGAATCCCTAGTGCTGAGAGGAGAATGTGCTAAACATTAAGCCACCGTGCCACCGCCCATGAAAACATATTCATTCATTCATTATCTCCCGCTTTATCCTCTATTAGGGTCGCGGTGGGGTTCCCCATGCCCATCCAGGGGAGAACGTCTGGGCGCTGGGCAGATACACCCAGGACAGGGCGCCAATCCATCACTGGGCACACACTCACTCACACAGATACACTATATATGGGGCAATTTGGAGAACTCAATTGACTTGATCCATGTGGGAGGAAACTGGAGAACCCAGAGGAAACCCACACGGACACGGGGAGAACATGGAAACTCCACCCAGATGGGGATTCGAACTGGGAATCCCTAGTGCTGAGAGGAGAACATGCTAACCACTAAGCCACTGTGCCACCCATAAAAAAATATTAATTCATTATCTTCCGCTTTATCCATCCAGGGGAGAACGTCTCTGGTGCTGGGCAGATACACCCAGGACAGGGTGCCAATCTATCACTGGGCACAAACTCACTGAAACACACACACTCTATATGGGGTAATTTGGAGAACTCAATTGACTTGTGGAAGGAAACTGGAGAACCCGGAGGAAACCCACGCTGACACGGGGAGAACATGGAAACTCCACCCAGATGGGGATTCGAACCGGGAATCCCTAGTGCTGAGAGGAGAACGTGCCAACCACTAAGCCACTGTGCCACCCATGAAAACATTCATTCATTATCTTCCGCTTTATCCTCTATTAGGGTCACGGTGGGGTTCCCCATATGCCCATCCAGGGGAGAACGTCTCGGGCGCTGGGCAGATACACCCAGGACAGGGGGCCAATCCATCACTGGGCACACACTCACTCACACAGATACACTATATATGGGGCAATTTGGAGAACTCAATTGATTTGATCCATGTGGGAGGAAACTGGAGAACCCGGAGGAAACCCACGCGGACACGGGGAGAACATGGAAACTCCACCTAAATGGGTATTCGAACCGGGAATCCCTAGCACTGAGAGGAGAACGTGCTAAACACTAAGCCACTGTGCCACCCATGAAAACATTAATTCATTCATTATCTTCCGCTTTATCCTCTATTAGGGTCGCGGGGGGTTCCCTATGCCCATCCAGGGGAGAACGTCTCGGGCGCTGGGCAGATACACCCAGGACAGGGCGCCAATCCATCACTGGGCACACACTCACTCACACAGATACACTATATATGAGGTAATTTGGAGAACTCAATTGACTTGTGGAAGGAAACTGGAGAACCCGGAGGAAACCCACACTGACACGGGGAGAACATGGAAACTCCACCCAGATGGGGATTCGAACCGGGAATCCCTAGTGCTGAGAGGAGAACGTGCTAACCACTAAGCCACTGTGCCACCCATGAAAACATTCATTCATTCATTCATTCATTATCTTCCGCTTTATCCTCTATTAGGGTCACGGTGGGGTTCCCCATATGCCCATCCAGGGGAGAACGTCTCGGGCGCTGGGCAGATACACCCAGAACAGGGGGCCAATCCATCACTGGGCACACACTCACTCACACAGATACACTATATATGGGGCAATTTAGAGAACTCAATTGATTTGATCCATGTGGGAGGAAACTGGAGAACCCGGAGGAAACCCACGCGGACACGGGGAGAACATGGAAACTCCACCTAAATGGGGATTCGAACCGGGAATCCCTATCGCTGAGAGGAGAACGTGCTAAACACTAAGCCACCGTGCCGCCCATGAAAACATATTAACACTTTAAAATTACACACTATGCTCTTGGGCATAAATAAGCTTGTATTAAAATGGATTAGTGACCCGTTTTCCTCAGTTCCTATGGTTCTGATTAAGACTAAACTGATTGCAGTTTAGTCTCCCGTAATAAAGAACGACTAAAGCAGTATTCTGTTAGTTTAATTTACAAGTGATTAGACTGATTCTCAGGCAGGTTCACTAAATATTTTAATGTACAGCAGCTTTGCAGTTCAAGTTACAGAAAAGAACTCCGTTGATCTCAGTTTATTTACACATTTACATAATAATTAAAGTCTTTTGTGAACTTAAACACAGACCTATTTAGGGTTTGTAATAAGAAATACACTAGATCACCAGTAGGAAGGCTACATTTATGCAATATATTAATCTCTTTTGCCCATATAGGTGCACTTTGTAAGCATTATTAACGATAGAATATAGTCCATCTGTTGCTAAGTATGACATGGAAGATATCCAGTAATGAAAACTGCCCATAAAAAGTTAAATATGAAATGAAATGACAATGTACATTTTATTACAAAGTGCATCTACAGAGAATAAAGAATCAGCAGAATAGTGTGAAGTGCAAGCACAACACTATATCTATATCTATAACCCAGGTTTCATCCCCAGAGTAATGATCAGATGAAAGAACATCCCAAATCTCCATTCATGTGAGTTGACTGAGAAAGTGCAAAGCATTTATACCTCTGTACTGGTTTGAACTAGAAAAGCTTCCTTTAAGCGTTTAAATATTTCTGTGCAAATCGATGTGCTCGAATTCAAAGTTCACGTTCACAATCCGTTCGACTGTTTTAACTGTACTCATAATAGTTGATGAAAATCCCATTCCAAAATCTACCTTTAATGAGTGCAGTTATACACGGATCATGAAAGTCCAGAAGAAACTTAAGTCAGATTTTTGGAAGGACCTCAAACCTTCAGCAGATAACAAACTATCCGCTTTTAGTCTCCACAGCAAATCGGCTGGACAGTGAAAGAACTTGCAGATCTGTCGGCTAGACAGGGTGAGAGTCTATTTCTGGTTTTTGAGAAGCTCTTCGATTTGAGTCTTGTACATGTTCTTGACGTCCTCGAGGTCAAGCTTCAGCTCCTCAGACTCTTCTGCTTTCTCTCCATACATTTGCAGTATGGTGTTGTGCCTCTGCTCCAGGTCCTGGAGATGACACACAGACACAAACACACACACACACACACAGCGTGAGAGAGAGACATTAAAAATTAGGGCTGTATTCAACTAAAGATTTTCATAGTCGAATCTGATTCGTCAGATTTTCCCTATAGTCGACTGATAGTCGAATCAGTTAAAATTTTTACCACAAGATGGCGCTAAGGGCGTAGTTTTTAAAAAATATATTTTTTTTATATTTTACTTGTTTTTCTAACAAAAGAAAACCTTTTTTTTTTGTTTTTCTTTTTTTTCTCTAGAAATTAGGATAATTTTATTTGACAAAAGGCTATATATATAACGAAAACAAAGACATTTCATGTAAAAACTAATGCTTAGCAGCAGCCATGGGCACCCCCATGTGGTCAAAATGGTACATTCGACTATGAGGTTCATAGTCGACTACGGTTCTCCGAATCGAATCGTCGAATCAGCGAATATTGCAGTTCACCCCTATTAAAAATATAAAAAATATATAGTGCCTTTGGACACAGAACTCTTTAAGGAATGTTTAAATAAACTTACTTTAAGCTGCACTCTGAGTTTTGAGATCTCCTTCACTTTGGTCTCCATATCATCATTTTCATTGGTTAGCCGCACTACTTCCTCAGCCATTACTGCACGTGTTCTTTCCAGAGATGCAATCTCCACCTACAGTGATTGATATGGGTGCAGAAACAGTTCAAGTCAAATGTCTGGACACCCTAATTTAGTTTTTTTTGCTAAATGCCACAAAGTTAAATATCTACTGTATGGAACATATTTGAGTATGAGTTTTTTATTTCAAGAATGCTGTAATTTATGTTTTTTAATGTTATTTTAGTATGCTACAATCAGTAAATGAATACATGTGTGTGGATTCAGCTGTGTTGCAGAAAACAAATGGCTACCTACAAGGTTGCATTAAACTGCAGGTGAAAAATTAATTACAGACTCATTATACTCATATTGCTACATGCAAGCTTTGTTGTTGTTAATCTGTTAAATCTTTGAATGGTATCTTTGAAGAGAGAGCATAAAGCACAATGATCCGTCCCTCATAGCCAACGTTATGTTGGTCTAGATTAATCCTAAAACAGCTGCTCTGTGAGGTGAACAGCTGTAGCTGCTAGTTACCTGGAGCTGTGCAATTTCCCCCTCACGCAGTTTAAGCTGGGACTGAAGGTTTTCAATGATGCTGGAACCTCCACTGAGGCGTGCCGCCTCATACAGACTGCTCCCGCTGAGTGTCACCATACTAAAAGAGTGATCCAGAGCATCCTCCTGCTGGCACAACCACAACATAAAAGTTAAATCAAATTAACACGTCTAGGTAGCACAGGGTGGAGTTTGTATGTTCTCCCAACATCAGTGTGGATTTTCTACCTAGACCTCAAACGCACTAGCATACTAACTATACTATTCTAAGGGTCTCCTCACCAATAAGAGCTACAATAAAAAGCTTTAGCTGTTCCCAAAAACCTAATTTAAAATAAGTGGCTGAAAACTAAATGAATGAGGAGTTCTGCAATATGAATGCTAAAAGAACAAACCAAAACACAGTATTTTAAAAGTCCTTGTATATGAATGTATATATCTGAGGTCACATGACTTACCTGGGAGAGCATTGAGGTGTGCAGACCACTGTGATCTGCTCCGCTGATGGAGCTCGAGCGAGAGAGGGATGGAGTTGAAGATCCAGGAGCCTCACTTACTGATGTACTCAACTGTTTCCTTTCCTGTTACCAACAAACATCAACAAGCAATAATGAAAACGTCTGACAGCAGAATGATTTTATAGTGAGGTCTGTGAACAGTAAGGTTTATTATTCAGTGGCATTTAGGGGGGAAAAATTCAAACTGCTAAACCTTGTATTCATATTGCTAATTTTAATTATCCAAAGATCAATAAATTGGTATTATGTTTTGTAACGCTTAGTCAAAGTCCCTCTATGTTGCCTGTATGACCCCTTTAACACTAAACCTTCCCAATTAGTTTCCTACTTAAATAAAATTACATAAGGAAATTTGGAAACATGCCGAATTGACTGGAACCAACAAAGCCAGTAATCTTTCAGAAAAAGAACACGTTCTGCTATTGAACTGAGCTCAAACCTTTTCCTTCAGGGCCTCTTGTGCAAGGTAGCATTTCTTCTTTTCTTGCTCCACCTTCATTTTTTCCATTTCAAGCTGGTTGGTAAGTAGCAGCTAAAGAATGACAGGTAGAAAACAATTTAGACAGGTAGAAATATGTGTATTAATGCATATTAATGTACACATGTAAAACAAAACAGTACCTTCTCTTTCTTGGCCTCTTCTAGTAATCGCATATATTCCCCTTTAAGATTCTCCAGTTCGACTCGTTCTCTAAATATACAACAGCCAATAAGTCATAGACTTATAAAAAAAAAAACTTTCTTGCACAGCAAAAGACAGTTAATTTATTCTCAATGAAGGAGATTTAATTAAATCAAACGTGTAAGATAATATGAAATGTGCCATTACAGTTGGGTTGGTAACTTTAAAAATTTCTCCCACTATGTTAATAAATGAGTTATGAATAAAATGTGCAGTGGTTTGTTCAGCTTATTTTTAAACAGGTTATTTCATGGCAAAACTTAACACACATATTAGTTAAAAAAAAAAAAAAAACTTTCAAAGTTTTTTATTATACCTGCTACTATCATTTTCCAAGGTCTCTCGACGAGTCCTCTCCGAGTCAAGCTGGCCTAGCAGTCGCCCCTTTTCCTGCCGCAGCAAAGAATTCTGGGACTCCAGAGAAGCCGACTGAGCCTTAATGGCATGCAGCTCCTCGGTTGCTGAGCGCTCCTTCTCAACGGCCACAGCCAACTGCGCCTGAGCCTCGGCTGCTCAGAATATAACCGTGAGTCAGATGTAATTCACAATAAAACCTCATTTGAATTTGTATACCCTGCTGCACTTCAGCTACAGCATACGTTGAAGAAACACTGAGCACCTCTCACCTAAACGGTCTGAGATGTTCTTCTCAACTTTTTCCCAGGATGCTGTTTGAGCTCCTAATGTAGCCTGCAAGTTTTCAATCTGCCGAAGGAGGGGTCGTGTGGCTGAGGTAACACTCTGACTTAGCTCTTGGTTTCTGGTCTCTGCCCCTTGCAACCTCTACCGGGGAAATGTTCAGTGGTGTTTAGGCAGGGAGTTTATTTGTTATAAGTCTAATTGCTTTCACATTAAAACAGCTTTGGTCTAATTCACCTGTTGCAGTTCACCGATCTCTTCTCGTAGATAGTCTTCCTTTCTGGCCTGCTGTTGCTCGGCTCTCTGTAAAGCCATCCTCAGATCTGCCACCTGAAATGAAATAAAAATGTACATACAAAATTAAAAAAAGATTCAAAGATCCCACCCACAGGATAGTCTTTATTTTGTTCTAAGTACCTGATTGGCTAAAGCCTCCTGTTGAAGACGGGCCTCCTCCTTGGCTTTCTCCAGTGCCAGGCTGAGTTCTTCTTTAGCCTGCACTTCACGACTCAGCGCCAGCTCCTGTGCCTCGCTAGCCCTGCTGGCACTGGCCTTGTGTAAATCTGTGAGCTCCCTACACACAATCAACTTAAATAAGCAACATGGCTTATGTTGCACATGAACAAGATTTAATTGTGTGTGTTTGCATACTTATAAGAGGCATCTAAAGTTGCCTGCAGGCTTCTGTTTTTCTCTTGCAGTTCATCGTTTTCAGACTGCACCTGGCTTAGTTCCTTCTCTTGTCGCTCTACTGCAGAATTTAACTTTTTAATGTTCTCTCTGTGCTGTTTCTCCAACTCCTCCTTTCCATCAAGAACCTGGAGCCAACAAAACACAATATTTGACATGAACTTTCTATAAAAACCACATCACGTGCATTGGCATTAAAAAAAATTGAAAATAATATAAAAAATAAATAAATAATAAAAAATGAATATGGGGCGTGGGTGGCTTAGTGGTTAGCACGTTCGCCTCTCAGCGCTAGGGATTCCCGGTTCGAATCCCCATCTGGGTGGAGTTTCCATGTTCTCCCCGTGTCTGCGTGGGTTTCCTCCGGGTTCTCCGGTTTCCTCCCACAGTCCAAAAACATGGATCAAGTCAATTGAATTCTCAAAAATTGCCCCATATAGAGTGTGTCTGTGTGAGTGAGTGTGTGCCCAGCGATGGATTGGCGCCCTGTCCTGGGTCTATCTGCCCAGCGCCCGAGATGTTCTCCCCTGGAAGGGCATGGGGAACCCCACCGCGACCCTAATAGAGGATAAAGTGGGAGATAATGAATGAATGAATGAATGAATGAATGAATATGGGTTAGCCGTGTGCTGTGTTCATTACTCAAACCTGCTGTAGCTGTTTCAGCTCATCCTCCTGTTCTTTGATCTTCTTGGACTGTTTGGTGATCATGGTTTCACTCTCTTTCTCCTTTACCCTTAGTTTCTTGATGATGTTTGAGTGCTGCAGCTGCTGCTTAGACAGCTTTTCTCCTAAAATTGATTAAAAAATACAAATCTATCAGAGACACCAATATACGGTTAATTACAATGATATAAAGATGTGTCTCCAAAACATTTTAAATAGTCTCTGAGCACTTCCTAAAATAGTAAATAACATGTTGAGGATGACAATCTGGCTGTATTTAAAATGACATACTATATACCACTTTTAGGCAAATATCAAACATAAGCTGCTCTTACCCTCATCCAGTAGGCCCTTTATCTGTTCCTCCTTCTCTCTGATGAGCTCCATGGTTTCGCTGGAATTGAACCTTGTTGCCAGCTCTTCTCTAAGTCCCTTGATCTCCTGTAGTAACAGCACATGATATTGTTTGCTCAGAGATATGAACCTTTTTCCTAAATTACATTTGAACACATTAGGCATGATGTCATTAAGTGACCATGTCATAACTAAATGCATTACATACACATCATAAAGGATGATAACACTGTAATTTCAGCTATAAAGTCAAATAAGCTCCCATTTATTGGTGTATATATATATATATATATATATATATATTCTTGTTTTAAACAAAACCAAATTCTAACATGGACCAAATCCAACAGACCTTCTTAGCAATGTCCCGCTCCTTGCATGCCAGCTGAGCCTTCCTCTCTGCATCAGCAATTCGCTGTGTAAATTCATCTTTGAGAGACTGAACACTCGAGCTCTCTTCCTTCAGACCGATCACCTCACTGCGGAGCACGTTGTGGGGGTTATTTTAAACTTGCTATGGTATAAAGTAGCACAAAAAAACTGCCATGCAAAGATGTTAATTATGCTGTGGGTTTTTACATTCTCAAAAAAAAACAAATCAGAGAACAACCACGGATTGTATCATAGAATAACAATGCAAAGTGACTCACTCTTTCAGGTTATCACACTCCTCCTCCAAACGAGCCTTATCCTTACTGACAGACAGCAGTTGAGCTTCTCTTTTCTCCAGCCTGCCTGTAAGCTCTTCAACAATCTGCAAAAACATAACATAACATTTACATGCAAGCAAATGCACATCAGTTGTAACATTTAATTCGTAGGGAAAACACACATTATTTCAAAAACATGTGTATTGCAGGTCAACTTTCTACTACATATTTCTCCAGCTAAAAAACACATCCATGTCACTTTCATATTCCTATAGATATTACATATCTGATCATAATAACAGCAGTTAACTGCATGGACACATTGACTTTGTTTTTTAATAAGCAGCCTATTTCTGACAAGAACAAGAAAGAGCATTTTATACAAAAATTAATAAATAATAAATTATTCATTCATTCATTCATTCATTATCTCCCACTTTATCCTCTATTAGGGTCGAGGTGGGGTTCCCCATGCCCATCCAGGGGAGAACATCTCGGGCGCTGGGCAGATAGACCCAGGACAGGGTGCCAATCCATCGCTGGGCACACACTCACTCACACAGACACACTCTATATGGGGCAATTTGGAGAATCCAATTGACTTGATCCATGTTTTTGGACTGTGGGAGGAAACCGGAGAACCCGGAGGAAACCCACGCAGACACGGGGAGAACATGGAAACTCCACCCAGATGGGGATTCGAACTGGGAATTCCTAGCGCTGAGAGGCGAACGTGCTAACCACTAAGCCACCGTGCCTCCGAAATAATAAATTATTCATTCATTCATTCATTATCTCCCGCTTTATCCTCTATTAGGGTCGCGGTGGGGTTCCCCATGCCCATCCAGGGGAGAACATCTCGGGCGCTGGGCAGATAGACCCAGGACAGGGCGCCAATCCATCGCTGGGCACACACTCACTCACACAGACACACTCTATATGGGGCAGTTTGGAGAATCCAATTGACTTGATCCATGTTTTTGGACTGTGGGAGGAAACCGGAGAACCCGGAGGAAACCCACGCAGACACGGGGAGAACATGGAAACTCCACCCAGATGGGGATTCGAACCGGGAATCCCTAGCGCTGAGAGGCGAACGTGCTAACCACTAAGCCACCGTGCCTCCTAAATAATAAATTAATTAATAAATAAAAGATATAACCATTAAAATACATTAATGTTTTTTGTTCAAATGACTTTCATAGGTTTTAAGTTCAAACCACACATTTCTAAGACATTTCTACTGGATATGTAACAAAAGATTCAGACCTTTCGTAGTTCCACGAGCTGACAGGTGGAGGCTTCTTGTTCCTCGGTTATGGGTGGCGATGGGTGATCATGTGATTCAGGCTTAGTTTGTACACTCGACAAGGTAATATTTGAATCTGATTCCAGCTCAGCTTCCTCTAGCTCTTCGGGAGGTTCGCAATTTACAGGTGTAACACTCCGTCCACTCTCCTCCATCTCGTCTACAGATTGGTCAGTTAAACCAGTTAACTCTTGCTCCTGATTTGTCTGCACTGCTGGAAGAGCTGGAGGAGGGCTATCTCCCGCAGTGACAGATGCTAAAGTGCGACTTCCAGGAATCTCGTCATCAGAGTTGACTTCGCTGACACTGCGGCTGTCCAGCGACTGCACGCTAAATGAGTCGATGCGCTCGAAGGCGTCAGACGACGAGCCGCAGCTTTCGGTCAGCTTAGCGTAGTCGTCCAAACGTGGAAAGTCTGGACATGTAGAAGCCGAGAGGAGCTGGAAGGAACTCTGCATGAGGTGCAGCCCCGCTTTTGCCTCGGCTGTCCCTTGCCTCGAGCTGCCCGAGCTCTCGCTGATGACGCTTTCGTGGTCCAGCACTTCAATGTCACTGGTGGTGGAGGTACCGGATGAGAAGGCACTCACAGGAGGGGATGGCGTATCACTCTGTCTGTCTTCTGCTTTAGGATCCTTGGAGTCTAACAGAATGTCTTTGGGTGGGTCTTTTGCTATGTTTTTGGACTCTACAGGATCAGAGTTCACAGCGTTGACTATAGAGTCAACCTCTGTGGATGAAGGTGCATCCACTTGTGCAGTAGAATCCTGCAAGCCCATTACAGGTTGGTGAACAGAATCAGGTTTCTGGGGTGCGGAATCCTGAGGTGGCTCTGGTGCTGTAAGCTCTAATTCTACTGACTTGCTTACTATCGTGTTTATTTCATCTGTTTCGGAAGTATCCAGATCAACCTCACATGGATCCTTCTCTTTCTCCGTTTTATCCTGCAGCCGCTGGTTAGATTTGGTCGGGGCCACAGACACCACGGAGGTCTTCTGGGACGTCTGTAAGTCTCCTGGTGACAGAAAGGTGCTAAAGAAACTCTCTGTTTCATCAACAACTGTACGAGTCACCGGCTTGGTGATCGCCTCGGATGAAAGAGTGAGAGTTTTTGGCCTTTGCTCCGATGTCGAGTTCCACTCATTCATTCCCCACCCTGTGGGTAAGGGCTTGCTTGGTAAATCTAAAACAAAAAAAATTCAATTACATGATTCAAGTAATAACAAAATATTTTATTTAGCCTTTGTCAAAAAGTCTGATCTCATGGTAACCATGTCTGATACAGTTACCAAAACATTAAACTTCAAAACTAAGCAATAACATCTGGGACAAAATAAAATTCATTCATTCATTCATTATCTTCCGCTTTATCCTCTATTAGGGTTGCGGTGGGGTTCCCCATGCCCATCCAGGGGAGAACGTCTCGGGCGCCGGGCAGACACATCCAGGAGAGGACACCAATCTATCGCTGGGCACACACTCACTCACACAGACACACTCTATATGGGACAATTTGGAGAACTTAATTGACTTGATCCATGTTTTTTGGACTGTGGGAGGAAACCGGAGAACCCGGAGGAAACCCACGCGGACACGGGGAGAACATGGAAACTCCACCAAGATGGGGATTCGAACCGGGAATCCCTAGCGCTGAGAGGCGAATGTGCTAACCACTAAGCCACCGTGCCGCCCCAAAATAAAATTAATGTATTGAATTACTAGAAGGAAGTTGAAACACCCATTCCACGCTGACTGCATCCTTTAAAAGTGTGTTTCCTGCATGGTTCTGTAAATAATCTGTCAGGTGACATCAAACCAGTCTGACTTTAAACTCACAAACACGTTTGGAATTTTTGCTCGTTCTTGCTGTCTGCAAGACCTGATCTGCTCAGGTTATAGTTATAGAGAAACAGTATTGAGGAAAAGATATTATTGATTTCTATGTTCTTCAAATTTGTTATTTGTAAATAGAACTGTATATTGTAAATACAGTAAATTGCAATTTACAAGAGAGACACCATCATGCCGGAACAAAATTCCTTGTGTGTGTAACATACTTGGCAAATAAAACTGATTCTGATCTGATTCTCAGGTCTGTGTTGTTTTTTCTGGGTTCTCCAGTTTCCTCCCCAAGTCCAAAAATATGGATTCAAGGTCAATTGGATGCTCTAATTTGCCATATCTAAAATACCCCCATATAGTGTGCTCAATTATGGATTGGCACGCTGTCCCGGGTGTATCTCCCTAGCGCCCGAAACATTTCCCACTGAGAGGTAATGGGGTACCCCCCCCCTCCACAATCCTAACAGAGGATTATCATGAGACATTGTATCAATTACACCTTTTTAAACAGGTCCAGGCGGCACGGTGGCATAGTGGTTAGCATGTTCGCCTCTCAGCGCTAGGGATTCCCGGTTCGAATCGCCATCTGGGTGGAGTTTCCATGTTCTCCCCGTGTCCGCATGGGTTTCCTCCGGGTTCTCCGGTTTCCTCCCACAGTCCAAAAACATGGATCAAGTTAACTGAGTTCTCCAAATTGCCCCATTTAGTGTGTGTTTGGGTGAGTGAGTGTGTGCCCAGCGATGGATAGGCGCCCTGTCCTGGGTCTATCTGCCCAGCGCCCGAGACGTTCTCCCCCAAAATAATGTAATTATTAATGTATTTCCATGTTCTCCCCGTGTCCGCGTGGGTTTCCTCCGGGTTCTCCGTTTTCCTCCCACAGTCCAAAAACATGGATCAAGTTCATTGAGTTCTCCAAATTGCCCCATATAGAGTGTGTCTATGAGTGAGTGTGTGCCCAGCGATGGATTGGCGCCCTGTCCTGGGTGTGTCTGCCCGGCGCCCGGGACGTTCTCCCCTGGATGGGCATGGGGAGCCCCACCGCGACCCTAGTAGAGGATAAAGCGGGAGATAATGAATGAATGAATAAATAGGTCCAGATTGCTCGTTAAAGTGAAATCCTAGAGCAAACGCTTTCAAATCTTTTAGAAAGCCAATTAAAAATTGGAAGTCTCTGAAAAGTCACCAGCATTAGCACTTGTCCAGGGGTGTCAGGGAAGTCATGACTGATGTATGGACCAGTTTAACTCCTTTGATTCTGCTAAGCACCAAATTTTTAAATTTTTTTTGGGTCATTTATTGGACGCTTTTATCCAAAGCGACTTACAAGGTGAACAAAGGGTTAATCACAACATCCCTGGAGCAATGAGGGTTAAGGGTCTTGCTCAAGGACCCACATTGGTAACTTCAGTGGACCTGGGATTTGAACCCCCAACCTTCAGATTGACAGCCCAACACAAGCACCAGGACACCTTTTTATCTTTAGGAGGCAAGAATCCTGAACTCACCCTCGATAGTTGGAGTGATGGCATCTCCCCACTGGTCCTCTTCTTTAATGTCCAGCACACGGTCGATGGATTTCTGTGCGCTGCTCAGAGCCTGTTTGGCAAAACTAGACAGATGGGAAGCGTTGAACCAACTCATCTTCCTCCCAGTTAGCTGCTTGCTCCTCACCAGCCGCAGCTGTCCAGCTATAGCTGCTTTTGTATTTTACAAAATTGGATTTCCAATCATCGTTTAGACCCCATCGGATTCCATAACGGTCTATAAAAGTTTGAGTTTTAAAAAGCAGTGACGATGTTCCCCAAAAAGCTGAAGGTCTGGTCGGCAGGATTAGCTTGCCAGGCCGTTAGCAGCAGGGCTAACAAACTCGGGAAACTCTGTCACTCCGGCGGTAGCAGCTCCATATCCGAACATATCCAGTAATATTAACAGCATGGGGTTACATAGAAAGAATAAATAAAATAATCTCGAACTATGCGTCATCCGAGCGATTAAAAACTCTTAACAACAGTTAAGCGAACGATCGCCTGAGCTGCGATACTGCTACGTCCACGTAGCACCGAGCAGTGACGTCACACCGCCGTCTGCCCCACATCAACAAACACCCCCCCCCCCATGATTCCAGAACACACACGATCCTCATTAGAACTGTGCGATACCAAGAATTTTGGTATCGATCCGATACCAAGTAAATACAGGGCCGATATCGCGATATTCGATACCGATACTTTTGAATATTTAAGCTTCATTGATCCAAAAGAGGCGGCACGGTGGCTTAGTGGTTGGCACGTTCGCCTCTCAGCGCTAGGGATTCCCGGTTCGAATCCCCATCTGGGTGGAGTTTCCATGTTCTCCCCGTGTCTGCGTGGGTTTCCTCCGGGTTCTCCGGTTTCCTCCCACAGTCCAAAAACATGGATCAAGTCTATTGAGTTCTCCAAAATTGCCCCATGTAGAATATGTCTGTGTGGGTGAGTGTGTGCCCGGCGATGGATTGGCGCCCTGTCCTGGGTCTATCTGCCCAGCGCCCGAAACGTTCTCCCCTGGATGGGCATGGGGAACCCCCCCCCCCACGACCCCAATATAGGATAAAGTGGAAGAGAAGAATGAATGAATGAATGAAAAAACAAATAGACTCTGCAGAGAAGAAATGACGTTTTTACAAATGTGGGTGAATTATACCATTCCATACATTATCTTCCGCTTTATCCCATATTAGGGTCGCGGTGGGGTTCCCCATGCCCATCCAGGGGAGAACGTTTCGGGCGCTGAGCAGATACACCCAGGACAGGGCGCCAATCTTGGGCGCGATCCATGTTTTTGGACTGTGGGAGGAAACCGGAGAACCCGAGGGAAACTCACGCGGACACGGGGAGAACATGGAAACTCCACCCAGATGGAGATTCGAACCGGGAATCCCTAGTGAATTATACCCATTTTTTTTAAACCTGAGTTTGCGCTCAGGTTTCTGTTACAACGTCAGAATTGAAACTGGCAATATGCATATAATACATTACATTTGGTCATTTCGCAGACGCTTTTATCCAAAAGCGACTTACAAAGTGAGCACAGGGTTCATCACAGCATCCCTGAAGCAATGAGGGTTAAGGGTCTTGCTCAAGGACCCACATTGGTAACTTCAGTGGACCTGGGATTTGAACCCCAACCTTCAGATTGACAGCCCAATGCCCTAACCACTGAGCTACCCCTCCCTCATATAATATAATAGGGTAAACAGTGCTGAAAATATTTTAATGGTTTTAGGGATACTAATGTTTTTCATTCAAAATATAGATGAAAATTGATCTGTATATGAAGGCAGTAAGCGGGTAGTCTTAAGGTTGTGGTTAAGCTGAGGGTCCCCAAGTTTGATTTCCGGTCCAACCATGTGCTATGGATTAAGTGCCCTTGGGCAAGGGTCCTGGCCCCAAATGGTGTCCACCACTACACTGTGTTTCACTGAAGGGATGGGTTGAATGTGAAAGACAAATTCCTCTGCACGCAATCACGGGAGGCAAAATAGGTCACTTTAACTAATACACATAACTTCATATAAATAAATTAAAGTTCCTGTCATTTTGTATATCACCACGTGATGGCGACAACTAACCAAAGTCTGTGACGGGGCGCAGTGCAGTACTGTACTTAAGTCTGGACATTTGTACATCCCATAGCCTATATGGTTTATTATCCACATACATCCACATATACATGCATATCATTGTATAAAATATTACAAGTTAATTAAAAATCTAATGACATTGTATAACAGTCAATTTAAACATTCTGCTGCCCAAGAATTTAGGGGGAAAAAACATACAATCAAGCACCAACCAAGGTCGATATTCATTCATTCATTCATTCATTCATTATCACCCGCTTTATCCTCTATTAGGGTCGCGGTGGGGTTCCCCATGCCCATCCAGGGGAGAACATCTCGGGCGCTGGGCAGATACACCCAGGACAGGGCGCCAATCCATCGCTGGGCACACACTCACTCACACAGACACACTCTATATGGGGCAATTCGGAGAACTCAATTGACTTGATCCATGTTTTTGGACTGTGGGAGGAAACCGGAGAACCCGGAGGAAAGCCACGCGGACACGGGGAGAACATGGAAACTCCACCCAGATGGGGATTCCAAGGTCGATCTAGAGAATTAAATTACTCAGAAAACATGTATTCAGTGGTTTACTTATTTATTTAAAAACGCTCACAAATCACTAAATGTTATAAATACATATTGTATGAGTGAAATGTGTAGACCATAGTCATTATAGCCTTTATTCATACACCAAATCCAACAATAAAGGCATACATGTATTAAAATATTATTTAAGATGAATAATCCGTAATGTATCATACACGTAGTATGCTTCTTTTGTGCCCTAGGTAGTGTGTGTTAGGAGGGGGTAGTGTGATGTTTGGTACTGACCCCTAAAGTGCTGATATCACAGGCTTGTTTTTGAAGGAAGTGAGGAGCTTGAGAAACAGGAGCAGAGAGAGAAGCAGAGGTTGTAGCTACTCCGGCCGAACAGATGTGGTAGTGTCCCTGTTTAGGGGAAAATCAGCGGAACGAACCCGGGATTCTGGCATAAAAACCTAAAAATATAGGTCGCGGGTGTGTAAAAGCAGCTACACATCACATCGCGAAAAGAAATTAGCGTTTTAGCCCAGCAGCTAAACACGTTAGCTTCAGTCGACGCTCGACGGACGCTGCTGTTTTTTTTTTGTAGTTAAGGTAAGTTCCTTTACTAAAACTAGTTAATTCTCTACTTACCCATGTGAGAGGATGGACTGTCATTAATAACTGTCCCAAAAAATAACTTACGCACTTGGTTAAACGGTAGCTGAAAGCTTTGACCCGGGCTGCGTCTCAAATTGCAGGCCGCCGCACTATTTGGACCGCAAAATTGCACTACAGCCTCCGCTGTTGGAGACGTTCGCTATAGTTCGCACGCTGCGGTTTGTAACGCAGCCCGAATTCCTCGCTTGTCAACATTGCAAAGCTAACTAGAAGTCAGTCCTATTGTGTCTGCGAGTCTTTCAAACACTCTGCGGCATGAGTTGTACACTTCGCGTTCCTCTGACGTTTAATGTAATCGTAAATAGATACCCGAAGCAAATTTATACTTGAAAATAAAATAATTAACCAAGTCAGCTTTCAGTTTTGCTTTAGCGTTGGAGCTAACGACATCTGACAGCCGCTGCAGAAACGTCCTACTCGCTAACATTATTATTATTATTATTATTATTATTTCATCGATTCTTTTCAGGTAATGATAATGTAGAGCCGATATTGAACGGACAGCAGCTCTGCAGTCTGGTAAATTATTTACGAAGATGCGATCGCAAAGAAGGAGAACGTTTTTGGCAGACGTATTGTTTATAGCGGAGTTTGAAACACGTTGAGCAATCGAGACAGTTATTGTAATTGAGACTCTGCATTATTGCAAAACCCCCGTCAAGCAACCAAACACGTTTTAATGAGGATGTCCAGGTTTAATAATAGCTGAAGTATTGTAGATAAGACTGCAGGTTTAAAAAAAAGTTTAACACGTATTATTTGAACTGTACACGATGTTAGAAGTATGTTAGTCATCTGTGGGTTGTTTATTTGTAAATGTATATATAAAAAAAATTTCACTGATAAATTCCTCTGAGGGGCTGCACGTTCGCCTCTCAGTGCTAGGGATTCCCGGTTCGAATCCCCATCTGGGTGGAGTTTCCATGTTCTCCCCGTGTCCGCATGGGTTTCCTCCGGGTTCTCCGGTTTCCTCCCACAGTCCAAAAACATGGAGTCAAATGAGTTCTCCAAATAGCCCCATATAGAGTGTGTCTGTGTGAGTGAGTGTGTGCCCAGCGATGGATTGGCGCCCTGTCCTGGGTGTATGCCCAGCACCCGAAACGTTCTCCCCTGGATGGGCATGGGGAACCCCACCTAATATAGGATAAAGCGGAAGATAATGAATGAATGAATTCCTCTGAGTGTAAGCGCAGTAGGCAAATGGATAATTTGATCACTTAATCTTGTGCTCCTACCAGAATGTTGGTCATAGGCTTCCCTTTATTTTTGCAAGCACAAGTTGCTGGTTCTGAATTAAAATAATCATGCATTTAAAAAAAAAAAAAGCACAAAAAATTTAAGTTACACATAAAAAATATGTAAGGCTGCAGTTACATTACAACTCTCACTGTGCAGATCAGATTGTTTACATTCATATAGGAAAATGGCCTTTTTTTTTTTTTTTCTTTTTTTTTTGACTATGAATGCGGCCTGTCATCTGTCATTTAAAATGGCACACATGTACACAGTGATGTTTTTTGCACTAGTGAACTGGGTCAGTCAAAATAAAATGTCGTGCTTACATCAAACTAGCAAAATAAACATGTTTACAGCATGTTTTGTTATGAAGGATGGTAAACATCTTGTGAGTTAAACACGAGCACAGTGCGACCACAGTTTTTGCTATACACCATCTAACATCTTTCAGCTTAACTAAAACTAAGTTTAACATCAGTGTCTGGCCTCTCAAATATGCTGCTGGACAAAGATTTTTTTTTTCTTTTCAAACATGTTTTAATATCTTGTAGAAAGCCTTTTCAGAAGAGTAAAAGCTGGTATACTAGAATGGGATAATATGAAAGCTTCTGGGTGTCCAGTATTTAAGTTTTTATACTGTTTTTACATTGTAAGATAATGATGTATGGTAAGGCATATCTTTATATGAACTTAGTAATAAATACAGACTTTTAAGTCTATCTTAATTCTTAGTCATTTTAATAGTTTAGAAAGACCGGCTAAAGATACGGAAATGGGTTCACACTATCGAACGAGGTCATATTTCTGTCTGTGTTGTCATTCAGGGGAGTTACTCTCTGTTCCACCCAGGTTAAAGGCACCATCATAAGATCCCCTCTAAACTTGCATGACTGTTCATACTGGTTTAAAACATCCCTTGTCCAAGTCGTAGGTGCCTGTGCACCATGTGATCCAATTTTTCCCCGTGTCATGGGTTCTAGATTAAGTACGGAGTCACCCTTCTCTCAGCCAGCTGTAGTCAGTGGTAGCAGATGAATGGAAGCAGTGAGCCAAAAGAGCTTTTAATGTCAGAAATTACAACTACAGTAATACTTACGGAGTGTTACAGTTGCTCCATGGTTACAGTCCCAAAGCCTAGACATGTAGCATAGAAAACGTTAGTAAATCATTCAATTGGTTTTACATTGCAGGCTTCTGATTTATCTTTATTGTGATTAAGGATTGAAGAAGGCTGCATTTTAAATTTGCTATACTTAAAAAATGGACCCCCATAGATGCAGTATAGCAAAGAATTTTGTTGTGTATTTAGAACGTTGGCACAAAGACATTCTTTCAAAACTTCTCATGCGTTATTGATCTGGAGAGACTAATAGGCAGCTTTTTATTAGTTCCTTTTTACCAAGAGGTTATTTGCATGATTGACTTTTGAAACACACCAGCTAATGAATTAAAAAAATGTACATACTTTTTCCAAATGAGATATTGGGTCATAAATAATGGACCAATTATTATTTTTCCATTTGGTAATTTTAAGGGGTCTTTTTGTAAGTTGTTGACCTTTTATGCAGATTAAATGACATTTTAATTTCAGAACATTAACACACCATAGTCTTCTATATGAAGCAGAAAGAATGAATAGCATTGTTTGTTAGTCTCTCTACCCGGACTGGTAGTGAAGTTAAAACGGTCATGACACAAGAGCAGAAAGTTTTCTTCGAGAAGTGGCCCTTATGAAGCAAGTGAGTTATGAAAGCATGTTGTTCAGGTCTGAGTGCAGAACACTGCTACTTGTGCTGCTGGATGTTTGTGTTGATGGTTAGGTCACATATTACAGGACAGGCTGTCGCATGGGTTCATCTGACCTCTTTAGTTCATTAATTTGCATTTGCTAATTAACAAACAGTAAGAAGTAAGTGCGTGTGTAAGAGAGCGTGAAAGAGAGAGTGAAAGACAGGCACACCTCGTGATTTCAGAGAGCTAGTGAAACACATGACGAGTTTAAAGTCTAGAGCAGGGGTTTAAGTGTTTCCTGCATAATGGTGTTCTGTTTAACTAGCAATTATTAGTCACATTAGCAGCATTAAACATAGTTATTCACTTGCTTCGTTTACCTCGATGAACTATTTTTGTGGGTCAAATTTCAGCAGAGTTCAGTGTTTTCCCTGCTGGAGTGAAGGACAAACTAAACTTCATTACATTATTTTACTTGTATAGAAGCATATTGTTCATGCAAAAGGGCCAGCATGCCAATGCCACTTCACTCCTTACAGGACCACAGCGGATTTATAAAAACATGAATCCTTCAGTGCTTTACAAAGTACTTAAACAGACGCATGATGAAACACGAGCAAGAGTGTAAATGCAACTTTATGTGGCTCCTGAAATTGTATAGATAAATGTGCTTCTGGTATTGCGTATGAATTTAGACAGCTGTAAAATGCTCCAACACTATCAGTCCAAATGTCTCCAAGCGGACCCTAAATAGCTAAATAAATTGCAAGTGCAATTCCAGAACACATGGTGGAAACCCATGTGCAAAGCAAGCAGATATGTGCATGCGGCCATAGTTTAATTTAAATACTCTAACTATAACATTGTGTAATCTAAAACATTCATTTACCTCTTTATGCTGTCTTTCACATTTCCTACAGTTGTGACACAATGACCTCAAGGAAGAAAGTTCTACTGAAAGTGATAATCCTCGGGGATTCAGGGTGAGTTATTGCAGTGTGATGTTGAACCTAACACGAGGCTTTTTATGATCGAGGCGTAAACCCTGATTATGATATTGTTTTACTATGTATTAATAATGTTGCTAATGAGTTTTAGTAGTCATTAATTTCAAATGTATTAAATTAGTTTGTTGCAAAAGATCATGTTATTGTTTCCAATGTCCAAAATTGATGCAGATATTTTTCTACTTGAAAACCTTTTAGTGCTACTGCAAGTTCCTGAAACGGTTAGGGTTAATTATTCTGTTAAGTGTAAAAATGCTCCGCACAGCTTTCAGTTCCTGTTTTTTAAAGTGTGTGTGTGTGTGTGTGTGTGTGTGTGTCTGTGTGTGCATGCATGCTCAGAGTTGGAAAGACCTCCCTGATGAACCAATATGTGAACAAGAAGTTTAGTAATCAATATAAAGCAACAATAGGAGCCGACTTTTTGACAAAGGAGGTGATGGTGGATGACCGACTCGTCACAATGCAGGTACAGGAAGTGGTACTAACTCGTATCAAATCAATATTCCGTCATTTGATTCATAACATAAATGGCATCATTATTTCAACATTGTGCCCTTGGCAAATATTGGACTAAATGAGAGAAACTACATTTTGCTAAAACATCACTGTAGTAAATCAAGTGTTGTGTTAATAATAATGTAAACATAGCTTGGGCATCTAGCAAAGTAAAATAAATGTGACCACTTAACTAAAAGGCCATTTGTGCACCTCAACTGGGAATTGAACACAGAACCTTCTTGCTGTGAGGCGAAGGCAATACCTGCACCACTGTGCACCACAAAGTATTAAACAATAGAAACAATTAAGACCACTGCAGCAAATACTAGATTTGTTTTATAGATGCTAAACCTCTTTAGGTTAATTAAAGACCTCTCTGTGTCATGCAGTACCCTGTTGGGATTTACTTTGAAGGGGGGTAAACTTATTGTCAGTTACAGATATGTTATATATATATATATATATATATATATATATATATATATATATATATATATAGGCGGCACGGTGGCTTAGTGGTTAGCACGTTCGCCTCTCAGCGCTAGGGATTCCTGGTTCGAATCCCCATCTGGGTGGAGTTTCCATGTTCTCCCCGTGTCTGCGTGGGTTTCCTCCGGGTTTTCCGGTTTCCTCCCACAGTCCAAAAACATGGATCAAGTCAATTGAATTCTCAAAATTGCCCCATATAGAGTGTGTCTGTGTGAGTGAGTGTGTGCCCAGCGATGGATTGGAGCCCTGTCCTGGGTCTATCTGCCCAGCGCCCGAGATGTTCTCCCCTGGATGGGCATGGGGAACCCCACCGCGACCCTAATAGAGGATAAAGCGGGAGATAATGAATGAATGAATATATATATACACACACACACACGATATATGGTTTACCTGATTCTGATTTCTATATAGCATCTAAAGGAATTTAAACATATGCTGAAAAGGTTTTTACTAAAAATCTGCAATTGTGAATGTTTTTAAGTCTGCTATGTCATCTGATGACAGATTTGGGACACAGCAGGTCAGGAACGGTTCCAGTCTCTGGGTGTGGCATTCTACCGCGGCGCAGATTGCTGCGTGTTGGTTTTTGATGTCACAGCACCCAACACCTTTAAAACACTGGACAGCTGGAGGGACGAGTTTTTGATCCAGGCCAGCCCTCGTGACCCAGAGAACTTTCCCTTCGTTGTGCTCGGCAATAAAATTGACTTAGAGAACAGGCAGGTTCGTGATGCTGAAAGACACATCATCATTTTACATTTCTTATTACTTAAGTTTTCAGACATCATATGCAGAGTTAGTTCATAGAGTAATTTAAAACTGATGGAATAAGTAGGCAATCTAGCGTAAGGCCATTTTTACTTGGTCTAGGACGTTGGGGTCTAGGTTGTTTGTGTTGCTAAAAAAAAAAGTGATGATGCGTCACTCTTTTTCTTGTTTCCCAGGTAACAACCAAAAGAGCACAAGCCTGGTGTCAGAGCAAAAACAACATCCCTTACTTTGAGACCAGCGCCAAAGAGGCCATCAATGTAGAGCAGGCTTTTCAGACTATTGCACGCAACGCACTTAAACAGGTACATGCTGCAACCACCGTAATAATCCACCACACAGCTCACAAGAGTACAGATCCAAATTAAAGAGCAGAGGTGTAAATATATGTACTGATCTTTTTACATTACATTTCACTAGACTCTGATCCGAGTGAAAATGGTACCCAAGGATAAAATTACAATTTCAGACCTGTGAAAACAGATACTTAATGTTCTTCTAACTTTAACTTCTGTCAGGAAACCGAGGTGGAGTTGTACAATGAGTTCCCAGAACCGATCAAGTTGGACAGGAATGATCGCACCAAGCCAGCAGCTGAAAGCTGTAGTTGCTGAAGACCTGCATTACGGATCACCCTCATCCTTTCTTGGCCTTGCTCTCTCCTCTTCTCCCCTTCCCCAGTCCTTCTAACATCTCTCTGCCACCTCTCCCCTCTTTCGTAATGTAATTACTGGCCTACATAGAGCAGACAGGCTTCCTCTCCTAGAGTATACCTTATCCACACACAACTTTACATAAGACCATGTCCTGGTGCACAAGTAGTTTCCGGCCCTTATAGCTATTAGCTCTTTTAATCTTGTCCTAACACCTTTCACTAGTTTGCCAGACTCTCTTCAGTTTTTTTTCCCAGTTTGTTACATACATACATACACACACACACTCTCTCTCTCTCTCATGCTCTCTTTCTCTCTTACAAACACTGTTTGTTCTATGATGCTCAACACTTGAATGCTTGGAGACTTTTTATATGCTCCCACAGTGTTCCTGACGCTGTAGGATGAGACTGCAGTGGGGGCAGTGTAATATATATATCAGTGTATTAAAGCTCTGTGTTGTTATCAGGACTGTCTGCTTTTTCTAACTGCTTTGACGGGAGTACACGTCTGGCTCTAGAAAGCATGCCAGCCTGCTTGATTTGCTCTTCATTAACATTGAGTCGTTCCAGCTATAGGCAATCGTGTAGTCAGGGATGTGTCCATGAAGCTCGGTAAATAAAATCCAGTGCTAAAGTGAAAAAATAGAAAGTACGATTGTATTTTTTCCCTCTTGCAAACAAGAGCGGTGCAAAAGTCAAAAAGACATCTTGAGGACACGTGGCTGATTCTGTGTCAAGAGGGAATAACAGGTTACATCGGGAATAACCATGAGATCAGGAAACATTGTTCAGTGCTGACTTGTGTGGTTTTGGATGCTTTTGTTCCAAAGCCCCACCCAGGCTGAGTAACTTTCTTGCATGTTTGTCGATGCAGGAAAACAAGGATTTGTCTCCCCCCCCCCCCATGTTGTACATCAGCACAGAACTTGTTTTAACAGTGTTGGGGGAAAAAATGTCCTTATGAAGTCCCATACCATGACTCGGATCAGTGACAAGTATATGCTTCAGGATCCTCCTTCACAAACAACTCCCTCTGACTCTGCCAGCAATGTGGGATGATGAAGCAGTTACTATCCCATAGATATTTTACTTTGTTTATTATTTGTTTATTATAGTTAAATATTATTAACTGACCTGAATATGAACTAAAACTACAACAGAACAGTGTGAATACTGAACCATTCATCATGACATCTAATGAAACATTTATGAAAAGACACAGCATATCGTTTGAAAATAAATGTATTTCAAAGTAATAAAAATAAAAATCTTGTCAAATAAACCTTGGAAGTGTCTTTTGTGTTGCTATAAACTCACTAACTTTAAACAAGCAATACATTTAAAGGTTTTTTTCCCTTTCTTTACAAAATCGTTTAATGTGGTTTGCTTTTTTACTTATTATTTAGTTAATAGGAAGCATGTTGCTCTGTCAAAGCAGCATATAAAGACTGCATCTATATCTAACTTCAAATCTAAAGACCTTTATTATCAATTATACACACCTCTATAAAAGTACATTAGTTTTTTGGTCTCTTACTGCTACCGTGTCCCAATAGCCACTGCTGCAACAGTCCGACAGGCTTGGAATTCTGCTTTCCTTCAGGTGCTTCCTTATCTGGTTCTTTCCGTTTTTGAGGCGATCCATTTTTCAGCCAGCTCATCATCATCTTACTGCTGCCTGATTCCTGAGGAGCCTAATGACAAGTAAATGAGTTCAAATGAGATGGGCTGGAAGCAACAAAAAAGTTATGAAAACTGAAATAATATACAATCACCTTTTTCAAGATCTAACTTAAAGTATAAACTTGAAGTGAGTTTGGTTTAGACCAGGCTTTCGATACACACAGTGCACAAACCAAGAACAATTCCTTTGAGCTGTCCCGACTGTAAATTGAATCAAGTCACTAAATGGTAGAAACACTGTCGCCTAGTGGCTCATTACAAATTGTCGCAATTCTGAGTTTCTACAATGCAATGGCTATGAACAAGGAAGTTTTACAAAAAAAAAACTTGGATAGTGATCTGAAAAATAATACCTTCTTGGCAGCCAGTTCAACGGGCTGCAGGCACTCTGGAGAGTTGTTGTGTGAATTGTTGACAAAGGTGGAGACAGGATGAAAGACCAGGCAAGGGTTCGACTGAAGGAGAGACAAAGCATCCAGAGAACGCACCTCTCCAAAATCCAGCCATCGCCTCACCTCCTCATCTCCATCCAAAATGGCAGGCATCCTATTACATACACAGGAGTTAGTCAATGTACTGGCTTCTGGTTTGTCAAAGAAATGGTCTTTAAATCAGAGAATGACTTCAGGCCAGAAATCCTCTTAATTATGTAAAAAAAAAAAAAATAATTATATATATATATATATTTTTTTTTTTTTACATAATTAAGGGGATTTCTGGCCTGAAGTCATTCTCTGATTTAAAGATTTATATATATATGGAAAGGTCCCTTAGATTCATGGTCTCAATACATTTACTCAAGCTCATCATCCAACCTACATATAATGGTCTGTTGACCAATGTAGCTTGTAGGTAAATGCTGCTTGTAGTTTATGTAGTGTAAGTGCTTTAGGGTTGTTCTCTACCGATCATGGATGCTCTGCAGGTTTGGTGATGCATTAACAGTGATGACGGTGTAGGTGTACAGAATTTCCCCACCACCAGGAGGGATCCAGCTATCAAACAGCCCTGCCATAGTGAGCAGACGCCATCCTGTCCACTCTTCCTGTTATCAAAGATTTATAACATTTAGGCTACTCATTTATGTACTTTGTAAAAAGTAATGAGTTAATTAGTTGTTAGATTTCAATAAACATTCACGTACTTTAACAAAAAACACAAATAATATTTTTATATTGAGATGTTTGAGGGGGAAATACATCTTGATGTTTCAAAAGTTATTTTAATCAAATTGTGCTTTTTTTTTTTTTTTACATTTTCTTTATAATTATTGTCTTTTTGTGGTAAAAACAAGTAGGTCACTTTGATGCAGATGTTTGTCTATATAGGCACAATGTGCCGCCACTTTGAGTTGCTGGCCGTTGCATTTTAAGTCACTAGTGGATCAGTGTTGTCTCTAGTAAACATGTGAACTCAAAGGATAGCAGAACATTGTTAAATACAAAAAAGCTCAGCCTTCTTACCTCTACCTCTGCTTTACACTGTTGCTCAAAGAGCTTTTTCTCACCCGTTTCCTCTGAAGTTGTTTTTTCATTGGACTGAGGGAAATAAATAAAGAAAGGCTGTTTGTCTTTCTCCTGCCTCCTCCACTCATAGAATCCATCGGCAAGAATCACACACCTCTGACCTTTAAACAGAGGATCCTGAAGGGAAAAAAAAAATGTTTTTTTTATAAAATATACATACTACACACAAGATATACTGAAGCTTTAAATAAACATGAAAATAGTGAAAATGTAATTATGAACGTATTATTTTAATGAAGTTGGTTGCTGTAAACAAACTTGTAGAACATATAAGGTTAAAAACGTCCTCAGCAGCTTAGGAGAAGCTTCAAAACCCTAAAAATCTAAGAGATCTGGAGATCTTAGTTGGCAACTAAATTTAATAAGCATAAAAGAAACCAGTGGTGAGAGACGTTTAGTGGAAGGTTTCAGCACAGTCTGCATACCTTGTAAGACTTTTTTTCCAAAAGACTTTCACTGCGGCAGTTTGAAGTGCTGTACTGCATCTTGTTTGGGTCACTCTCTCTGAACCAAGCAGGTACCAGTCCCCAGCGCATAGTCGCCAGAACACACTCATCCACCGGCGCATCCTGTGCAACATTACAGCTGGACTGAGTCTTTGTGAGTGCAAAAAAACAATCACACTAAAACAATCCCAGATAACTAAATATCTTAACTAACAAAAATTCCCACTTTACTTTATTAAAATGTCTTTTAGAGAGCAGAACAGGACTGAAAGACTGAGGACTTTTGTTGTAAGAAGGCCGATAATTATCTGCATCGTCATTCCTCCAGTGAGGCAACCGGCGCTTTCCAGTGCGGTCTGTGTACCGGGAAGCATGTCGAACCTCATCTGGACCTAGAGTGCATGCAGTCCTTCCACACATCTTCACACCCTATTACACATTTTACACACACACACACACACACACACACACAAAATTATTATTATTTTATTTTATTTTTGCAGTGATCAAAGACAATTTAAAAGTGGTCTGTAGTCATATATTTATGATACTATGGTATATTAAACCTGCGTAAACATGTAAAAAAATTTAAAATGTAATAATAAAAAAAAACATATATATATATATATATATATATATATATATATATATATATATATATATATATATAAATAATCTATAAGGGCGGCATGGTGGCTTAGTGGTTCTCCTCTCAGCACTAGGGATTCCCGGTTCGAATCCCCATCGACCCTAATAGAGGATAAAGCGGGAGATAATGAATGAATGAATGAATGAATTAATTAATAAATTAATAATCTATAAGTATTTATAATAATTTTCAAACAGGTGCTAAATTCAAGTGAAAACGCGCAAATGAATGACAAAAACAGTAGGGATTTTTATTTAGTGACAGTGTAGTCGAATTAAATACGTGAGTTTCGATAATAACACCGTTGTAATTGCCTTTAAACTATCAATTATTTAGTTTTTAATATAAAACATTTTCTAAAACACTACGAATTTCATTACCATTAAACGGTGCGTTTTCCGCCTGTATTCTGAGAGGCCACACTCCTCGAAATACGATTGGCTGATTGTCCATTCGCAACCCGCCCGCGGTTTCAAGCTAAGACACTGATTGGCCCTCTTTAACGAGCACGCGCCGTCCGCGGCCTATGAAAATCAGGTCGGTTCTTTACGGGTGGACAAACAAAGCTTCGTCTAAAGCGATTTCACAGGTTTATAAATGCACCGTTTATGCATAAAAAATTAATTATTTTGTCTAGTAATTAATTCATTATTTCTTTTCATGTTTAAGCATTTTAACTCACCGATGAAAAACTATATTTTATGTGCGGCTACATAACAAGTCGCAAAGACAGCCAACGCTAATAAACAAACAAACATTAAAACGTATTTTAGTTCAATGTAAACGTTAATTAGCGTTAATCGATACAACAAGAAATTAACGGTTTACTCACGTAAATAACTGTCAAACATGCAGACGCTGCAGTCCGTTTCCTAAACTTCGCGCCTTCTGCGGACAAATAAAGTAACTGCATGTAAATAAGGCCCCGATCCAATCGAGTTCAGTTTGCAAATGAAGTGCACTTAGTCAGCAAACAAATCCGCTCATTAGGGTGTCTACATAGGAAGCATGGATTAATTGGGATACAGAATAGATAGCGACTTTCTCACCAAGAACTCGTTTTAAATCTATTCATTCATTCATTATCTCCCGCTTTATCCTCTATTAGGCTCGCGGTGGGGTTCCCCATGCCCATTCAGGGGAGAACGTCTCGGGCGCTGGGCAGATACACCCAGGACAGGGCGCCAATCCATCGCTGGGCACACACTCACTCACACAGACACACTCTATATGGGGCAATTTAGAGAACTCAATTAACTCGATCCATGTTTTTAGACTGTGGGAGGAAACCGGAGAACCCGGAGGAAACCCACGCGGACACGGGGAGAACATGGAAACTCCATGAGAGGCTGAGAGGCGAACGTGCTAACCACTAAGCCACCGTGCCGCCCTTAAATCTATTTAGAGTTCAATAAAATAAAATAAAATAAAAAGCGGCAGCACGGTGGCTTAGTGGTTAGCACGTTCGCCTCTCAGCACTAGGATTCCCGGTTCGAATCCCCATCTGGGTGGAGTTTCCATGTTCTCCCCGTGTCTGCGTGGGTTTCCTCCGGGTTCTCCGGTTTCCTCCCACAGTCCAAAAACATGGATCAAGTCAATTGAATTCTCAAAAAATTGCCCCATATAGAGTGTGTCTGTGTGAGTGAGTGTGTGCCCAGCGATGGATTGGCGCCCTGTCCTGGGTGTATCTGCCCAGCGCCCGAAACGTTCTCCCCTGGATGGGCATGGGGAACCCCACCGCGACCCTAATAGAGGATAAAGCGGAAGATAATGAATGAATGAATGAAAATAAAACGCATTTTATACATTTTGGGATTTGTGCATTGTATCAATAACACCTGCAGACCTTACATCAAGTGAACACTAGGCATACCTAGTTTGCTCGTATTAATCAAGATTTCTTCTTTTCCAACAAGACATACTTACATTCATTAATTCATTAATTTTCTTCCGCTTTATCCTTTATTAGGGTCGCGGTGGGGTTCCCCATGCCCATCCAGGGGAGAACGTCTCGGGCGCCGGGCAGATACACCCAGGACAGGGCGCCAATCCATCACTGGGCACACACTCACTCACACAGACACACTCTATATGGGGCAATTTGGAGAATTCAATTGACTTGATCCATGTTTTTGGACTGTGGGAGGAAACCGGAGAACCCGGAGGAAACCCACACGGACACGGGGAGAACATGGAAACTCCACCCAGATGGGGATTCGAACCGGGAATCCCTAGCGCTGAGGCGAACGTGCTAAACCACTAAGCCACCATGCCGCCATACAGAATATCAGTCCATGTTAAATAATAACAGATAAAACATGTAAAAAATATGATACCAACACAGGCTTTCTTAGGAGCTCTACACAATGAAATCTTTATATTATATAACAAACACATCTTTTCCACAAACCTGATTCCTTTATTAACGCCCAGACTATAGGATTTCGTAAATATAGATTTTGGTGGTGGCCCAGTCCATATGTGTAATGTTGTGTTGGTTGTTGCCTTCAAACCAAAATCAGCACTTAAAATTAGTTAATCCTTAATTTAAAGGTAAAACAAAAATTGACATGGTGTTTTAATAAACAGTTTATTTTTTTCACCATCTTATACTTAACAGCACAACTTAACATTTTACCAGGAACAAAGTACAAAAAGATAGAAATAAATAAAATAAAATAAAAAGAATTTTGGTGTAAAAAAAAAAAAAAAAAAAAAACGGTGTGAAAACTAAGGTGAAAATAATGCACAGAAAATCTAACAGTAAATAAAATAGTTGGTCTGTATTGGGAAACTAACTGTTTCATTAAAGACAGACATAGTATAAAAATACAAAAAGACAAAAAAAATACAAAAAAAAGGGGGGAAAAAGAAGCACAGCCCCAGAAACCTCAGCCATTACCAAACAAGTACCCGAGATCGGCATGTTCACATTTAACTATCACAAAAAATAAATACAGCACTCTGGCTCATCCATCTCCAAGGATCAGACATCATATTTCACACAGTAGTGTTTCAGTGATGGATTTTCTTAGTGCATGTCAAGTTGTTCCACACAGGGCTGGTTCTGAAGCTGGAACAACGCGAGCAGAAATGAGCAAAGAAAAGAACTTCAATCTGATTAAACTTTCTGCTGAAATGTTCACAGGTTGAAACATGTTGATAAAATCTACTCTAGACAAGAAGTAATGGCTTTCTTACAATTCACCATGGAGAACCTGCACCCAAATTTGCAACTATTTTTTTGTGAATGCCACAAAATTCTAAAAATACTGCATGACTGCATTCAAACTAAAAACCAAATCCTGTCTTTAATACATAACTGCTGGAGAGTTAAGCACAACAATAACCGCAAACTATATAAGTTTATTGAACAAGTACCAAATATTTACTGATGCAACTTCCATGTTTATGTTTTTTGCTATTTTTTGAGTTGCATCCACTGGATCTGAGGTGGTTTAGTGACAAGAACAACACTGAAGAACCAATATCTACAAAAAAAATCCATGAAGAAAAACATTCCGGTAAGAAACCATTCAGTATAAAAGACAGTTACTGTGTATTAATGTTCTATTTGGTGAAATGAATAATATTAAACGGATAATAACATTTTTCATCTTAAAAGTTCTTAAAAGTTCTCCCGCTTTAACCAGTTTCCTGTCGTGTGGCTTACTTTAAAATGTTGCAAGAGAGTACAAGCTTCTTCTGATGACATAAAAAACTAGTTGTTGCATTCTACTAGTAAGTCTCAAGTGTGTATGAGAACAGACCACAGTCCTCAGATTCACTAACTAATGACACTGTTGCAGTGACATGGCCCTACATCGGACCTTTCCTTCATTAGACACAGTGACCCATGTCTGTGTGGCCTGGTCAGACCAGTGATGCACCTGGTTTGTGTATTTATTTCGTTGAAAATGTTTAGATTCGAAATACAGCTGTGATTAAAATAAGATGTGAGTAGCGTGTGTGTTTTTGATCATACTGATAAGCACTGTTTAAAAATGGTTTAGTAAACTGATGCTCTGTTGCTACAGGATCACTAAGCAGCTATTACAAAACATATAGAGAATGGAGTATCATCTGTGTTACAGTTCAGCTCTTACATCAGTGATTGATTCAATTTAGTTTAAAGCAACACTGGCAGCAACATGCTGAGCTTAAAGAGACTCAGCTGCTACACTTATGTCAATGTAACACACATTATACTGCAGTAATAGATGGATTTACCTAAAAGCAGCCCTGTATTCAAATGTTTTTATTCATTTTACTGTAGCTTATCTTTTGAGTCAGTAAGCGGTGGTCCTTAGGACACGATGTGATTTGATTTCACTGTTGCGTTCATCCATCCAACAGTTTGAGGATGCTCTCCCTTTCTTTCAGAGCTTTCCAAGCCTGGTCCTTTTCTTTCTTTGTTGGCGTGCGCTTCTTCTGCCTGGCGGCCATGATGCGCCTAAAGGCCTCCATCACCTCGTTGTCAGCCACTCGTACACGTTGGCGAAGGTCCTGTTTCCTCATTTCCTCCCGCGCTAATCTGCAGGAAAATCGATGCAAATGTATGAAGAAAATGGTGTCAAGATTTGTAGTTAGTCACATAATTTAGTTCTTTTATTATCAAAGAGATAACAATAACAAGGATTTTATTCATCATGTGGTTATCCATCCTTTAATTAGGTTCATAAAAATGCTGTATAAAGAAATTGCACATTTTGCACAATTGTGAAAGACAAGATCATGGTGTTGTTAAAATATGTACTAAATAATTACGTACTGATGTAATTAAGTACAGATGTAAAAACTGAAATAAGTTTATTAGGCTGTAAATTGAACATCAGCAGCAAGAATATAGCCAGTAATGTACTTCATTCATTCATTTTCTCCCGCTTTGTCCTATATTAGGGTCGCGGTGGAGTTCCCCATGCCCATCCAGGGGAGAACGTTTCGGGCGCTGGGCAGATACACCCAGGACAGGACGCCAATCCATCGCTGGGCACACACTCACTTACTCAAACACACTCTATATGGGGCAATTTTGAGAATTCAAATGACTTGATCCATGTTTTTGGACTGTGGGAGGAAACCGGAGAACCCGGAGGAAACCCACACGGACACGGGGAGAACATGGAAACTCCACCCAGATGGGGATTCGAACCAGGAATCCCTAGAGCTGAGAGGCGAACGTGCTAAACCACTAAGCCACCGTGCTGCCCGTAATGTATTTAAAAATTAAAGTAAAGTAAAACATAATTATATAAGCTATCTAACTCTTTTTTTAAATGTTAAACTTTTAATGATTAGATTCAAACAATCAATCACAAAATGTCACTGACACAAGCATGCATAAACATTCAGAAATTTATTTTGTACAGAAATATGTTTCAAAGACTACTAACATTTTGTAATCCATGACATGATATTTATGCCCATATAATAATTGTGATGTTCAGTGGCATACATCAAGAAAAGATATGTGATGCATGTCACTTGATAATCTCAGGTAAAACAAATTATAAAGTAAAGACTGCATGCTCCTCTGTCTATTGTTTCCTTAGAAGCAGAACTCACCGCAGCAGCTCCTGCTTTCGAGCCCGGTTATGAGAGCTTAAAGCCTTGAGCTCAGCCTGCCTCTTCTGAAGCTCGGCCAGCACCTCATCCTCAGAGGTTCCCTCAACACCCTGCCTCTCCTCAGAGTCAAGCAGCCCCTGTGATATTAACTCCTCCTTAATCCTGGCCTCCAGGGAGCGTGTGTGAGGAACACTGACCACAAAAAAGAAGTGAAATTTAACAATTAAAAAATCATAATATCATAATAATATTTTTATAATATATGTGCACGAGAACCCAGCTATAAAATATCATTTTGCAGTTTCAGTAGATTTTTTACCTAAATGCTTTTCCTTGGCTGCGGGGTGACGTTCCTGCACCGTCATCCTTTACCGGAATGTCAGGGATAGGGGAATCCTCCATAGGGGATATGATATTCTCCTACAATATGGTTACATTATAACATTACTCAAACTAATCTGAAGCAATGTAAAATCCACCCACCCAAAAACAAAACCATATTTAGCTGGGAACAGTGTTTACCATCTGCATCAAGGTGTAGAGGGTTAACCAATCACAAGGCATCATTCACATGACCTCGACTGCAATGTTTGAAACTAATTTAACTCATATGGTAATTATTATTCGTCAGTTATTGATAAGCCATTTGGTTCACCAAGCTCTTTATGGTCCAAACTTCATCATGTGCTCATTACTGCTCACATACACAAGTTCTCTCATGTAACTTCCCTACAACTCATATAGAACGTTATAAAGAGGAATTGAGGAATCATTCATTTAAATAATTCTTGCTAATCTTTACAACAATTAGTGGTCATCAGAATATTTAAAGTCTTGATGAACCAATAAATGGTTGAACTGCATAATAAATAAGAGACAAATTTAACCTAATGTTTTATTAACATTAAGATTGATAACTGATCATATTTAGCCTATTCATGAGGCACACCTCCACCAGAGCTTGTAGCAGACGCTGTGTGAGAGGCCCGAAGGGGCAGCCGTCTTCTGGAGGCTCGTGTTGAGATTCAGACTTCTTTAACAAAGCGTCAACATCTGCACCAAAAAGAACAAAAGCAAAGAAGTAGTAAAATATTCCTGGTACTCAGTAAAAAGATAAATGAGATTCACTAATGGGACAATAATGCATATAATGCAGGGCTGCCTTGCTTCTGATTGTGTATATGGTCGTTAAACTTGTTTGAAAGGCAATGTCGTATTAATACACCAATCTAATCTAATGTTTGAATCTTTTTGAATCTTACTTTTTATTGTTTAAACAGAAATTAGCCACATTGGTTTCAGTGTTTCTTCTGACATTACCTTTGGCATCTATCTCAGAGAGCGGACCCAAGAGGCTTTTCTTTTTATCGTTGGCACGTGCTCCCTCCCTCTGTTCTTCTAGCAGGTCTTCCTGGGCCCAGCGCTGGGAATAGTGCTTACCCAAAGCGGGAATCTACCGGACACAAAGCAATAAACCTCAGATCAGTTTTGCAGTCCAAACATAGGATACAGAGACTCCAATAAAGGTACATAGTGCTTTTCAGAAACTTATAATGTTAGAATTTTACCTTGTAATATTCAGCTTCATCATCAGGTGGTTTAAGAAGTTCTTCTAGAACTCGGATTTCTTCATTGGTGATGTCTGCACAGTACGGTTCCACCGAGGCCCAGAATCTAGATTATTCAAACATCTTTGTCATGTGACCATATAACTTACAGATTTTATATAAAATTAATTTCTATAACCTCAAGGCATTAGGGTTATGCTTGGAATAAAAAAAGAATGCAACATTAATAAAGTACATTAATGTGTTTACATACCTTTGACCCAAAACAGTACGGTACTGACACATTATTAGCATTTTAAATTAATAATGAGAACAGCTGCATACCTGTTAGGGGTGTCATTTTTGGGATTGCGTGGAATGTCCTGTGGGTCTTCAGTGAAGTCATACTCCGGAACTTTGGGCTGCAGATTTTTGGATTTGGGTCTGCCAGGCCCGGGACTAGGCCCATGACCTGCTTTGACATCTAGCTTTTGCTTTTTTGGTTTGGAAGGGCGAGTTGGTACTGCAGGATCAATTGTGTCTTTAACTGGCTTTAAGAATCGTTTGTCACCTTTTTTGTCCTGCCAATCTGTAAGAATCTGCAAACCAGGTTTAAAGGATTAAAAAAAACAGGTGATCTGAGGTACATACGACAACCGCCCTGTGGGTGTAAAGAAATAAATATAAACTAGACGAAAGCAAAACAGGCTACTTGTGCATCCAGCCCACCTGCCTCTGCTCCTCCAGAGCTCTGAGACGCCGACTGGCTGAAGACAACAGTGTCTCCAGCTCCAGCTGCAGCGTATCCAACTCCTCGATCCCAATGCCATCATCTTCTGACCTGCCCAGCACTGCTGTGTAGCGCGGGCACACTTTTACATGCTCCACTGGCTTGAAATCATAGTACTTGAGTGGGGGGCAGTCTTTAAGTTCACTCATCCTGTTTTTTCAGCAAATCCAACCTGTCAGAAAACAAAAGTGTTTAACATTTATTTTTTCCCACTTTCTAAAATACACAACCGTTTCTTTAATTTTTCTCTAAGCATTTCTAAACAATTTACCTTTATTAACAATTTACCTTAATTGAACCGATTTCATTCATTCATTTGTTTTCTAAAGTTTAATTTTTGTATATATTATTATTATTTACTTCAGTACGACACAAAATGTATTCGCATTAATTGCTTACATCGATATTGATTAATTTACAGTATATGTAAATGTTGCCGCAAAATAATAAATAAAAAGAATTCAAGATATAAAGCTGATTAGCTGATTAATATGACGTTTTTATAAATACAAGATCATGCAACACATTTCAGTAGCGAATCTATTAAATGTAGTTTTATAAACCTTACATCAATGCCCAAAGATTTATTACCTAAACATGCAACAAAGTCAATAAATTAAGTGAATATTCGGGATTGTGATTGATAGCATGGCTAGTGTGGTTAGCCATTTAGCCTTAGCTATCGTGCTAGCGTTAGCGTGAATCAAAAACGGAATCGGTGCATCTCTGATGCGTCTCTAGCTACTTTACCGAACGACACAGTGTATTTAATTAAAACAGAAATGGCATAATGCGATATTATGGATGTGTAATATGAAAACATGTGCAATTGTTTATTAAAATTATAGACATTATTTACCTCGGAGAAGGGGTTTCCATTATCGACCATACCATTTAGGTAAAAGGGTAAAACTTGTCATTTCAAATACAATATCAAGGAACCAAAGATTTAGTACTACAAACTTTAGCCACAGTAACAGTCGTAAGTGTTCATCATTATGTCCTGCATATTTTTCATCATATTTATCTTAGATTTGCAACATATTGTACGACAGGAAGCAACGAAAACCCCGTTTTTGAGCATTGAGCACAGACAAAAATGAAAGTGGTATGTTCCGCGAGCTAGCTTGTAAAATACGTACAAGCAAAGCATAAACCCGATAACTTGTTTATATATTTTTATGTAATGACACATTTTTCGCTATGATCATTACAAAACTGACACGTACACATAATTGAATGAACAGTACTGAAAAGTGACCTTAAATGAATGGGTTTGATTATTCACCATATATGGAAGAAAATCCGAATCAAGGCAAGTTCAGTTCAGCGATTGTTACCGTAATGTTTACAATAGCGATTACAAACGAGGCTAACAGCCGGTATCGTTCGACGTGCCGTGTTATTCACTTATTTTTTTATTTCACATATTCAACGTGTTTTTCATTTGTAAACATCGCTTGTCCGACGTGCGTTGCATACGTGTAATTTGGATGCATTCATTTATTTCCACGCGCCTCTTTTACACGAATGCAGCCGCCGGTGGCATTACACCCTGCACCCGTATTCAAAGATCCCGCCTTCGGCTTTTCTATTGGATGTAAAATGTGTTTTTTTTCTGTGTCAGAGCAGCCATTCAGAAACTGACAGCCGCTTGGACCAATCGTTGTCCAGCGGACAACGTTATGGAATACGGGTAGGGGGAGAAAAAAAAAACGACAGGCGTGGCGTGAACACTTCCGCCTTCCTTTAAGGACCACAAAATGGTAAGAGCTTCTCCTCTCTATTAAACTGTAAATATTTACACGGAACGGTGATAATTCGTGTTTTTATTTGGACATTCCAAAATGTAACCATGCCTACGTCTGTCTGTGCAATGCCGAGGTCAACGATCGCACAATTCTGTAATGATGCACAGGGAATCTCGCTAACGCTACTAGCATCAGCGTTGTATTAAATCAGTTCCTCATTATTAAGTGCCTCGAAATAAGACTGTGAAGATTTCAGATTTATTTATTTTTATTTTACAATATAATTTATTCACCTGCATATATATATATATATATATCTTCGCGGAGTGATGGTGGAAGGATACGGATGTGAAATGATCGTCTCTTATTTAAAGCTGTTAGTGTTGAATGAGCACAGCAGCAGCCTGAAAGATCTGCCCCACTAACATCATCATCATCACCATCATCATCATCATCACCAGCTTTAATAGTTCATGAAGCATCCGAAGGGCCCTAACCACCCTGATGCTCCAATGAAAATGCCTTCTTTATCATATTACCTTTCTATTTATTCAGGGGTGTGGTAGCTCAGTGGTCAGGGTGTTGGGCTATCAATCTGAAGGTTGGGGGTTCAAATCCCAGGTCCACTGAAGTTACCAGTGCGGGTCCTTGAGCAAGACCCTTAACCCTCATTGCTCCAGGGATGTTGTGATGAACCCTGTGCTCACCTTGTAAGTCGCTTAAAAAAATCACTACAGTTTAAAATGTCCCCTACAAAGAATAATGTGTGATTTCCGGATGTATTTTTTATTTTTTTAAATACCGAGTTTGTGTCTATTCGATCGATTTGAGGCGTGGATTCAAATCCTCAGCTGTTAATGCACCTACATTTACATACATTACATTTGGTCATTTATTGGACGCTTTTATCCAAAGCGACTTACAAGGTGAGCACAGGGTTCATCACAACATCCCTGGAGCAATGAGGGTTAAGGGTCTTGCTCAAGGACCCACACTGGTAACTTCAGTGGACCTGGGATTTGAACCCCTAAAAAGCGTCCAATAAATGAACAAATGTAATGTATGTAAATGTAGGTGCATTAACAGTTGAGGATTTGAATCCATGCCTCAAATCGATCGAATAGACACAAACTCGGTATTAAAAAAAAAAAAAAAATAATAATAATAATACATCCGGAAATCACACATTATTCTTTGTAGGGGACGTTTTAAACTGTAGTGATTTTTTTTATATGATTGAGCGAACAGATTCTGTCGTCATTCTCCATGCACGAATACAGTGAGGGGGAAGTAGTGTTCCACCAGAATCAGAGTAAGTGCAAAAGTAAATCACCGTGCAATCAGTAAAGCACAATAGATACAACTACAAACGCAAGCACTGTTTAGTCACAGCCACTAAACACTGTACTAAATACCTTATGAGTCATATACAATAAATCTCCTTTAATCTGCTTCATTATTGCAGAGATGTTCTTGAATGGGACAGTTATCTTTGTTTTTCTATGGTGCATTAAAGGTACAAATTAGCTGTTGTATTCAGTGCCAGGTCATTAATATCACAAGCAATACTTGAACGTTAAGGTTCTGTGTATCTAAACGTGGTAGTCCATCCTGATGCTCCAATGAAAATGCCTTCTTTATCATATTAGCTTTCTATTTCTTCAGGTGCATTAACAGCTGAGGATTTGATTTGAACATTTTGCTAAGCATTAAATTGCACGCCTCAAATTGATCGAAGTAAAGATGAAATTTTCCGAGCGGGACCTCCTGCAGTACAGTGTCACCAAATGTCAAATGTGTCTGGTTGCAGACGGCGACTTTGCGCCCGTACCTGAACGCTGTGCGTGCCACCCTCCAGGCAGCCCTGTGTTTGGAGAACTTCTCCTCTCAGGTGGTCGAGCGGCACAACAAGCCAGAGGTGGAGGTCAGGTGAGTGGTAACAATACAAGCTGTTGTGTTGATGGCAGTAACTCATCTCTGCACACTGGATTGAAGAACTGATGAATAATGCTCGTTTCTAAATCATGTTCGCTTTGATGACTACAGGAGCAGTAAGGAGTTGCTGTTGCAGCCAGTGGTGATCAGCCGTAACGATAAGGAGAAAGTTCTCATTGAGGGCTCTATTAACTCTGTGCGGGTCAGCATCGCCGTCAAACAGGTCAGTCGTCTTCCTGGTTGTACTGTATATCCTGCTTCCTGGTACCATAAAGCAAAAGGTGGGGAACTGCCTTGGACAGGTCGTCAGTCCATTCATTACAGAGCAGACACACAACACACTCACATATAGGTGGAATTTAGCTTTACAATTCAACCTTACTTGCATGTTTTCAAACTGTTGAGGGAAACCAGAGCACCCAATAGAAACCGACAATGATGAGGAAAAAAACATACCTGTACTCACACTATCCTATCAGTGCTTGCAGAAGTAAATGGAAACCTGAGAGCCACACTGATCCGAGAAGAACATGCAAATGCCACACAAAAGGAACCTTGTCCATCCTCCCTGGTAGTCATACGTAGGATGATGCTTCCCCTGTAAATTATAAATTGTTATTATTTTCCACCAACATGCTTATTTACCATTTCCGCCCGCCTGAGTCACCTAATTTAACCCAGTATTTGGACTCAAGTGTCTGTAAGTAATGAAAATGAATGTTCAGGGTAGTGGTGCCTAAGGATCGAGAACCAGTCAATACATTTACTCACAATCCTCAATAAAAATAACATGGTTACTGTAACTATACTTTAAGTAGTGAATGTTTTTTATTCTCTGCAGTAGAAAGTGAGCTATGTACATAGTTAAAGTGATCTATTTTCCCTACTCTACTTGCACAAAGAAATTTGTCCTTGTTAACCCATCTGTGCAGTAAAACACACACTCATACACACACTGAGTAACGTGCCTGGAGCAGTGGGCAGCCTTGTATATGGTGTTATGGGAAAAATCGTGGTTAGTTGCCTTAGGGACTGGGAATTGAAGCACATGGCTGATTCCCTAACCACAAGCCTATGATTGCCCCAGTCTGTAAATACAGTTAATAATACATTTTATTTTCTGATAGGCTGACGAGATCGAGAAGATCCTATGCCACAAGTTCATGCGTTTCATGATGATGAGGGCCGAGAACTTCTTTATTCTGAGAAGGAAACCTGTGGAGGTGAGTGACTTGGGGTTTCTGTATTGCATTCATTTTTTTCAGTGTACTTGTGATTTGCATAAAAAAAATTATTACAGGTTACTCACCAGTGAGGGAATCCTCAGTTGGTATATGGTGTGTGATGGAGATCATTAAGCAAAATGGAAATAGGGTCGAAATGAAGAAGTTCTTGAGTTAAAAGAAGTGTTACGACACCATACAGAAAAGTTTTACCACATGCATTAATTAAAAAGTCATTCTTAACCATAACTCTGTTTTATCACAGGGCTATGACATCAGCTTCCTCATCACAAACTTTCACACAGAGCAGATGTACAAGCACAAGCTGGTGGACTTTGTCATCCATTTCATGGAGGAGATCGATAAAGAGATCAGTGAGATGAAGCTAGCTGTGAATGCACGCGCTCGAATCGTTGCTGAGGAATTCCTAAAAAATGTACATCTTTAAATTGTGAAATTGTCTGGGGGCGGGAGGGTTGCAAAAGTTGTTAAAACACTGACAGGTAGTTAACCTTGCTTATTTTTTGTCTTTGCAGTTTTGAGGCTGCTGATGTGCCCAGGTGCCACATAGGTTTTGTGGAGAGAGGCATCGCGGGCTCAGCAGGAGCTCATTGACAACTGTCCAAAAACTGAACTACAAGACCGACCAACCCCCGCGATGCAGTAAACAGTGTCCCCTTTGCCTTCATTCCTTTTTCTGTTCAAGGTGTTTCTTGTTCCCATGTATATTGACTCACATTCAAACAGCAGAAAAGTAAGCCTTCTTCATCTAAGGAATAAATTAAACATAAGGTCAAGGCAGGTCCTTAAAAGTATTATCCCAAAAACAAATATTGATGGGCACAGGAAATACAGTGGTAATGTCCACCGTGGCTCGTAATACTGTTTGTCTTTTTATATACATGTGCTACATGTGTCGTTCTTCAGAAAAAAAATAAACAGTCTTGAATCAGACCTCAACCTAAATACGACAGGTAACGAAAAAGAAAACAAATGTTTATATTTTGACAGCATCTGATAACGGCAGGTGAAATGACTGTATTCACTGTAATGCTGAAGGTGTGAAGAAAAAAAAACAATAAAGTTATATTGCGCTTTCTGTAGCCTGAGGCTTTCATTTGTAAACTAATGCAAACATTTATTCATTCATTATCTCCCACTTTATCCTCTATTAGGGTCACGGGGGGGGGTTCCCCATGCCCATCCAGGGGAGAACGTCTCGGGCGCTGGGCAGATAGACCCAGGACAGGGTGCCAATCCATCTCTGGGCACACACTCACTCACACAGACACACTCTCTATATGGGGCAATTTTGAGAATTCAATTGACTTGATCCATGTTTTTGGACTGTGTGAGGAAACCCACGCAGACACGGGGAGAACATGGAAACTCCACCCAGATGGGGATTCGAACCCTAGCGCTGAGAGGCGAACGTGCTAACCCCTAAGCCACCGTGCCGCCCAATCCAAACAATAGACATAAATTTATCCGAATCACTGAGGTGGTTAAGTAGTGAGATGAGCTGAGCACCAAAAATAAAATATGACTCATTATTCTAAAAGAAGAAGAATAACTCATTTCCTTCCTCCTTGTTATCTAGCATCGTTTACGTTTTTAACTTTTAACAAAACCAGCTAACAAAAGGGCAGTTCCAATGTAGCATCGGTCCTCTATTTTCTAGACTAATTTATCAGCATTCCTTAGTTTAAAAGTTCATTTTGTAGTATTTAGGTGGTGGATAATTGTCAACAGTACACCTGACATTCACACTGATGTGGAGGTGGGTTCTTAATGTGTTCTGTGCTGTATAGGGATGAGACACAGTAGAGTTGCTGAAATAAACATTAAGCTGTGGCTCAGCTAACATACTGTCTATAACCTAAAAGGTGGGATTAGAAATAGGACCGAGTAAATGCACTTACACCATCACGTCGGTCACTGTAATGGTAGTACCTGCTCTGTGGGGGTCCTAACAGGTTCTGCAGACAAGCTTGTTTGTTGTAGCATGGGAAGAATGAGGCCTGGCGTTGTTCTTCTAAAATAAATACAATCCATCCAGGTTAAAGATGTCACCATAACATAGGGATTTTTTTTGTACCTGAGAAATAGATGCACAAAATGGATATTAGTGATTAGTCCATGACTGTTTTAAGCAAGGTCCATATTTCCAGTAATAAAATTTACACATTAAAACGTCCCCTAAAAGTCAGAATGCAAGAATGTTTCTGTCTGCAAATGCAAGGTCGAATTTTAAACCTTTTATTACACATCAGTAATTACACAAATACAGACTTTGCTCCTTCATACAATCTTATTGTTACATTTATATTAATTAGTACCATAAGAGTTGTTTTTGAGGAAAATAAAACATCACTTTGGTAAAGAAGATTATCTGGAAATGTAGGTAGGTCATAGTAATGCAACAGCATGAAAAATCTTTTTAAAGAAACATGTGCTTTGTTGAAACATTCTTGGAAGCTGCATTCCTGTTTCAACTTGACTGGAAGTTCACAATGCCCAGGTTTCACAAGTCTGATGTGGAGCAACCGCAGTGGTTCGTTCACTAGCATCTGAAATCACATCCATCATTACTGAGACTGTCAGGTGTTCACACACTTTTGACCTTATTTTGTCTGGGACTCTTTTACAGTTTGATCTGAAGTGAAAACAGAAATGTTGCACAAAGAAACTGTCCATTGACTCTTTATTTCTAATAAAACATGTTGGGACAATTGTATTGTTCCAGGACTTTTATTACCATTTCTGTGCATAAGTACATCTATGCATCGCTTTCTCACGGACACACTTTATACAGTTCATTATACACGTTCATTATTCAGAGTTATACTTCAGATGGATTTATTACAAACCCAAATCCACTTAATACAAAAAATGATGCCCATCTTCCCACTTGATTTTAAATCAATAAAAATATAGATATATTTAGGTTCACTCACTTTGGAAGCATTATACACTCACCACTCACTTTATTAGGTTCCCCTCCTCGTTTATACACTTATTGTCAGTTTTACTTAATATGTAGCTTAGCCAAGTAGTTCTGCAATTCAAGTTCATCTGCCTCACTCCATCTAATGGTTGGAACCTCTGGACCATCACAGATCAGGTATTATTTGGATGATGGATCATTTTCAGCACTGGTGGTGAGTATGTATAGGGTGGTAATAGTGCCTTAAAAACAGAAGTGCTGCTGGTGCTAATTCACTATAAATTCTTTTAGACACAACTACCTTGTGGCTCCAATCAGAAATGGCTGCCCATCTGTTGTTGCGCAGGATGTTTATTCCAGCAGCACTAATGTATTGATCTTTTCGTACTAGCGCAACATACAAACTTCCATGTGTGCACTAAAACAGCACTTCCCACCGAAATGGTCTCATCAGCTTCAATGCACCGTGTGACTGATCCACCACCCAACTGAGGGTTCTAAAGATTACATGACAGAGTAAAAAGGACTGATTAGTACACAAAAAACAAACTAATGGACTACAGCCTAAAATTGTAGAACTGCAAAGTGCATCTATATGGTAAGGGAACTGATAACAATGAGTGTGTACCTAATAAACTGAATGGTGTGAGTATAACAGACTGATCTTAGTCTGAATCCTTCCAACTACAGTAGATAAACACAACAATCATATAATAATTGCACACATCACTCATGGATTCCATCCTTACACACACACATACACAAAACAGTCCCTCAAAGTAACAGAGAGATAATAACCAGTAACACGTGACAAAAAACAACAAACACCAAATCAAAATATATAAAATTAAAACCTGTATTACACACTCTGTATATAAGCCATTTCCCAAAAGAGTACATTATTAATACAGAACATTTTACACCAAAAGTGTAAAATGAGACGTTCTTTAATGTTCAGGTCTATTTTTAAAACTGAATGCTGAAGGACCTGACTGCTTATAGTGTTGAGATGTGTACAGTCAAAAGCAAAAGTGATGCATGTTATGATAGCAGCTTGGTATAATGTTTCATTTTAAAATCACACAAATTATATTTACAGTTACATTTATTGGCATGAATGTCCTTCAAATGTCCCGCCAGGTTTTTACATACGTGATTTGAATTTTTTTGTGGGTTAACCAAAAGCAACACATTTTCTATTACCTACAAATGTAAGGCAAAATATAAAGAACAGCCATCTGGATGCTACAACAGGAAGCTTTTTACAATTTTAACAACATGTATGAAATTGGTTAGAAATGTTCTAGCTAATGAACAGAGGTCAAGCTGCATTTTGGGTTTTTTTGTTTTTAATTATTTTAATTTTATATAGAACTGTATATTTACTGGAATTTACTTGACTTCCATTTTAACACCAAAAACCCAGTTTACAGTTTTCCTGATGCACCTTTTGTAAAGACTATAAAATGAGATCAGTCACTTTGTTCTAAAAATAATCATTCTCTACTAACTGAGGCCTTTTTAAATGTTGAGGGTGATTCTTTGAAATGTAATGGCCCACATTATTTTCTGAGAAATTACTTTATTTAAGTTTGTTGGACTGAACTTTTATCTATTTATGGATTTTAGTTTTTTATGTTGAACATTTATGTTAAAGGTTAGTTAGTTCTGAATTTCTGTGTATGATCTGGGGCTCATTTTGGGTACTTATTAATGTCTTACGATTCTATAAAGCTGAATACACTTTTTAAAAAATGCTACTGAAATACGACTGCATTTTCTGTGGCAATTTGCAAAAGTTTAGTAAAAGGTTTAAAAGAACTATTATTAGCAGGCTTTGTAGGTTAAAACCTAACTGGCTATACTTGAATGAGGTGTAAACGAGTTCAGTACAGAGAAGCTCGTCATCAGAATTTTTTTTAAAAAGTGCTCTTGTGTGGAAAATACTAAATTCGATTTCAAAGCCTGTTCGAACCTTAAAAATACAGAAAAATTATAAAGTGTGCACATGGTACACAGATATTTTTGGATTTGCTTAGTTTTAGACATGGTAATAATATTGTTGGTATTCAGTAATGACCTTTTGTTTGCGGATTTTATCTTAACACAATGGTGCATATATTAGATCATAGCCGTCTAGTGTCTTATTTCTGAACCCTGAAAGTAATAAAACAGCAGTACAGAATGTTGTTACCAGCAAAACCACTCAACAGGGAAACGGGACGAATGAGGAACCAGATTCTTTTGTGAATTCTGGAAGCTCAGACCAGCGTCATCTAGACTGAGAGCAGTGAGACAGATGTTTGTAGACCTCCCAGGGTCAGAGGTGAGCAGGGACAGTTATCAAAGCTTGCTCCGCTGTTCGATAGATATGTACATTCTGAGGGAAAAAAACAAAAGAACTTAAGAAATTAAGAAAACTAGTAAAAAACATTCAAACACAAATGTAATAATCTAATTTGTTACAAATCCCTTTTAACAAAGCTGTGTGAATCAAATATTAAAATACATACAAACAACATTAGAGTAAACAGGTTTTGGTAATGCTGTTCTAGAAGGTTCCACAATTAGCAAGTTAACAAGCAACAAGCAGAAAGTCCATGTCTATTTCAGCAAGACAATGTCTTGCATCTTGTTTTGCATTATTTACAACACGGTGGCTTCCTAAGAAAAAGAGTGTGCATGTGTTCCACTGGACTGCCTCCAGACTTATCTGAAAAATGTTTAGTGCATCATGAATATGAGAAACAGACACAATGGCCACCATCATCAGAACATTAAATAATGATGTGCTGGGTAAAGTTACAAAAAGAACACCATTGCAAAGAATGTTTCATGGCTTGGGAGCATTTTGCAGCATCTGAATCACCGGCTCGCTATTATTAAAGAAACAATGATTTCAAAACTACGAACAAAATTATAAAGGAAGGTGTTTAAACATTTTTCCAAAAGCATGGTCGTGAGACTTGCCCATTGCTTGCACCCAATGCAACAATATGTAATAATAAGTTCATGAAAGTGTGTGCATGGACTTAACACACATGTAAAACAGGTACTTCAGAGGTTTTTCATTATGTTTGCTTGTATAAATCAGACATATAGACCTAAAGACCTATATATAAACCTAATTTAAATACAAATTAGGGACATTGTGGAGTCATTAAAGTAAAACAGATATTGAAACATTTTTTGTTACATTTTATTGGAATGTTTAGGGCATTACAATAAATGTAATTTAAACATGGTTTCACTTAATAAAAATTTAAGATCTTGTGGTACTTTTACTTCCATTAAGAACTAAATAATTTAATTACAATGATTGTTTACCCATTATTACCTGTTATTCTAAACCTGAGACCAAGTTAATTAACACTGCTTGAAATCTACATAATACATTCGCTAAGCATTATGGTAAAATATTTTACTTTTTTTTATTTAAGATATTGTTATTTTATCCTGGCAATGTGTTCTTTAAAATAACATTTGTGCCTGCACAAAAAATACAGATCAGTAAGCAGCTAAAAACATAAAATTAAACATGAATTACAAGACAAAAAAGTTTGAGAACTGAGAGTCAAAGTGCAACAAAGAAACCAATTTTTGTAGATTGGTCATCGAGATGCAAAGTAGTTTTTATAATTGTGCGTTTGGCAGTAGTCATGTATTGTTCTTTCAGAGTTTTATTCATGTAAACATTAATTATTTATTTAGTTACAAATAAATTAGTTTTTTATGGTCGTAAACATTTGTCATTTTATATAATTAGGAAAAATACTGTGGATTAAAAACCACTGTACATTATCTGCTTAGAAAAGAAACCATTCAGTTTTTGTTCCGTTGTGCATGTAATCAACTGAATTGAGAGAAGTAATGTGCACATGTGCGTATGTGTGTCTTTTAATGGTGAGCTGGCACTGTTAGCAACGCCTCCTCTGGCATCCGCGTCACATCTACATTCTGTATGGCACAAAACACAAAGATGACATCAAACATGAAAACGCTGTGGAGTCATATAGAAGATTTTGAGGACACCATAACCAGTCAAAATGATTTTTTTAGTCTCTTGTGAATATTGATTAAATGTATTTAACCTTGATTCAGGTATATCTAGGAAGCAAAATCCTGATATACCTTGTCTGAAATACACAACCAAACCCTTTGAAAGAGCAGACACAAAACAATGTGTGCATGGCAGGAGCTTTAAATATAACGTGTTTATGTCAATATAGGCACTGTGTTACTGCGGTTCAGAGCGAATGCCTCATAAATAAAAACAAGCTTTAGGCAGCATAACTTTTTAGCAACCAAAATATCAGGGATGATGAATAACAATAACACAATAACACAAACTTATACCCACATAGTACCCTGGAAAATAAAACTACACCAGTGATATGTTATAAATATGATAATTTCACGTTTTTTTCCACACTAAACTAGTCAATCCATGGATCAAGAATTGGCCTTCCTCAAAATTGTTGCCAAAGAGTTTGGCTGACTTTTAAACACACAATTAAAAGGTTTTTGGTCCTATTCCTTATTTTTATTGGTAAGGCATATATTGCACAATTTAGTACCAGAAGTGTAAAGTAAGTCATGTTCAATGGATAAAAGTTATTACTGTTCATGCTCAATAAAGGAATAATAGAGGGATTAAACTGATTACAAACGAAACATGTTTCTTATATAAAGCCTCTTTTGTACGTGTCATTCTTACCTCTGGTCTTTCCCTGTGAGTATTCACAGCTTCCACATTTAAATAGATTGGTTCAACTTTACAGCCTGCGGCAGGAAAACAAGAGGCATCATCAGATGATTTACAGTGCAGCAATCGCAGTATCTACAGTAGTGACAGTTGTATGGATTAAGTGCTGTGTTACCATAAGCCACCGGTGTAAGCTTCAGGACTGTGTGCAACGGGCACATCAGGTAAGGCAGTTCCTCTGTGGGAGACATGGGAAGTTTTATAAATTACCGCAAAATAATCCTTATGTATGATATTCATTCATTCATTATCTCCCGCTTTATTCTCTATTAGGGTCGCGGTGGGGTTCCCCATGCCCATCCAAGGGAGAACATTTTGGGCGCTGGGCAGATAGACCCAGGACAGGGCGCCAATCCATCGCTGGGCACACACTCACTCACACACACACACTCTATATGGGGCAATTTTGGAGAATTCAATTGACTTGATCCATGTTTTTGGACTGTGGGAGGAAACCGGAGGACCCGGAGGAAACCCACGCGGACACGGGGAGAACATGGAAACTCCACCCAGATGGGGATTCGAACCGGGAATCCCTAGCGCTGAGAGGCGAACGTGCTGACCACTAAGCCACCGTGCCGCCCCCTTATGTATGATAAATACCTAAAAATGAATTAATCACTTACAATTAATAATTATTAAAATTTACATTTGAATATGAGAAAACAGATCTTTATTTGTGCTCTGCTGATTAATGCCAAAATAACTTGAGATCAGCTGATTCCTGTCCTCACAATTTCGGTAATTGGGTATAACTGCATTAAAGTGCGCCCTCTTGTGTGCATTACACCATTCATGACTCCAGAGAAAAAAAAAAAAAATAACAAATCATAATATTCATTCATATCATAACTTATTTATTGTATAATTTAAATTTATAAAAAATTAAAAATATATATTCGTAAAAAATATTTATTAAAAACGGCACAATGAACAGCAGACAGAGATTTTGCAGACAAGTGCCTATGTGAAAGCATTAGAAAATGAAGGGTTGTAGCCAATACGGCACAGAGGTCCGTACCTGCTGTCTTGTCTAAAAAGTAGGCTAGAAGGCAGCGCATAACCGCCTGGTGGCAGATAACCAGGATATTTTCTTGCCGCTCCAGCTCCATAATAACGGGCTCCAACCTTTGCACCAGATCCTCATAAGACTAAAAAGACACAAGGACATGATCGTTAAAACTGTTTAAACTAGTGGTGAGCTGCAATATTCGCTGATTCGATTCGGAGAACCGTAGTCGACTATGAACCTCATAGTCGAATGTATCATTTTGATCACATGGGGGCGCCCATGGCTGCTGCTAAGCATTAGTTTTTACATGAAATGTCTTTGTTTTCGTTATATATATATAGCCTTTTGTCAAATAAAATCATCCTAATTTCTAGAAAAAAAAGAAAAAAGAAAAACCAAAAAAAAAGGTTTTCTTTTGTTAGAAAAACAAGTAAAATATATTTAAAAAAATCTTTTTTAAAAACTACGCTTATAGCGCCATCTTGTGGTGAAATTTTAACTGATTCGTCTATCAGTCGACCATAGGGAAAATCTGACGAATCAGATTCGACTATGAAAATCTTTAGTTGAAGATGCCCCTAGTTTAAACTCCGTTTTTTTTTTTAGGAAAATTAAAAAAAAAACTTTTTTATATATACACACACACACACACACACACAAAGAGCGGTTTGAGGAAAAACTATTTCATCCCTGCTTGACACTGTCTAATGGGGTTGTTTATCGCAGCTCCCTGAAAGATTATCCAGTGTGCAACTGTAAGCTGCCTGTGCTAAGATTAACCACCAATGCAATGTGGCTTTACTATGTGCCTTCACTCTTTCAGGCTCTCATCCTAACCCCTCATCCCACAAACAATATTAGTGGAATATTAGAACCATCACCTCTCCTTTAGGATAGCGATAGCGATATTTGTCCTGATCGCGCAAAGCAAACTCCAGAGGAAACTGCTTCTGAATCTCCTCGTACATCAGTTCCTCACACACACCCTGCAATACAAACACAATATCAATATGACCATGCCTCCTGCACATACAGCAAAAGATTTACAACACATTTACATTGATAATGGTTTTTAGTGGAATTTGTCTAGACGACAGTAAATCAGTTAAACAGCAAAAAACAAAAAAAATTGTTTGATACCTTAAAATTTTTATAAAGGGGAATAAAATCTAGGGATGTCTTACTGATTTAGTTGTTTAAAGTACAAATAACAGCACTTATTTAGATCACAAAACAGATACCAGACAAAGTAACTAAGGGTAATAATGTGTTTGCTTTTGAGTTATGTGACACAACACGTGAGCCACATCTCATGTCAGGATTTGACTAGCATTGCTGTGGTTGACAGGAAGTCAATATACCATCCCTCTCTCCCTGAGACCAAAGCCAGTTTTGCTCTCTTTAGGCTGCAGCCATTTTAACTTACCAATTAAAATATCTTGGCAGATCTTTAATTTTAATGACTGAATAATCGAGTTTTAGCTTTGACTTTTCCTTCTGTTTATGTTAATGCTTCTAAAATCTCACAGCATCAATCTCGTTGAGAGCTTTCCACTGTTCATACGGTACATCCAGCGCTTCAGCTGTCTGAATCGTCCTCTTCATCTGACTCGTCCACACCTTCAGATCACTAATCCCTTGTTGTTTGATGAACTGACCTAGACAGCGAGCAAACTGAAAGACACCGACAATTTTTTTTAAGTTTAGGTTGAATTCAGGTATTTTTAAGAAGGGCTGAGTTGTTGCACCTCATTCTTATCCAAATCCACCCTGATAATTGACCTCCGATTAAAAACCAAGTGCAAAACAACATAAAATCAGACATTCACCTCTTTGCCCCGGGGCGTGAGACCTGAGTCCCCACCAATCCTGCCCTTAACGTTGAGGTCGCTTTCTCCATGACGACACAAGTAAATGGACCGTGGTGTGATGTGAATGTTCATGAGGTAATATACGATTCGACTCTGGACATGATCTTGAACTCGGTTTACCAAATACCGCCGACCCACATCAATAATCTTTATGAAGGACAATTCTCTGTAAAGCAGAAATCTTTTATAGTGAAAGATAATATGAACTAGCAGGAAACCTAGTTTGAGTTTCTCTTTATTACCTGTCCAGCACCTCATCCAGAGGCTGGTATGAGTTTTCATAGCACTTTATTCTCTTCATAAAGTCCTCCACCGCCTGCTCCGTGTTGCAGTGTGTGTAATCTGGGCTGCCCAGCTTTACTTGCTGAGAAAGAAAATGGTAAAATGGTATGAGAAGAAAACAGTAAAACAATACAATGGTTTACAGAAGTAATGCACAAATTATAGAACTAAATATCAGTGATTATTATTGCTATTCTAATTATTATTATTTAAACACTAGTGCTCTTGTATAAGTTGATTTACTAATTGATTTACTAACAAGCTTTAGGCAGCATAACTTTTTAACAACCAAAATATTAGGGATGATGAATAACAATAACGAATAATAAGTTCAAACATAATATTATGTAAAACTTCCCCTGATCTTAGGTGAAATTTAAAGTGGTACCAGCACAAAAAGTCATAATCAGTGCACCTCAACATTACATATTACTGGTACTCACCACAATGTTTTCTGCAATAACGTCTGGGTCTTCACAAACAGACTCTACAAAAAAAACCTGCAAAATTTATAAAAAGGGTTTGTTATTTGGTGTTTTCATTTATAAAAATGCAGCAGAAACTGCTAATGTATGCTTTAAAGTGGAGGTATTAAAATATATATATATATTCAACTAAAATAAAAAGTGTGACAACTGATAATGACAAATTTTGATTTTGTTCTTACAATAACATAATATAGTAGATGTTCTTATCAAGAGTGACTTACACAAGTTTTCACAGGATTTAATTTAGTCAGAATAAAGATTTTGGTAATTAGCACTGATGGGGACTGAACAAAGTGGACCATGGCTGAAGCTCTCATGCACATATTTGACTGTGGAGAATCATGGTCAAGCTTCTGTTCAGAAAGCAAGCCTGATTTGACAGTCCTGCCCCTAAACAAAACCAGAATCACTGACTTACCTTGAATCCATTACGTTCGGCAAATCGCATAATTGTCTCTCTCCTCTCTCGTGTAGTGTTTGTGGCATCAAACACCTGCAGGCAGAACAGAGGGCACATACACATGAATCAAACTAAACCACTGCATTGACATATGGTCAACCTACAGGTCATTTACTCACCGCCACTTGCCCTCCATCCTCTGTAAGATACTGGCGCACATCAGTAAGAGCAGCTGATGCACACTGCCTGAAAGGAAAATCAAGAAGTGTATTCTTTCTCTTTATACAAAGCATCCTTAGCTAAAAGGCAACTTAGCAAACCTGGACATGCTGGGATTTACCGAAATTTTCAGACCTGCTGATACTAGTTTCTAATACACACTGAAAACCTGACCAATAAACTCAGATGAGGTTGCTGAACAGCAGTACAATCTGAAGAGCTGTGTGATCTTACTTCCTGATTTTAAGTCCTTCTTCATTATCTGGTTGGAAGAACTCAAACGACTTGTAGATCTTCACACATTCACGTCTGTACTGTCCAACATTAAATTCTAAAAACAAGAAGACATTTGCTAGATAAATTATTGAGTCTATATCATTTGTATATAAAAAAACCTACCAATACACAGATGTATGGTATTATTATAACTTTCAAAGTTTAAATCCACATCTGAATATTTACCCTTTGTTGGCACACCAATCCAATTGAGGTAGCGGGTGAGTTTTTTGGAGATGTAAGTCTTGCCACGAGCAGGCAGACCAACCGTGACGATAAGAGTGGGGCAGTTGGTCATGCACACTGCAAATAAAGACATTATTATTATAAAAACATGTAAACAATTAGAATATGGCAGGGTCATTTTGACTTTTGTCAAAATGCTATTTTATCATTTATTCCAAAAGGGTTTTTAAAAAAGTCTAAAAAAGGACAGGACCTTATCATGTGTTGTATGGTTTAATTAGAAGGACTGACAAGTTTTAAAGTCCAGTTTTTGTTGTTTGTTGCAATTTAATACCGCAGTGTGGTAACAAAGTTGATAACAGTGCAGCTGCATCTTTATTTTATCTATTAAGAAATATAGCTAGACAGATCAGAGGTCATACAAGCTGTTACAAAATGCCCCATGTACAGATAGAACACAATAAAGCGGTGAAGCAATCGGTTTTCAAAAGTTTCTTATTTTAGAATTTTACCCTAGCTAAAGGTTAAAGATTTTAATAAGCCTACATATGTTGATTTCTTCATTTGGTTGTAAGACTAAATAAACCAAATGTTCCTTTACATCAACTCTGTTTAATATCATTATGGATCATTATGGGGTCGTGGTAGCTCAGTGGTTAGGGAATTGGGCTATCAATCTGAAGGTTGGCGGTTCAAATCCCAGATCCACTGAAGTTACCAATGTGGTTCCTTGAGCAAGACCCTTAACCCTCATTGCTCCAGGGATGTTGTGATGAACCCTGTGCTCACTTTGTAAGTCACTTTGGATAAAAGCGTCCAATAAATGACCAAATGTAATGTAATGTATTGGACCTTTTATTTCGCACAGGTGCAATATAATGACAAAACAAGATAATGCGTTCTTTAAATGTCTCTCAAAAAATAAGCAATATATATATATATATATATATATATATATATATATAAGGGCGGCACGGTGGCTTAGTGGTTAGCACGTTCGCCTCTCAGCGCTAGGGATTCCCGGTTCGAATCCCCATCTGTGTGGAGTTTCCATGTTCTCCCCGTGTCTGCGTGGGTTTCCTCCGGGTTCTCCGGTTTCCTCCCACAGTCCAAAAACATGGATCAAGTCAATTGAATTCTCAAAATTGCCCCATGTAGAGTGTCTTTGTGTGAGTGAGTGTGTGCCCAGCGATGGATTGGCGCCCTGTCCTGGGTCTATCTGCCCAGCGCCCGAGACGTTCTCACCTGGATGGGCATGGGGAACCCCACCGCGACCCTAATATAGGATAAAAGTGGGAGATAATGAATGAATGAATGAATATATATATATATATATATATATATGTATGTATGTATGTATGTATGTATGTGTGTGTGTGTGTGTGTGTGTGTGTGTGTGTGTGTGTGTGTGTGTGTGTGTGTGTGTGTGTGTGTGTGTGTGTGTGTGTGTGTGCAATTACAGTTCGTATTCCAGAGGGTGTCTATACACTTTTCGCTAAATTGTGTCGCTTTAAAACACAAACCAATACCAAATTACTATAAATTAACGTTACAATTCAGCAACGCAAACGCGACACAACTTTAATTACACAGTTCCATTATACCAAGAATCACATATTAGAATGAAACCCAAACAAACAAAAGCTTAGTACACGTTTCGTACGAACACTAACAAGTACGGGAGTGTGGAGTTGCACCGACGTAGGATAACCGACGCTTGACCCCCGAGTCACAGAAACTCAAGTAGCATCACAATCTACATTCAACCAACCTTTCCGCTGGAAAATCAGTTTATCTGGAAGCCCGTTCTTGCAAGGCATCCATATTTTCTTCAGTGGGTTTTGTGTGAGTTCCCGAGACGGTGTCGGTCCCCTGCGCCCCGAGCCGCCGGTGTCCATTGTGTCAAAAGCGACACTTCAGCAAGTAAAGACGGACACTCGGTTCGGATCAAAAAAAAACTAAAAGACACGCCCACAAACTTACACAACACGCTTCATAACTGTCGTGGTATAAAATTCAGTTTACTATTGACCTGAACTGCAGCAGAGCCAAAACACAATCACCATCACGAAGCCATTTCCATGTAATACATCCTGATGCTCGGCTGACTAATGAAACGACCGGTCGTAATATCTCTATTAGCTGCGCACGAAAAAAAAACAAAGCGTTCCCGACTATCTCACAACTCGCGTTCTAGATTATTTGCAAATGTCTCATTAGCGATAAAAAGATTTTTTTCATTCATTATCTTCCGCTTTATCCTCTATTAGGGTCGCGGTGGGGTTCCCCATGCCAATCCAGGGGAGAACGCCCCGGGCGCTGGGCAGATACACCCAGGACAGGGCGCCAATCCATCGCTGGGTACACAATCACACACTCAAACACACTCTATATGGGGCAATTTAGAGAACTCAATTAACTTGATCCATGAATGTATAAGGAATTTAAAATTCCTGACACTTGATCCATGTTTTTTTTTTGGACTGTGGGAGGAAACCAGAGAACCCGGAGGAAAGCCAAGCGGACAAGGGGAGAACATGGAAACTCCACCCAGATGGGGATTCGAACCAGGAATCCCTAGCGCTGAGAGACGAACGTGCTAACCACTAAGCCACCGTGCCGCCCCGAAAAAAAGATGCCTCACATAAACAACAAAAACATTAATAATAATTACGACGAATGTATATTAATACTAAACAAAATAAACTAACCTGTAAAAAGTTAAAATGCAAATGCCAAAAACGTGCAAAGTGGATGTAAAGACACAAAAAAAAAGCCTAGCTGAAACAACATCATCCTAAATATAAAAACAATGTGCAACTCTGTTTAAGCACATTATGAAAGTCAAGATGCAGCATATAGTAGTCTTTATGTCAACTATATGGTGTAATACAAAATAACCCTACTATATAGAGAGGGGGCGGCACGGTGGCTTAGTGGTCAGCACGTTCGCCTCTCAGCGCTAAGGATTCCCGGTTCGAATCCCCATCTGGGTGGAGTTTCCTTGTTCTCCCCGTGTCCGCGTGGGTTTCCTCCGGGTTCTCCGGTTTCCTCCCACAGTCCAAAAACATGGATCAAGTCAATTGAGTTCTCCAAATTGCCCCATGTAGAGTGTGCCTGTTTGAGTTAATGTGTGCCCAGCGATGGATTGGCACCCTGTCCTGGGTCTATCTGCCCGGCGCCCGAAAAGTTCTCCCCTGGATGGGCATGGGGCACCCCCCCCCCCCCCCCTCGCGACCCTGATATAGGATAAAGCGGAAGATAATGAATGAATGAGAGGGAGAGAGAGACCAACGGCGTTGTTGTCAAACATACTGATACTCCATCATCTGTGTTAGCATGGATTTATTTTTTTACTCGTTTTAAAGTTGAAGTGAACATGCATGATCCTCTACTATCCACCAGGAGGTGCTACAACACACTTCATCTTACAGGAATTTGACTGCCATTCAAACACATAACCCTACTTTCTTTGAACATTCTTCAAGAGTACAACTCAGAGAACAGTTTAATTAATATTAAACTAATTAATATTAATATTTGCATTACAGACCGACCTCATGCCATTTGTCTTCAGAATCTGCATTTCTACTCGTCACCTTTTTACAGCTGAAATTGTGGTAGTTAAACGATAATGAAAAACCTTTTGGCTAAATACTCCACAGGTTCTGCCCTTTATTCAGTTATAAACCAGCTCAAATACATTCACAGCATATGACGGACACAATTACACAAAATATTTTCAGCAATTGATATTTAAAGCAGGTAAAAAAAAATGAATGAATGAAATTTACGGCGGCACGGTGGTTAGCACGTTCGCCTCTCAGCGCTAGGGATTCCCGGTTCGGATCCCCATCTGGGTGGAGTTTCCATGTTCTCCCCGTGTCTGCGTGGGTTTCCTCCGGGTTCCCCGGTTTCCCCCCACAGTCCAAAAACACGGATCAAGTCAATTGAATTCTCAAAATTGCCCCATAAAGAGTGTGTCTGTGTGAGTGAGTGTGTGCCCACCGATGGATTGGCGCCCTGTCCTGGGTCTATCTGCCCAGCGCCCGAGATGTTCTCCCCTGGATGGGCATGGGGAACCCCACCGCGACCCTAATAGAGGATAAAGCGGGAGATAATGAATGAATGAATGAATGAATGAAATTTACACCTAAATCATTCTGATCACTCAGCTACCTGCACATATCAAACAGTTTTGCAGCACAGCAGTAAGATATTATTTCCAGGTATCACTCAAACACATGATGCAATATTCTCTGTTTAAGTGGCAGAGATTTTAAAGAACTTAATTTGCATGCTTTATTTAAAAAAAAAAAATCACATCTCAGAGACACCTCTGTATATAACCACATAATGTTATACTCCAATGAATGAAATACTAAAGTTTTTTTGTCACCTCACTAAAATACAAGATAATATATGACATTGTGTCATTTTTATCAGTTCCTGTGTATACTAAATGAACACCCAGCCATCACGCAACACACTTCAACAAGGGCTGACCACATTTAGCAACAAGCCATCTAGAGTCATACGTGCTGACTATACCTTATTACATAACTTGCTGCACTACACCCCTAATACCCTGCTAATCTTCTATATATTGTATATATAAGCTGCGCATTGTCTCGGGCAAGTCTGTCACAGTCAGTTCTTAAAGGAAAGTGGGTCTCCACCTGTAGAGTAAACACAATGACCTTCTGATGGAAAATCCGGGCTACTCCAAACATACAAACAACAACTGCTTTTCATTTCAACACAGACTCCTTATAGTCACTTACTATTAACTACAATCTAACATTAGTGTAACCATATAAAACTGTAAAATCTCACAGCTGTTAATAAATATTTCTGAATGGCAAAAGCTGTTTTGAAGAGATTTTACAATTCACTAGTGATCCAACAGAGATAAACAAACACACATGCGTGGTGAGATCTGAACTCTGCATAACCTCTGTAGAGACAGCCCTGCAGACATATCAGTGGTTCTAACACTAATCCCTGCACGATTGAACGAGTACAGTAGCCCTGATTTGTACTCCAAAACAAATGCCCCATATTCCAAGCCAACCCCAAGAGAAGGCATCATCAAGCACGTCGTTCATTTCATTTCCACACGCAACTATTAACAATCACCTCCGCCCCCGAATCCCATGCGATGAAATGAAACGTGCTGCCCAACACGTAGAACTAGATTTGGGTGCACATAACCCACCACATCTGCATTAATGCTGTGAAGTTTATGAATCGGACAGTCCGTCCGTCAGTGTTGCTGTGTGAATGTAAACGTTCTTGATGCTGCACAACCCGCCTACGTGAGTACTCTTGTTTACTTCTTTCTCCACGGCAAAGACAAACGCAGCGTTCACTTCATCCGACAGAATCGTGCGTCGCCGTTTACAGGACAGAAATCACCGCGTTTCTTACCCGCTCTGCCTGAATTTGGAGTGTTTGTAGACGGGCCGGCACCCCTCATCGTCTTCTTGTTTATGACCGTACGTCTGTTGTGAGCGCTTGTGTGAATGCGTGTAGTGATGTGTCTGATTCGGTTCCTTTTCCTGGATGAACAACTCTTTAAAGCGAGACAGGCGACGAATCAATTCTCGCTGTCGTTTTAAACGATGCTTGAAATTATATTCTCTAATATTTTTAGATGTTAAATGATTTTTTTTTAAAGAATAGACACGCACAATTGAGAGAAACTGTTATTTGAAGAAAATGTTATTTGAATGTGGTAGTTACAATAAGATTAAAACGCATGGGAAATGTAAAATGATGAGATGTACGTTGTGCATACGGTTCAGATTTATAAACTGTGTGTCAGGAAGTTTGATTATATAATGTAGTATTAAAAGATATGTAATATTAATAGTGTAACCCTCAAACAGATTCCTTCAGAAGAGTCGACTCTGTGAAGTGAATCGCTGACTGAAACGTGCTATAGCTACACACCCACCTCTGAATGGAATCCAATGAAGACAAGTTTCTTTTGTTTTCTTTATTTACGTTAACATTACTCATACACATATAATACTAATAAGAAGAATAATATATTTCCAGTAGTGTTAGATTCCACTAAATGTGACTGTTCTTAGACAAGTGTCCTTAGACCTTTCGACAATGAATTACAAAGTTATCCAAGAGGTTGCCAGTGATGTTACTAGACATTAATTCAGGCTCCCAGCTAAGCATCTTTTATCAGTTCCAGAATAATTAAGCGTCCCATTCTACAGCTACTCTACTTAACCTGCAAGCCGCTGTCTTGTACTTTTTCCTGCTATTCCCGAAGTTGTGTGTCTTCCACATAGAGACAGAGAAACATCTGCAGCCATCCTCGGATACAAATGGCCAGACTTGCAATTGTTTTATCCTTGAATTGTTGCATAGTAGTATTATTTCCAGTTCTGCTTCATCTCTCATAATTACGATTCCTCTTAGAGAATGGTGTCTTCAACCCTGACCCTGAATACCTAAAGAGATTAGACTGGTTTCACACGAATCTGTCTTCTTTTGTATCTCTCCAGGCTGAGTGTTGTGTTTTGAATCCTACGAGTATATGCCTCAAAATACCTCCCCCTCCTCATTACCCAAACAGTGAGTTCATTCTTGTTTTGCAGGATTTTTGGTGTTAAAGGTGGGAAAGTGTGGAATGGACTCTACTCCTAGTTCCTTTTCCTTATAGTCCAATTGCAATGGAGGTTTACCATAACCTTCCAACTCCACATCTCAGACACCAGAACACCAGACACCAGTTTGTGCCTTTGACCCGATGGCTACACATGTTAAGAACAGGTGGGGCTTTCACCAGTGCTATGGTGCTATTATTGGATCACACATACCGATACTTGCACCCACTTTTATCACTGTAATTACCACAGTGACTACTTTAACTGTAAAGTCTGGTATTCCATCATCCTTCAAAGTGTTTTAGATGCAAAGGGACTTTTGTGAAACCTGTTTGCAGATAGGCCTGGGAATATACACTCAGATTTAATACTGTCCATATTGTGGGATTTTAAAAATTATTTTATTTAAACCAAGACCAAGTACGCATGTTAAAGGTACTGATGATGGTATACTAAATAAGGCAAGTACAGTAGAGTGGGTACAATGAAATTAACATTAGATTAGCAGTGATTTGAATGATATATATATTTTTTAATTTACAGAACGAGTAAGAGAACCAAGATAAACTGGATTAGGGCAGTGTGGCACTCAAGGTATTTATAAAGTATCTCCCTGATGACTTTTGGTCCAGATAGAAAAATAGGGTTTGACCTACTGTCGTGATCACTGTGTTTCTGCATTTAGACCCAGATTTAGCACCATGACTGGAACATTCTGGTCAGACATATCTAAAATAAGTTTGCTCATGTGCTTAGATAGCATTAAAACATGCCTCCATGAATTGTATAATGTGTGAAATAAGGCAACTATGTGAGGCATAAAATATTATTGAATGATGATGACAATTAAGTGAAACAAGAAACGAGTACCATTAATAATGAAATGTTTAAACCAAAGTTTTGTGTTGATGAAAGAACAAGAGACATCAATTTTGACTTTGCTATTTTCTTGCCCAGATATAGCACAGGGACCTGGAAGATGTGTGTGTGTGTGTGTGTGTTCTCTGTATTATATAAGTTTGAATTCAAATACTAGAGACTATTTTGGTGCTACACTGATATCTACACTGGCCATATCAGCGGTGCTTGAAACAATGACACCAATTATGAAAAAATGTTTTTAGAGTGTCTCTAATGAGATGACAGCACTGCCACCACAACAAGAAATACAGCAACACAAGAAATACAACAACTTTGACAAAAATTTGTAACAGGCCTTACTTAATTAATGTTTGCTATTGATAAGTCTATAATTGCTAAAGGCTTAGATCGGTCACACAATAAGAAAATCGGTAACTATGTGCTGGGAACGATCCATCACCCTAAAAAAAAACCCTGATCAGTATGGCCCAGTGGGGGTACTGATCAATAAAGAACAAGGTATAAGAGGGCTCACAATTGATACACATAAACTAATTACCTACAGTATTTAATAATAGAACTACAATGTGTATATGTAGGGTAAGCTGTATTGATAAAATAAAGAACAAGTGGAGAATTAAGAAAGGGGTTTTAATATTGTTCTTGATTGGTGTACATGTACAGTCTTGTGCCCAATTTAATGCACATTTATTGCATTAAACAAGCGATTGCAATAAAGTGATGGGTGCCAGTGCTGCTGACCATGATCATATATGTACTGTAAATCATAACTTTGTTTTTTCTTTGCTTGTTGAACAATTGCAAATTACATATTTAAGCGGTAAAAAAAAGCTATTCCTATTTCGACATCAATTACTCCACATAGTCCTGACCACTAACCGACTGCTTCTCAGTTTTGAATCTCAGTTCCTAAAAATGTACAAAAAAACATTTCCTCATAATTTATTTAGATTTTAGTTTTCCTAGCCCTAGATATTGTAAAAAATAAAAATAAATCTATACATGCCTAAATAATGTCACCATTCTGGTTATGTGAAGATCTTTTCTGACCAATAGCTGAATGACAAAGAAAATATAAGTACTTACGTTTTGTGGAAGGTCCTGTGTATGGTAGATAATAAGCGCCTAGAGTCCCCTCTGGCTCCCTACAAAAAGAAAACATGCCTTTTTGTGCATTGTGTTGTGACAATGAATATTTGTTTTTAAGACAGGTTTCACACACACACATATATATATATATATATATATATATATATATATATATATATATATATATATATTTATATATATATATATATATATATATATATATATATATATAAAAGCCATCATACCCATAAATGTGAAGTATTGCATCACACTGTGTGAGAAAATGGTTCTATAAAACTTGAGTAATAACTAGACAGAAGTAAGCAGCCATGATTTGGAGGATCTTGCTTTATTGCAACAGTTTCAAGATGTATGTGCAGATAGTGTTTATAATAAGCTTGTGCTTATAGAATCAATCTGATATGATTTTTTATATCTTGATGTCGAAACTGTTGTCATTGATCCAGATAATGGGTTGATATCGGATCAGTAAAGAAAAGAGAGCAGTCACAATTAGTCACCAAGACACTTACTGAGGGGAGAAATGGTAAATGTCCTGGCTTTGATATCTTGATTCATGATCTCTTTTCTGAGACAATGTAGAAAACTCAGGGTTATAACCTGCTGAATCGAATAGGCACAGTGGCTTATGTGGTCAGACACTGTAGTTAGTTGTTTACTCAACTAACCAAATGAAAACTAAGACACACGACTCAGATCAATGAGTTGAAAATTAATAAAATGTTTTGGCTCCTAAGGGGGAAATGTCTTTATTTTATTGGTTAGGCAAGAAAAGTCTTAAAACTTTAAATTGCTTTATTCTGGTTTCTGATCAGTTTCTAATGAGATTGTTGAATGCGTTGGTGTTACCTTATGACACTCCTGCTGGATCATTCATCAATAATTCAATGTTAATTTGAAGGTGGTGAAACTACCAGGATCTGCATGGTACATCAACAATGTTGTTCTGCAGCACAAGTCTTTCCAAATAAAAAAATTGTTTATACCAAAATTACTTCAGAATAGTATTAAATTTAACTTCACCATCACCCAGGATCAGCTTATCAATTGTTGGAAAAAACACAGAGGAGAAAGATAAAGTACATAAACACACTAAAAAAATTACCACACCATGTATACATTTTGGTGATTCTTACTCAAAAACTGTGGAATGAAATACATTGGAAAACAATGCTTTGTGCTGAACCTGGGATTCATCCTGTAGGGGCTCAGCTGTTATCCTGCAAAATCTCACTGAACCTTTTTATAAATGGCAGTTCAAACAAAATTCTCTTCATTATATTGAGGTTTTGCTGTGCAGGTGACATCAACAGCCGTATTGTAAATAAATGCACTATTTTGGTTTAAGGCGTCGTTTTTTCAGAGAGTCTTGTTGAGCCCTGGTTGGCCATCTGTAGCCTGTACATGTTTATGTGCTGTAACATAGAACCTGTTCCTCCTGGCTCGCCATGACTAAGGCATGATTGAGGTAACGCACGTCGACATTGAAATACGATCGTCTGACTCGATTGTTCAGTCATCTGAGTCAGGACGCTGCTAACTGCGGAAAGGCAGAAAGTAGGTGAAAGGTCATTGTGTGTTGCGCTGCACATATACGTATGAGGAAGCTGTGAGAAACGGATGGTGGATCATGTCCACATTGCCGCGGTGCTTTCCTCTATATTTAGCCTACGCATGACATACAGTAGCAAACCCAGTTAAAAAACATGCAGAGTAAAGCAGATCCACTGCATTGTCTGTTCTGTTCACAACAACAGGTCTGTAGAAATCACAAGGTGCTTCAGGTTGTAATAACAGTAGACAGGTTTGGCTTGTACAAAAGTGCTTGAGCTTACATTATCTCTAGCCTACATGAGCTCCACATTCCCAAGGTCACAACTCCATATAAAAAGCAGTGCTTTAATTACCACTATCTGGGGTAAATACAAGTTTGGACAACCCAACTATTAGACTGAATTTGATGTCCCTTAATATGCATCCTCAAAACGAGAAAGGATTCTTTAAATAACATGGGAACTAGGACTCTGTATCTGGGTGGGGTTTATTTATTTCTCATTTTCCCATATGAATAGGGTTAGTGTTGCCTTTTAAACCAGTTGTATAACACATTTTACAACGGGACTATTGCTGCTGTTATTGATTTTATTGATCAGGCCACTGCCAAAATACTCCACTTTGTTAATCATGCTGAACTGCATCTGATATAAAGTTGCTGATGTTTGAAAAAAAAAAAACACGTCAGGATTCTGAAGAACATGATCTACATTGAAACGGGAACAAGAAAGACACTTACCGGGGAGTTTTTTCTTTGCCACAATCATTTTGGCTTGCTTTTTGGGGGTTCAGGCTCAGACCACCATAAAGCTGCTTTGACACAATGTATGAGTGGAAAATGCTCTATATAAAAAATTCAACTTTAACATAAACACAAAATTACCTCACTGTGTTGTTTTTTATTTAAAAGATTTTGTCGTAATACAGAGAGACCATTCCTTCATAACAAATTCACAACAAACAGTAATCAAAAAATGTCACATATAAATATATTCCATGTCCATCTTTTAATCAAGTTCATGTTTTTTTTGCATAAAGCCTAAACATGGTAAGTAGTGCTGCCTACAACTTGATTTGTCCTTCGTGCAGCATGTGAACAAGTTTCAGCGTTACTTTGTGGTGATCAATATTTTTTTTTTTCCTGTGACCATGTGAGCAGGTTGCATTAGTTTAGTAACCACTTTCACGGATTATGAATCATATGCAATTATAGGCAACAAAATGACAAAACTACAAATGATGGTGCAGCCCATTAACTGAGAAGGAAATAAACACACAAAATCCAGCAGTCCACCAGGATGAGATCTGGTAGAACTCTAGGGGCTGGTAGAACTCTCATCAGACAGGACATGCCGCTGATTTTATAAAAGACTCACTAGCTTGAAGTAATGAAACATGACTGGTTCAAATCCAACAAAAAGATGATATGTATGTAAAACTGAGTAATTCAGAAATGAAGAGTTTTTTGTCACAGTGTGGGCATTGAAGCAGTTAAGGATGAGGTTAGGTGAAGTAACAAATGTAGACGCTGTTAATATTCAGTTAATACAAAATCTCTGAGAAGCAAATAAAACTTCCAGTGAAGAACTGAGGCTTCTGTGTAAATAGAAAGTCGGTATATAACATACTGGCAACCATGAAAAGGCTGATTTTAGTCTCTAATAAGGCAATAAAGGGAGGAGTATAATGAATCATTAGTTTTGTATGAGATCTTTGTATTTAATATGGAAACCAACAGAATTAAGCCTGATAGAACTAGTCACTGCACTTCTGTGCTGTCAGTCCACAGTCAGATGGTTCTGAGCATCCATTCTGTGTGAAGTTGGCATGTTCGTTCACAGTCCAAAGACATGTAAATCTGATAAATTAACGATACTAAATTGCATTTTTTTGTGAATGAGTGTGAATGGGTTTGTCTGTTTGGCTGCCTAGTGATTGATTGGCACCTTGTCCAGGGTGTTGCCCCGCCTTTCAACCTGTTTAAGTCTCCAGCACTGCCTCTGACCATAATACATTCATTCATTCATTCATTCATTCATTAATTCATTCATTCATTATCTCCAGCTTTATCCTCTATTAGGGTCGCGGTGGGGTTCCCCATGCCCATCCAGGGGAGAACGTCTCGGGCGCTGGGCAGATAGACCCAGGACAGGGCGCCAATCCATCGCTGGGCACACACTCACTCACACATACACTCTCTATTTGGGGCAATTTTTGAGAATTCAATTGACTTGATCCATGTTTTTGGACTGTGGGAGGAAACCGGAGAACCCGGAGGAAACCCACGCAGACACGGGGAGAACATGGAAACTCCACCCAGATGGGGATTCGAACCGGGAATCCCTAGCGCTGAGAGGCGAACGTGCTAACCACTAAGCCACTGTGCCACCCCCTCTCTATATAGTGCTGCCTCTGACCATAATACAGATTATTACAATTACTTAATGACTGGATGATATAAAGGAACTAAGAAACATGTCATTTCTATCACATTGTAGTGGAATGTTTTGCAGTTCAGAGATTTGCCCACAGCACCATCTAATGGATAGGAGCATAGTGCAGTTTAAGAAGGACAACCACAGCTGTACTGTTACACATACATATTAAGCCACTTGAAGTCTGTAGGATATCGGTTTCTATGTTTTTTTTCCCTCACTACTGATGTATAATGTCTACCAGGATGCAGTGCTGTGATTTTATCTATGCTCAGTAGAAATTGTGACAGTGACTATGAACTACTACTTCAATAATAATCTGAATAACCTGCAATATTCAAAATGATATTTTACAGAAAATGTTTAAAGGCATTTATATCAGCAGCACTAAAGTGACTTGTGGTGCATTGGCGTGGCTGGTATGACGGGATACAGTACAGCTGGGTTTAATTGGCATTTTGATCACAGTGTGGTGTTTCAGGCAGTGTAATGTTGGTGAGACATTGATGAATGCATGCAGAAGCACTTAAACACATAAATTGCAATTGTTTTAGGCAGTGAAATTAATGAACATGTTACACAGAGCTTCATCAGTGACGATATAAATCTAAGAAAACCTAATGTGTATGTGTGAATGAGCCGCTGGTTAATGTGAGTGTGTATGTGCCGATAGCATGTTTTCATTCTGCACTTATCCATAAATATGTCTAACCAGCCATAAATCCTGTACTTCCTCTCTCCATGCTTTGTTTATCCCATCATCTGCTTTTACTGTCCAATGTTCACTCAGTCATCTGTTTATTTCATTATTTGCTTTTTCCTCCATTTGTTCACTCGGTCATCTGTGCACGCCATCATCTTTGTAATGCATTATTCCATAGTCATTTTTTTTACTGCAGCATCTTTTATCCAACTAATTGCATCCAGGCTTTATCTCCATGGGATAATCGTAAAATGCTTCCTTGCTTTTAACCCTGGAGCCGTCCTGTCCCTTATTGGTTATTGCAGACGGTGGCGCTGCCCTTTCCTCCAGCTGCCGCAGCTTTTTTTCTCCTTTTGTTTAACAGTGGGTTGCTGGATGTGTCCAGATCTTTAATCTTCACCTGGTCATAATCAACACGCATGGTTGCCAGTGCACTTGTCATCTCCTCCTACACACACACACACACACACACACACACATAGTGCACACACACAGGCAAAAAAAGAAAAAATGTTCCCACATATTAGGCCATGAAGGGTAAGGAAAAATTTTTTTAAAAAGATAAACATCAAAAGTGTCAATAACAAAGAATTGAAATGAACATACAGCATGCAATGTACAAAATGAACGGTGCAAGTCTGTATCAATGTAATTGAACTTTGCTGCCCTCTAGTGGAATAAATAAAAAAATCGCACAATGTCGTTATCTCAGATTACTTTGGGTAGCTTTAACACACACACACACACACACACACACACACACACACACACAAATGTATTTGTAAATATAAATGTAAATATATATATATATATATATATATATATATATATATATATATATATATATATATATATATATATATATATATATGCACAACCAAGATGTATCAAAGTACACAAGGTGACTGACAAAATGGACAAAGGACGACCACAGCATTTTGAATCGTTGTAAAAGACCCTCCTCTGATCTACGCCTAGTTTGTCAGGGGTTCATATTACAGCAAGACAATGACCTCAAACATATTTCTAGGCACTACCTTAGGAGACAAAAACAAGTGGTAGGCTTTAAAGAATGGAACTGCCTGAACACCCTAAAGGGTGAAAGCAATCCAAGTGCAGCTCACTGGTGGGAACTTCTGCAAAAATGTTTGGAAGTATATCTGAATTCCATTGTAGAAATAATGTATCCATTGTGTTCAGTTGTTATATCTATATATTGCACAAATTCCTTAATTGTTCTAAACCCATCCATCCATTATCTTTCGCTTTATCCTATATCAGGGTCGCGGGGGGTGGGGGGGGGGTCCCCATGCCCATCCAGGGGAGAACGTTTTGGGCACTGGGCTAATTGTTCTATACCTTAATTTTAAAATAGACATTAAACTGTAATTATGGATAAAATTGGAATATTTTAGAACTTTTCATCAGTGTATATGCACTTAACTGCAGATTTCAAAGACAAGTCTAAATGAAAAGCATCAATGCATAAAACAACATCAGAGATCAGTGGCATTACCTTTACTTCGTCCCATAGTTCTCTGTCCTCAGTCAGGACCCGGGTCGTATGCAGTGGTGTTGGAGGAACCACCATTGATTGCTGAAGGAACAGGTACAGAAGCAATGACGTAATATGTTCAAATGCATTGCAGAGTAAATCAGTTCCATGTAGAGATGCACTCACTGTGATCCAGGGGTGGTTCATAAACTGTGTGATGGTCATTCGCTCATTAGGATCAGTTTTCAGCAGCTGGTTTATTAACTGTTTAGCTACAGAAAGAGAAATACATGAACATGATTATAAACACCATTCATTTCATTTAAGGAGTTTTGTTGTTTTAACCATCAGATCGTTAAAAATCAAGCGCAGAGATTTGTAGATGTCAAAGCAAATTTTAAAATATAATTTCTTTTGCTCTTATTATCTGATTATTGTACTAGAGCCTAGATTTACTAAAAGTTATTTTGTTATTTCGAACTCCTGTTTTATTTAAAAGCAACCTGAACCGAATTTGTTTGTATGTATTTGTTATTTAAAAGCTGGCACTGTTTACCATTTTTTTGTTTAACCTGTAGTCTTAAAGCAGTAAACTATGACCATGAGATCCTTAATTTGTCTGCTCAACTTATGTAATTATCATTTACATAAAAAATAAATCATGTATCACTAGAAAGCTTGTGGTTTGTCTCTTATACAGTACACAGGTCTTACCCTCTTCTGACACTTCGGCCCACTCTGGGTTAGGAAACTCATACTGGCCCATGCGGATGCGCCGCTTCATGCCAGGTGAGATGGCCTGACCCGTGTTAGAGTAGAAAGGAGGAAAACCACACAGTCTGCCAACATATAACAAAAATACAGTCACAATTACTGCTGAATCCAACAATGTTTTCAAAAATATTCTGTAACAACATCAGTATTTAGCTTTAAATAACATTGGGATGTGGTAAATTGGGTTGTGGCTGTTGGGTTCTCAATCTAAAGGGTTAAAGCCCCAAGTCCACTATAAGTTGCCAATGTCGAGCTCAATAGCAAACCATAAAATTGAGAAATGATACTTTGTTTATTATTACTAAGGTGTTTAATGAATTGTGGAAGTTTTTTTACAGTGGAGATGTGAACCTTTTTGGTCAAATGTTATGTGATATTGTAGATGTGATACATCACAGGTTGTATACTACATACTAGCAGCTAAAGTTTAAGAAATATGATAATGACCTATTTTAATACACTGAAGACTTTTAAATTGACAAATGAATTGCAATAGAAGGTAATACACATATCACGAAGCATTAAAAGAACATATAAATTACATCATTAACCATTTTGACAATCACTACACATCCTCATACTTACAGGATGTACATGATCACACCCAGAGACCACATATCACATGACATGTCATATTTCTCAGGACCCAAAACCTCAGGGGCTAAAAAAAAGGAAAGAGGGTTAGTTAAGGGTGGTAGATTAACGATCTTTCTGTATAAGTGAATAAATTACTTTTCACCAAACTGTTAGACAAGAAACATCTCAAGATGGGTAAAGGCAAAGGGCATGTTCATGACATTTGCAACAAGACTGCTAAGAAGCACGGGAAACAGCACAGCCTACAGATTTTTCTTTTTTCCTCTTAAATGTACAGCATTTATCATCAGTAAGGTCATGATCTGGAAAATTATATGGAAAAGGACTAAATATCATGGAACCATTTAGCAGATTTTTCAACAGAATTTTGGACAGATAAGAAAGCCTCGAAACAAACTACTTTAAAACATCCAGTAAGCAATAGAATTTTGCAAAAACAGTCTACATACATACCAACATAGTAGGGAGTGTAGCATGGTGTCTGCAGTGGATTGTGCAGAGAGGTTTCTTTGGCAAAACCAAAGTCAGTAACTTCAGGATGCAGTTTGAGTCTTTATTGGTGTACAGCAAATTTTCTGGCTGCAGAAGGAACATTTTAGTACATTTTTCTTTTAAACAGTACACAAATGAGCATGAGCTCACACACACACACACACACACACACACACACACACACACACACACACTATCTTACCTTAATGTCTCTATGTGCGATGTTCATATTGTGCAGAAACTGAATGGCCGTACCGATGTCTCTCATAATCTCTGAGCCCTCTACACAAAAAAGCAAAAATTAACTTTCATCTAAAATGCAAGAACCAGAGCAAATGACTTCTATTTTTAAATCTATTTGATGAAGGCATAATTATTTAATTTTGCATTGTGAAGCAGAGACTGATTTATTTATTTAACAGTCAGATTCTAATGCTACTAAAGCATTTTGTGAAAATAAATGAGAGTGAATGGAATACAGTGAAATACAGTGGAGCCACATACTAAATTCATACTAAATGTTCAGCTGTAATTTATAAAAATGAGCCTCATATAAAGAGGACAACAGGACAATTTTGCTAATGTACCATTTGTACAATCATAATCATTGTATCTGCTGAAAGGTAAGAGCTGATTTTTTTTAACATACTGTATAATAATTACTCTAATCACCCCTGGACCTTAAAAAACCTTTGGTTGAATTTATATTTATATATCCTTTAGGTATTCAGAGGAAGTAAGGAATTACTCTGATTGCTAGAGGATCACATGTCTAATAATGGGTGGTGTTTGGATGTGTAAGTGAACCTACCTCTCTCAGTAAAAGCCTGGTCTCCTCTGTCCTGAATTCTACTAAAGAGCTCCCCACCTTCCATACTGCAAAGAACACACAGAGCACATATAAAAAAAATAGTGGATCACAGTACATTTTAATACCTGTCTATACATTTTAAATGACCAAACTGATCTATTAAAGTGAACTGAATAATTTGTTTAAAAACACAAAATATAAAACTCTAATTGACAGAATAAACTAAAAATAAAAATAAACTGGGAAAAAAAAAAAACATTTTTTGAATTAGGTACATCTCTTGTGAAGTGAAACTGAGTGTACACCTCTTTTTTTTTTACACTCAGTTTCACTTTCCAAATATTGTATATGCTCAGCTGTAACACTACAATCTTTATAGTTTACATTTCTCTTCTTTTTGGTGGCTAGGACCTGCTTAGAATAAAAATTTTAAACTATTTTCAATTTTTACCAGTTTAATGTTGATTAGTATTTCCATCGAATGATGACAACAAACATTATCTTGTAAACCAAGATTACGTCAGTCAGCAACATTCAGTGGAACATTTTATGTAAGTGCATCTCTCTCTTTGACCCTGAATGGTCTGAATGGCCGCTGTGAAAAAGTGCAGAGTGAGTAAGTGACTGTCAAGAAAAGGTCAAGTGGAAATGCTTAACATCAGTCATTGAATTAAAAGTCTTACTGACACTGGAAAAAAGACAAAGAGCACCAGAAAGCAGCAGATGCTACTGAAGGATTTTAAAAAAGAACTGAGCGAAATGTAGCAAATCCCAGTTTCTCTCAATCTGGATCTTAAATTAGGCTCATAATAAAGAGATATCGCATAATTTAGACAGAATTACATTGACATTCCACATACTTCCTGTTTTACTGTCACACAAGGCAAATGTATAATAATCGAATCTCCTTATTTATAACCACTAAAAACATTTTTATTAAATAATTCCCTCTACATTCGTAAAACCATTGTTGTCAAATTCCCACCACAACAAAATCACCAGCACTTGTTTGGAAAATGCAGTTGATGTTTTACATATTTCAGGCACCATGTTTTGTTACGGCATGGATGATCCAGTGTTCTGTATGAAGACCATATCTGTGCCAGCTATGATGCACAACACAACATCAGGCTACAATTATCAGTAACAGATAAATCATTAATTAGTTTATTCAAAGTCTCACAATTAAGTGCATTTCAAAAAGAGGACGTAAACATTATAGCAGTGTGTGTTTTATGTGAAAATGTACTTTTAGTGTGATTGTCCTGTGAGGTCTTAAGCACTGGTGTAAAGAGTAAAGTACTATAAATATATAGCAGAAAAACTACTGTGTGTAAATGTATAACTACACTATGCATGTATAGGCTAAGTGTAACTGATATAGTGGTCAATAAGTAGAAGCAAGGAAATGTACCTAATAAAGTGGCCAGTAGTTATATATAGACCTTCAAAAGTTTCCCCTTACTTCCTAATCTTTATGTCCGTGACCCTTCTAGATGTCAAAGCCATGCCAAATTCTAAGATGATGTGACCTGCAAATATTTCACTGAATTGAATTACTTGATTATCCAGCTGGTGGATGCAGAGAAACAAATTGCCACAAGCTGCCACAAAGATCTTTATTTAGTACAGCTTCTGTTGAGCATCTATGATTAATAAAAGGAAGTCACCTAAGGTAAATGTACTTCCACGTCTGTGGATAGGGATAATCATGGATTATTCCATATTGTCACCTAGGAACTAGATAAGTGTCCTAATACAACATTTACACAACATCTATAATACAACACCATCAAACGTTTAAACAAACCATTTAGATGAGATGAGTAAAAGCTGAAACGTTCAAGAAATATATAAGGTGCTTCCGCAACGTACAACTAAATTACACAATCGTTTAAGCACCATGAATTAAAAATGTAAAGGGTGTCCTCTGTAATTAAGTTAAATTAATTGTGTTAGGGCGGCACGGTGGCTTAGTGGTTAGCACGTTCGCCTCTCAGCGCTAGGGATTCCCGGTTCGAATCCCAATCTGGGTGGAGTTTCCATGTTCTCCCCGTGTCTGCGTGGGTTTCCTACGGGTTCTCCGGTTTCCTCCCACAGTCCAAAAACATGGATGAAGTCAATTGAATTCTCAAAAATTGCCCCATATAGAGTGTGTCTGTGTGAGTGAGTGTGTGCCCAGCGATGGATTGGCGTCCTGTCCTGGGTCTATCTGCCCAGCGCCCGAGATGTTCTCCCCTGGATGGGCATGGGGAACCCCACCGCGACCCTAATAGAGGATAAAGCGGGAGATAATGAATGAATGAATGAATAATTGTGTTAGTCTGGAATGCATTAAAGTGTGTAACAGTGTGAATAAAGACCAGTGGAACTTTAACCACAAACTAGGCGTACACCAGATGTAACTGACTTCCTGTGAATGTGTATGTGTGGTTATAGGCTATTGGGACTCTGTCTGCTGGGGATCATCTAGTTCCAAAGTATAAATTCTTGTAAGAACTGGCCAAACAATTTCTTCCTCACTTAAAGTGCCACTGTAGAACTAAAAAAAGAAGGTAAGGAAGCAAGCATGAAGCTGTAGGAGTGACGAAAAATATAGGAAAGTTTGCAAAACCATGTAGCTTTGAGGTTAAATGTCTAGTCAAGAAGCCCATTGTCATGCCATTCACTTGTTTGGTTCCTGTTTTTAGTAGCTCGCTTCTGCATTGTTATCAGTTTGCCTGTGTTCATTTACAGATCTTGTGACAGTCCTGAAAAAAAGCGATGCGCGACACTGGACTGGACTAAGCCTTTGGAACTTCACAATTATTTACACCACCAATGTTCAGACATGGGTGTCCCTTTTTTTTAGGTCAGGGGTTTAATTTCTTGAAACTAATTATTTATCTGTCAGATTTTCCTACATTTTCTAATTCATTTGTAATTGTAGCCTGTGTGTCTACTTGCTGAGATGATCGTGTTTTTGATACATAACCCTAAGACCTCATTTGTTGCTATTTAAAACAGTTTCACTACCTCTTTTTACTTCACCATTCTTCTCTGTTAACAACTGTGACTTATGATTTAGATCCAGCCTGGCACATGCCCATTCAACATTAGTATAGTGTCCAGGCAGAAACTAGATTCATTTGTCCCCAGAAGCCAGAGATTTGAGATAAAAAAAACCATTTTGTAAACATACTATTTTATCACTAACAGCAATTCAAAGGATTAGCTGGTGCAGTTCATAAAGTTAATCCACATGAAAGCAGGTTAAAGGCTGTAATATAGTGTAATGCAGTTACAACATGTGAGTCATCTTGTAAAAGCTGCCTAAACAAAAGCAGGTTTCCCAATAACGTGAGTAAATAAACGCTGTCTGAAACTGTTTTCAGTAAACCTGTCACAACCATTTCCAGTCGGTCTGACCAACTGCTGATGACTGACTATGTAAGGTATGCATTACCGCAGCGTGAGAGATGCATGCTGGGAAGTGTAGTGAAACCCGTGGATGATACTCACCATTCCATAATGATGAGCAGACATTTCTTGCCATGGTGCATGTTTTCATAGAGGCTTTGAATCCGTACTATATGTGGACCGCTAGAGACACGCCAGTGCAGCTCCACCTCTCGCCGTGCTTTTGGGCTGTCATAGAGTATCTGAAAGAAACAAAAAGGCAAAATTGGCTCCAACTGCACAACTGTGACACCTCAATAAGGTTTTGAAGGTGAATATAGTTACATGTTCTTTACGAAGTATTATTACTCTTATCTAGAAAACATACAGATATACTTTTAACAAATTGTTTATGGGATCAGTCCCCTTTAAGATCTGCTTCTCCTTTACAAGTATGTCACAGAGAGAGGGTCTGGTGTATCAGTCACATGGTGGATTGGAATATACGAGGCCTTGACATTGCACATGTCTTCTGTCAGGGAGTATTTTTGGCAGCACAGAGTAATCCATCTCCAACCCTGATAAAGTACAAACATCACACACCTCATTCTGGGTGCTTGGAAAGAACAAAGTGAGGCACACAGTGGCAATCTGGAATGCCTGGCCAGAGTAATCAGTGATCAACCTACATGTCCTTAACTGGTCCGGCTGTTGTTTTTGGGTTTTTGATGTAATTTAGTTTTTCCCATGTTATACATTATATATTCTACATTAGCTTAATTGTCTGTCCCATGGTGTCAACCCTTATTTGTCATTTGTTTAATGACTACTACCCCATGATCTGTGTTCAGTTCAGTTTAAATTTAACGGAAGCATTTTTAAAAGGCTATTTTTATTTTGGATATTTTGGTGTACTGCAATATGTTAATAAATATCTATATCTATATCTATTTCTGCTTTATATTGTATTCTGGCACTTAATAGTTACCATGATAGATATTTTCCATGCTTGGTTTCTTAGTTCACAAATTTAAGCTATGAATATTGACTATGACATATAGTTTGACAATAAAGCCAAATTAAAAGTCATGCGTTATATATCTCAAGGTCACGGACACGATGTTGAATATTTATAAACACTTAGGTCTTTGGTAGTCATGGACATCACAGTGTAAACAGCAATACAATGTAAAAGACATTACTTTAAACAGATTGCTATCTGCCGGCTATGTGCTGATGAATTATCTTATGGGAATTCGCAGTGGGACTTCATTAAACTACACCCCATTGTTCAGTTACAGGCAAAAACAACCCAAAAGAGCAGCAGCTCGGCAAACATGCTGCCTTCTGTTTAAATGAAAGCCGAAAGCTTTTTGTGGATACCGTGAGGAGGCGTTAATGAGTAATGGGGTTTGACCTCCACCCACATCCCCACACCATTTCTGCTGATTCGATATTGGTGTCTGGGTATGTGTGTGTTCGCCATGAACTTTTTTACAACCCCACCGGCTTGTGCCAGCTTGTGACTGAAGCATTATGCTTAACAGAGACAGAAAGTAACCATGCCTTCATTTTAGACTTTAATGACGATAAACGATAAATCTCAAAAGTTAGCTTTTGTAAACAGGTCACACATGTTTTGGTTCATTAAATTGTCCATGTGATTTATAAAAAATTGCATTTAATCAATGTTTTTTAAACTCCACAAAAATAGTACAATATAATAAATTTGAACCATGTGTAAATGTAGGTGTAATTGTTTCACATAGTCTTTCATGTTGCTATTACCGTATAATAGATTGTTATTCTTATAAGGGCAGTTGCACTTAAATTGTATGGTGCATAAGGTTATCTGTTCATGGGAACTGTGTCACCTCGAGAAATGTTGCTTCTGTGGTTTTCCCACAGAACTGGGTTGTTATTTTCATCGTAGTCATCAGATGGTTATTTGATGCCAACTGTAGTATTTAAAGGCCTATGTGAAAGTACATGAGACTGAAATGAACTTTTGTAAAGGCAATGTTAGATCAATAGGATCAAAAGTTTTTATTAGTGGCCAGAAGCTTATGAATTTTACAGTAAAGCAGGTCAATGGAGCTGATCCAATACAACAAAAGACTCGGATATTAAAACGTATCTTACTGTAAATCTGTGGTTTCCAATAACAGGAAGTCAACAAAAAAAATCCAGGGATTACAAGCCAACAAAAGTATGTGAAAACCTGACCTTCACACAGAGAGCTGCTCAGACAGTGGTGATGTTGGATGAAGAGGGCAGGCTTGCAATCGTGGTTCTAGTTAATTCCAAAGTTGTTTTAATGGTGTCGAGGTCAGGGCTCTGTGTGTACCAGTCATGTTCCTCACACCAAACTCACCCAACTATGCCTTTATGAAAAACAAGCCAAAACCAAAGCACTACCTCCACTGTGTTTCACATACTAGTAAGGTTCTTGTTCTAGAATGCAATGTTTTAGTTTCTTTCTTTCTTTTCATTTTATCCCGATCTTAGTGATCCACACAAAAAAAAAAAAAAAAAAAAAAAGTTTGTCTATGTGATTGTTAGCTTACTGCAGAAGGGCACTATCGTACTTTTTAAAGGTTTCACCTTGCAACCTTGCTGTTCCGCGTTGCCCTGTCCCATGGACTCCATGTTAAATGTACTACTATATTAAGATATTACATACCTTTGCTCTGCCCATATATGTAATACTGGATTATAATTTTCAGTAAACAATTAAAATGAATAAAACTAATTTAGTAGTGCTTTTGTTTATAACCTTTCATTTTTGCAGCATTTAAAATGGTGTTTGAATTGCACATTAATAACTAGAAACTCATTAAAAGATTCTTTCTATAAAATCACCATGGCTGTGTTTCAAACCACATACTATACTACATGACGTGTTTCTGCACTGCATTGCACATAAAATCAAAGATGATGACACTTAAATCAAGGGATCAATTACAGAAGCTGAAAACTGTTCTGCAGTTGATAACTATAAAATGCACTGCACCTTCACTTTGTGGTTTATAGTTTTGCTTTAAAGCTGACTGTGGTTCCCTATCGATTGTTACTTCACTACCACAGAGAAATCATTCAGCATTTGCAGTTTATTGCAGCATTTAATTTTCTGCAGGCTGCTAGTTTCACCTGAGCTGTTACGTTTATTAGCCTGCTCTATTAAGAAATGACAAATTAATATCCAAATCGATTACAAAATCCATTTTCACAAAGTCTGACCTTAATGAGAATTAAATTTAAGGATGCTGGAGAAGAATGGGATGCTAACACTCAAGTCACTCAAATCTCATTCATTTTCACTTCAAGTATCACAAGAATCACAAGGCATCACAGGCAAAAGTAACACTTTCAGGTCACAAACCGAATGACAAACAGACACACACATACATGCACACACTTGTGTTTTATCTTTAAATACTGTGTATGAGGTTCTGTTTGGCCTGGCCACAAGTGAGTCATGCAATTTCCGAGAGTGGGTTGAATGACGTAGTTGTAATCACCTGTTCTACTTTAAGATCAATGTAAAGTCAAGCTATTTACCTACATTCTAATGGGAAGGTCAGTTTACAGATAAACAAATTTAATCTGCAATACTGCAAATCCTCTAAGAGTCATTTGCAGTTGTGTCATTTGATTTGCTATCATGACAGCCTCACGTTTTCAACATTACAATTTAGAATCTGAACATAAGTGTTCAACTGTAGGTTCATGCAGGCAATAAATTCTGGTTCTCAGCAGAGAATATTCTGAGAACACAGTGCAGCCACATGATGTCATGGGTACTTGGCAGGAAAACTGAAACCAATACTGACCAAAAAAATCAAACTTTTTTTTTTTTAATACAAGAGGGGAGACAGTTCCACCACTCAGTCAAATAAAAGGTTTCTGGTCCTTATTGTCTTCAGGCTTGTTATAATATGTTTAATTACTTGTCCGCAGTAAAACCCAAGCAAGTGATGGGAGGTCTGCTATAAAGAATTGCATTCATTACTTTTATAAGTCTTTACAGTGAATAAGACAAACATCAGTGCTGTTATCTGAAGTTTATTATCTATAGGTCTGTGTTTTCATAGCCACAGGACAGAGTCCATTCTTGCATATCAGATTTTCCAAGGATATTTACAAGCTTGCAGCTTTATGCTAAATGCTACATTGCACACTTACTCCATCATGTGTTTGACATGAGATTAAAAACTGCAAGTGGAAATTGGGTAATAAACTACAGTGGTTGTAAATGAATGATTTAAAGATAAAGATGTAATTAAAAGCAGGTTCCTTTTGATTCTAAAGCAGTCAAGCTAATATTTAAGCTCAGTCTCAAACACACATGCACGTGTTGGACAATGTACTCATGCTCCACAAGGCATAAGCTGACTTCAGAAGACGGGACGGGCAGACAGAGCAGGTGAGGGGCAGTAATCACAAGGTTATACCAGGTCACTGCAGGCTGCACTGGTGAGGGCAGACCTAATAAAAGGTCACAAGTATTCAGTCTGCTATTTTTTATCAACTTTAATGACCAAGCCAAGAAGTAACTGATATAATACATGATCAAAAGTACAACCGACGTGTATTCTTGAAATTGGCTCTCTCCACAAAAAAAGGATTTAAAACAGGGTATGCCCCCCCCCCCCCCCCCCCCCCGGGACCCTTCATTATAAATCAGTCATTTGCATTTTTAATAATATATACGTTTTAGATATGTTTTAAAATGTATTTAATAATTTTTTAATCATCCTCAGTTTTATGAAACAATCATTTAAACCTCAAATGATTTTACTTTCTGTCAAACACCAGGTGCATTGGTGGCTCATACACAATGTTGTATTGCAGTTACACTTCCTACACAATAAAAAAAAACATGCATATATCAAGTTATAGAATAAGACTAGGAGAAACATTATCCACTGTCCACATTAATTGGGACATGTTTTGTTTTTGTCTGTACTGATGTAATTAAAGCCTCAGTACGTCACCAATCCTCATCCACGCACACACGCACATGCACACACAATCTCTTTCCTTACTATCTATGACTCTTGCCAAGCCACAAAAGCCCTTGGATTATGTATCAGTTGTAAAATCCAAGCTTAGTGACGTCTATGTTTCCACTGCGCAAGAAGTATAAGAATCAGTAGCTTAATAACTGAGCTCTAAAAAAGTTTACTGGGGTATCTGAAGGCTCATAAGAAAAGAACTAAACAATACGAAACAATTTGCCATTAGACCATTCTGCCAGCTGTAACCACATCAATTTATTTCCATTGAGTGCAATACTGAGTGATGATATTTTAGATGCTACTATTGTAACACTGCATAGCAAATGATTCTGAGAACCTGGAGCTCAGCTGCACAGTCAGCCAAATCATGGACATATGACACACACACACACACACACACACGCACACGCACACACGCACAAACACATACACACAGTATCCTGTTTTGGACACAAACTATCATATGGTCATCTAGAAATACTTTTGCTGACGAACATGTTACTGTACTAAGATTTTAGTATTTAAAGATTTCAGATTTAGCTGTATGTTTTATGTATTCTGTCAGACATTTTAATACTCTGTAGACTTTGTAGACAGTAGCTCACTTTGGAGCAACTGTGTAATCAAGTGTTTTACAGAATAGACCACGGATGTCTATTATACGTCAACACTGTAATGAGAGGGATTTAACATGCTGGCTGGAAATATTTACACCGAAGGGTTTATTGCATAAACTTTTAAAATACATGTTTGTTGTGTTGTGAAGGTCGTCTAGCTGTTTGTAAGATTATAACAATTCGAGTAATTACTATGTAATGCTGTGTTAAAAACATTTTCGTCTTTTTCACGAGATAAATCTGAGGAAAAAATTCAAATGCATGTTTTTATCACTAAACATTGATTTTTTACTGAACAATTTAGGTGTTTGAGATACATGATGTGCAACTGTGTTTGTGCTCCTCTCCGTAAACAAATTTGATTAATTTTGATTAATTAGTTAAGTCTCTTGTAATAGCCGTCAGTGAGCATCTGCTTATTTGAACTCTCTATATGTTATAAGGTGCACTGTGGTGGAAAATGCTTCTAAGCATGGCAGCATAAAAGAAGTGTTTGCTTGCACTAAGAGCCATTTACCACAGAATTCCATTAACAACTCTGTTTGAGCCTTGATTCTTCTCCAAAAAACGCTGCAAAAAAATGTAAAATGCTGAAAAGCAGAGCATCATCTATTCCAATATCCCCCAATAACAATTTTCTCTTAGCTGACAGTTTAAGAAACAACCTTGTATTACTCATTCATATTTCCAACTATATGTCTACCTGTAGAAGGAAAACGTTTTAATACAAGGAGAACCTACCACAGAAATGTTAGGATGGGTTGCATGGGTCCATTGTTGCCCAATGTGTTAACATCTGAGTTTTTAACATGACTGTTTTCAATGAGCTTTTTTCCCAAAAAGTATTTTAAACCTACACACAAATGTTAATGTTCTTTGAAAGCTAAAAAAAGAAAGTTTTGAGATTACATCTGGTTTTGACTTGTGACCGAAACATAGAGAGAGACGAATGTTGAATGACGAGATTTGTAACAGTTCTGTAGCAAAGTGTACCACATTCCTTAAAACCTACTTTCATTAAGCCCCATAAAGGACTTGCTTTAAATTCCCTAAAGAAGGTGTTGGAGGGTTAATGTAGATTATAATAAAAACAAACCATCACCTAGGAGTTTAAAGAAAACTTTGAGACAACAGATTTTTTTTATTATTACTGTAGTCTAAACAGCACAGGCAAAAAAAGATCACAGCCCAGTTTAACATTGATTGACGCAACCCTCCTATTTATCTGGGACTGGACCCAGCACTCTGAGTGTACTGATACATACACGGATCTTAGATCAGGGAGGGCGCCATAGACTCCGGAAAAAAACAGGCAAACACCAGAAAATATGCAGAGGTCACATAAAAAAGACCTATCAGGACTCTAACCAAAGGGCTTGTTGCTGTGAGGAGAAAGGGCTAATCACTGCACCACCACAGTGTCCCAATAATTGTATCTAATAATTATAAAACCCTTTAATAATTACATTTAATAATAAAATGTATATTTTGTTTCACTTTACACATTTTATGTCACATTCAGTGCACATAAAATATTTTGGGGTGGAGGGCAGTTAAAAGAAAATGAAGTATTATTAATCAAATGGGTCAAATTACACCAATAGATGGTATTTAGCCATTTGTAATACTATTATAAAAATGTGCAGTAGAGGGATAAAATGAAACTCTTATCTAGGCTTTTTCATGGTTGAGGAACTGTGAACATTGGGTGTTTCTTGTGAAAACCAGTATATCACAGCGCTGTTGGTGTTATACCAAAATAGCTTATATAGTTCTTTATTATTTAACGTGTTTAAAACTTTCCCTAACAATTTGTTTGGCTTATTATTATTTTAAAAAAATAATAATAATTCATGATTTATAAAAGGTGTATACATGTCTAAGCCTATTTAAAGCTGAAAATCGCCTAAATTCATAGCTTTGAAATACTTACACTACAGAGTACTTAAAAAAAGGGAATCAAAGTTCCTCTCGTCTACAGAACATGATGCGACAAGTATGAATCAAACTGTTTGACTGTTTGTTACCTTAAGTGCGCACTTCTGTCCCGTTTTCTTGTTAAAACACTCCAGTACTTTGCCGTTTATCCCCAAACCGAGAACCTGAGTGGAGATCTTATAATCATCAGTCACTGCGTTGCGCTTAAACTCCAGCTTCGGGTGTCCAGCGGTGGGAAAGCAGATGGGGTTAGGGATCGGGAACTGCGTGACAAGCCGCTCACTGTCCGCTCTCTGCTCATTGCTTTCACCTTTAATCTCATTTTCCGTTTCTGCTTTCGACTCTCCGTTGCTTTTTCCATTTTGCAGCATGTTCCGTTAATCAGCCGCCGCGCCGGACCGGACCGGACCGAACTCAGCTCAGCTCGTCCACCGCAGTCACCAAGTTCCGAAATAAATCAGAGGAACCACAGACGCAAAGGAACGTTCTTCATAAAGCCCTCAACACTGCCATTCACTCATCAGGTTCCTCTTTTTAAATGTCCATGTGATTCACGGAATCCAGAATCGACCAACTTTCCATTCGTTTTAACTTCTGGTCATTCAATATTCTCAGCGTTACATGTAAAAACGAGGTAAAATTATTTCTAAAAAAAGAAAGAGAAAAAAACTATTTAAAATGCTGTCAATGCTGTTACTTTTACAGCGGTTTGCTGCCGCCGCTCACTGCCGCCGCGCTACGACGCGCAGAACTCACCGACTTTTTAAGAGAACGCTGGCCGGCTGGCTCACTGCAGTCCCCGACCACCTTTAATGGCGGTACTATAAATACACCACTGCGCTTAATCTAGTGCCCTATTCAGTAAACTAGCTCATTGGCGAAATAGTGCAGGTGGATAGAACTTCTGTTCCGTAATGAGACTCCGCCTGAACCTCGCTTCATGTTTGCGTCAGTGTCCGCGGGCGATCAGGCTTTTAAAGAGACAGGACAACAGTTAATAAACACATCAGTTAATAAACACATCAGTTAATAAACACATCAGTTAATAAACACTAGGGGTGAGCTGCAATATTCGCTGATTCGACGATTCGATTCGGAGAACCGTAGTCGACTATGAACCTCATAGTCGAATGTACCATTTTGACCACATGGGGGCGCCCATGGCTGCTGCTAAGCATTAGTTTTTACATGAAATGTCTTGGTTTTCGTTATATATATATATAGCCTTTTGTCAAATAAAATCATCATAATCATCCTAAAACTCATTGATCTGAGTGTTTTAGGTTTTTCCTTTCAAGTGGAAAAAAGTCCAGAACGGGGATCCCATTTACGGTGCTCTAGAAAAACAAGTAAAATATATATTAAAAAAATCTTTTTTAAAAAACCACGCTTATAGCGCCATCTTGTGGTTAATTCTTAACTGATTCGACTATCAGTCGACTATAGGGAAAATCTGACGAATCAAATTCGACTATGAAAATCCTTAGTTGAAGACACCCCTAATAAACACATCAGTAAACACATCAGTTCATAAACACATCAAACACGGGTCGTAAAGTAGTGGAAGAAGTACCAATAACCATCGATTAAAGTGTCGAGAACAACAGCGAGTTGTTGTTCTCGACAACAACTCGCTGAATTAAATGATTCAGTCAAGAATCTAGAATGCTAAGGGGCATGTAAAGAAGATGATCTTGTAAATCATTATATATATTCATTCATTCATTATCTCCCGCGTTATCCTCTATTAGGGTCGCGGTGGGGTTCCCCATGCCCATCCAGGGGAAACGTCTCGGGCGCTGGGCAGATAGACCCAGGACAGGGCGCCAATCCATCGCTGGGCACACACTCACTCACACAGACACACTCTATATGGGGCAATTTTGGAGAATTCAATTGACTCGATCCATGTTTTTGGACTGTGGGAGGAAACCGGAGAACCCGGAGGAAACCCACGCAGACACGGGAAGAACATGGAAACTCCACCCAGATGGGGATTCGAACCGGGAATCCTTAGTGCTGAGAGGCGAACGTGCTAACCACTAAGCCACCATGCCGCCCTCATTATATATATATTATATATATTATATATATAAAGACAATGTACTGCTTTAAAATTCCCATTTCATTTGAAAAGAAGTGTCTGGCAGGATTAAACAAAGTAGGCTATATTAAAGACAAATACATTTATGTATAATTTACATTTACATTACATTTACATTTAGTCATTTAGCAGATGCTTTTATCCAAAGCAACTTACATATGAGACCCACACCACAAGTCAGTAGTTAAGGAAAAAACATCTACATGAACGATGCGGAGCGAAAAAGTCGGGCTGCAGAGTTTTGAATCAGATGTAGAGGCCTGATTGTGCAAGCTCGAAGACCGGCGCGCAATTTATTACAATAATCAACCGGGATGGGATTAGGGCTTGAACTAACAGCTGAGTAGAATGTTCAGTTAAGAAAGGTCCAATCTTCCTGAGGTTGAATAGAAAGAATCTGCAGGAACAGGCAGGAAAGGTCCTTCCTTTCTATATCCTACCACAGAGTTTTAGTTCCTCAAAACCCCACGCCTGTTTGATAAAAATGAATGAAATGTGAATGTGTGTGTGCTCAGTAATCCAGTGCACATAATAGAGCCACTCCTCTCTTTATCCAGTGGCGCTGGCTTTGATCTGTGGGCAGTTCTACTGCAATCACATAGTTGGTGGAGTGGCCAGTGGTGGAGAGCGTCCCTGTTGAAAAGAAAAAGTATGTAAGAAAAAAGAGAACAAAAGTGACTTATTACAGAAACACAATGTTATGGTGGGAAGAAGGAAAAAGATAGAGAAGCATGTAAAAAACAACATAACCTGATTGTTCATAGTCACTTTGCTTGACTCAGTAGCAGACATTAAAAATATTACACACAAGGACATTAATCAGAATCTTAAGTATTGCTTAAGTATTTTTTGGAACTGTTGGAACAACAAATAAGGTTTAATTTAAAGATCACGATGTAAGATTTTCTGTGCGGACAGAAAACAATCAACTTTAACCAGGCTCACCTGCACGGGTTAGTGTTTTGTATATTGGACAGATGTAGATGCCGGATAGGACAGGTTTCCGGTTTGGGGTGGGCACCATCCAGATAACAGCCATCTCAGTGTAGAGTTCTTTGGGTCTAGACTCAGCCAGCAGGCCCCTTTGAATGTCCCATCGTGCGCCCTCGAGAAACATTCCATGAATGTAACAGCCTGTTTCTGGACGTTCAGTCAATGCAGTCACTGGCAGCTTTATAACCTAAAGAGAATGGACATAAACATTAAAACACTGTGGTTTTTTTAGTGTCTTTAATTGTGTATATACAACATTTTGCAAAGTTTTGAGCACTTCTGGCTATTACAAATGTAATATTTTTTTATTAAGAGGAAAAAAGGTTATATAGATTTATAGAAATGTGTGATAAAAACTAATAAATCAAATAGAACGGAACCTCAAAGCGAAAGCTGATGGTGTCAATGGAGAGAACAGAGCGACGGGCAAAGTTTTGCAATGTGCCTGTTAAAAAAGCTTGTGGGAAGAAGAAGCCACTGATCCAAAACACAGCTGGAATTCCATCAGCGATCCAACTCTTTATAAAACGGATGCGCTGCAGCAAGTCTGATACCCAGGAGGCCAGTGGTTTCAGTGATGGATATGCCTGCAGTATAAAAATTGTTCAATATCTACACCTGTGGTAACATCATGGGTCAACACATTATGTTTAACAAACTCAGAAAGTATTGTGTATTTGGGCAAATATCAATATGCCAAAATCAACAGCTAGAATACAAGTCTGTGCTACTGTGATGCAAATTTGAGTGCCTTAATCATTTAAAAAGATAAAATGAAAATTTCAATCTGTTAGTTTAAGCTGTGACAAGGTCATGGCACATGTGGCAGAATTGCATACAGTGTGTTGTGAAAGAAAAGGTTAATAAAATCAGATCCAATCAAGTAAAATAGTAAATACCAATTTATTATAGTTTGCTGGCCTTTCATCCAAATGTTCTATCCATAATATTATTTACTTTTATAGTATTCTGTTAAAAAAGATCATTTTGATTTTTGCCCAACACACAACCTGAATTTCTCCATACTTATTAAACGACTACTGTAAAATAATAAGTTAAATGTCAGGTATAATTCACAAAAACAGAGAGAAAATTTTTTATTATTATTATTAATTAAATTATTAATTTAATAATAACTATGCTATGCTATCTTACATTGTACCATACATCACACTAATATATGCAATCCTCAAGTTGCATATTTGTAGCATGCAGGTTGTTTGTCAAATTAAGCGTGAGAGCTTTTTTATCCACAACTCTAACCAATGTTCACAAGAACCTAAATGCAGACATAATACTTTGGTATGAGATTATCTACTGTCATTCCAAACATTCAATAAATAATTCATCCTCATAACACATAAAAAAGATTAGAAATCAAATAGACAGGAGAGTGTAAACAAGACTGTAGAAAAGGGGTGAGGAGGACAGATTCTTGCCTTGGCCTTCCACAATTCAGGAACAGCGTTGATGAACAGACTTTTGGCCATGAGCTCCAGCTCAGATGACATCACCACCAAACCTTTCAGAGCCTTCACCAGATCACTGAGGCTCTGTGAGATTACGCATAGCAACTTATTATATCTGAAACAAATAAAGAGAAATACAGAATTAAGTGAAAGATAGAATTAGAAGCAATTGAGATAAGTGAACAGAATCATTATGGTAAAAATATTTTTTTTTCTAAGAAATAGAGTAAATATAAATAAAAGGGGAAATGAAACACTGACTTAAAAACTACATTTCTAAAAAAAGTTGTGTCTATGTGTGTGTGTGTGTGTGTGTGTGTGTGTGTGTGTGTGTGTGTGTGTGTGTGTGTGTGTGTACCTGATAACTTCCTGAATCAATACAGTGTTCATAGACTCCTCATACATCACTGGGTACTTCATAATAACCTCATGAACATCAATGGGGTTCGGAATCTTCTCTAATATGCTGGTCACAATCTCTTCCACTATCTGCACACAGAGGAACAGCAGCCATGTTAAGTCTTTCACACTGTTTAATGAAACTTTAAATCTTGCCAACAAATGCTGGGAGTGGAGCTATTGTGTGTTTATTGTCCTTTTCTTGTAATATAGCATCAGCACCCCATGCGATTCTTTTTAGGATATCTACTTGAGTAAGCACTGTAATGGATTTTATTTTGGATAACACAATTACACAGAAATTTAAGAAAAAAAAAAGTTGTTTATCCCCAGTAAAGCAGTAAAGTAGCAACTGCTTAAAGAGTTTTAGAGTTTTGCATTTGAATGCAAGTAATTGATTGTTAATCAGTCATTATCAGCAGTAGTAGTCATTATCAACACGTGAGTTTATCTGCAATGTTGAGGGTGGGTCATTACCTCCTCTCTGGGTTTGCCCCCACTAGAGGCAGCTCTGGGCTGCAGCTGTAGCACGGCCTCCAACAGTGCAAACGTTTCATTCTGGGCAAAGCTGATGTTGGCGTTGTCGTGCAGGCCGAAGATCTCTGGCATGTCATTGATGGGCAGGTCACGAATGTATGATAGATATCCCTAAAACATTAGATCAAATTAGGGCTGAGGTTAGGATTCAAATTTGTTAAAACCGAGTATGCATGGGCCTCCTGCTACCAGAGAAGGACCAGCTTAAACTGTGACCAAAGTTAAAAGGCAAATAAATGTCATTTGTAATTGACACATACTGTATCTTTACGTGATATGGTATTAGCATGTCTCTTTAATAAATGAAACAGGTTGTCATTTTGTTTGCAAATCATCACTGGTGGGAATGCCTCTGTTTTGGCTCTATTCGTTTTTTAAGACTGTTGGAGTATGTGCAGCTGTTGATGAACATTGAAGTTAAAAGTGGGTAAAATCTTAAATACGTACATTTATATCCAGTTCAGTGTTGATTTGGCGATACTGTCCAGATTGTGAGTAGAGGTGTTTTGGGTTCAGCACAGCAGGACAGTAGAAATCCTCTAACACGTTCATGATGCAGCGTCTGTCCCAGTCGTCTGTCACACGTCCACCATAGTTTATCTCACCAGCAGTATACTTTAAAACCTACATTGGACATTAGAGAATATTATAAACCAGCCCCACAGCCATGATTAAGATAAGAAAACACAATCAGGCATGTGTTTTAAATTTAGAAAAATCAAAAGGATAGACTGTCTGGTCTTATATAGAAGACAGGTCCATAACTTAACTGTTTAAATACTCAAATCATAGTCACAATGGCACACAGTTACAAATCAACAAACCACACATATTAAATAATTATAGTAATAAGACTACTGATGCATAAAGAAGAATGCAAAATTATAATAAGATCAGTACATATAGCAGGAAAGTACTGCCTACATACTGTTGCTCTTCTGAGCAAGGTTCATTGCACAAGGAATTATTCCCGTTTAATTATATTATAAATATTATTTTTATGTTTCTAACACAAAATATATAATAAAAATAACAGCAGAACTTAAATTTGGTCAAATGCTGAAAGGTATGTACTGAAATAAGGCTATAGACCAAAAAAAAAGGGGAGGATTTTATAAAGAGACTTCAGTTTGACCAGAGTGAACCAATCAAAAGGTGACATATTTAAACACATGCATTTTAGTCTGTCTGTCTGTGTGTTTACCTTATAAGGAATGTCCTGGTACTCGTCAAGGAACATTTTGAGCTGGCTAATGCAGATGCGCAGGTCTCCATCTGTGAACTCGTAAGGAATGTTGAACCCCAGTGGGCCGAACTTTCTCCGCTCAATGGCAATTCCATGAAACAGGCAGAGAGACAGCAACAGTGACTTAAACTCTGCTTTCTGAAAGTGAAAGACATCATAGCAATGCTTAGATTATGCAACTTGTCATATTTATTTTATGACGAATACATGAGTATATGCATCAAGAATGATAAACCTAAGAGCTCACTCTATTTATGCTTAAACAGGATGTCTGTGTGTGTGTGTGTGTGTGTGTGTGTGTGGTCAGTTGCTCACCTTGGTGCAGGAGCTGAAATAGTCATCTTTCAGATTCAGAAAAGTCTTCAGCAGGTTGGCTTTTATACCTCGCGGTGGTTCAATGGTCATTTTGGAGCCATTCTGCAGGATGGACACTGGAAACTTGTTACTGGGTAAACTGGTAAGCCACATACGGAAGTCTTGATGGACCTGCGATAAACATCGAAACACAGCGGTAAACACACACATACCCTCTTCAGATAAACAAACAGTGTGTTTGGAGAACGAAGTCAGTGCTACACATCAGTGTGCTCAGACTAATGTTGAAAAGCTGGAAAGAGGAGCAACTTTTTTTATTCAGATAGAATCTTTCACAAAACAAAGAAGGATTTAGGGGTTCTGCCTTTACATAGAACAATACATATGTACACAATGACTGAATGTCTGATTAGTAACAGCTTTGTTGGAAAGTTCATAAATTAAATTCACCTTTTCTGGGTTAATGTTCTCAATGAGTCGCTCTAGAGTAGGCATCCAGCTGGGTGCCAGGTGGCAGTTTTGAAAAAACACCCAGTGTCCCTGCTTCACTGCAGAGTGCATCATTTCCTCTGCCCAGGGGCCCTGACACACACACACACACACACACACATCACTGTCACTAAAAGCCATGCACTTTTACACATTTGCCATAATATATTATTATACGCCCATTATGTAATGAAAAAAAAATATTATTGAAATAAATAAAAACTGGCAACTTGTGGCAAACTTAAAAAAAATAAATGTGTAAAAGTGAGGGAGAACCAAAACTGGGGCAGAAGCACAAATTCCTCACTATTGATGTTTATGACGAATTATAGTAGTTGTGGCAACCAATGTTTGCTGTTGTTGTTGATTTGATTTGACTTGTCAGTGTAAAGTTACTAATATCTGATTTAACTGATCAGTTCTTCATGTGTGGATCGCTGGAAAGGTTTAGGGGACGTCATTAACTAAACACTGATCTTTAAAACAGATTTGGACATAATTAATCTTTTTCAGAATAAGAAAATTTGTTAATATTATAATTAAGGTTATGTTAATTTGTATGTATTTGGACATTTTTTAATGTTTTGTTGTAATATCCTTTTCTAAACAATGCTATGAAGTGGTCTGCCCTGTGCACACTGCCATATATGTTATTAAGATATTATGGAGGTATTATTAAAACAAAAACTACAAAACTTCTTTGAATTTACGTGTAGCATCAATTACATCTAAAGATTAGACCTCCAAGATTACCAAAATAACGTCTTTTAGGCAGCTGATTAAATTCCACATTTTATTAATTTTTTTAAATTTAAAATAAATGACCTTGTTCCCTGCAAGGAGCAAAGTCCTGCACAACTGAGTACAAATGTTCACCTTTCTAAAATTAGGAAAGGAGTATTACGGCTTGTAAATCTGAAAAGACCATTAATCAGGTCATAGTGACACACCAGTGTGCATTTAATAGAAAGTCTTTAGACTTATCTCTCTAATTCACATGAATGACTTTGACTTGTTATTTCTTTTGTTGAGGGAAGCTGAATCGGAGCGTGGGAGGACACATCTGAGTCATCATTCATTAAAAACACTGTCTCACTGACTGCAGAACAGTTCTACTTCAGCATGAGAAATAATTACAGCACATTCTCTACTCGAACACATCAGGAATGTAGCAGGTCTTTAGTGTGAGACCAAAAGCATAGCAAAGGATGACGTCACTCCCAGCCCTGATCATTAGCAACCGGGTGGGGATGTGTGCTTTATTGGATCACTGCTGTGTAAACATGCTGAAGGTGTTTTAGGGTCACGTATGATGAAAGTAGAAGAAGCAGCTCTGAGGTCAAATTTACAAAAGTGTCTATAGAAGAAAATTATGAATAAATGTTATAGTTTCTTTTTTTCAAACTTGGTGTTCTCATTTAAAAGTCTGCTAATTGACTAAATGTAACGTAAATGTAAGTTCATTCATTCTTGCAATTCACACAGAAATGTGATTCACTATAATAAATTTGTAGGTCTGACCTGTCCCTGTCCTAAAGAGATGGCACTTAATTTTTCTGAAAACTTCATGACGTCAGAAAACTTGTAAAGGTCGGCGGCGGGGTCAGTGCCAGGAGAGAGCACAAAAATGAGTGGAGCAGTCGGAGACGAGTCATCAAATGCAGCAGACAGATCAGATGTCTAAAAAATAGTAGAAGAAAATAAAAGGTAGTGAAAGTAACAGACAAACCAACAGTTAACATCTGTTGAATTTAACATTTAAATAGAAGTTTAATTTTTCAGGTTAAAGTTGAAGTGGATGAGGACAAAATGTCATTTCAAATGTTAAACGGAATTGGAATAGTAATTCTAACATGAAAACTTGTCATCACCAGAGCACTGTGTTTGAGTTTAGGCTGTACTACAATTTACTCTATAACAATGTGTCCTAAAGGTATGAGTGGATTTGTCCAAAGCCTAAAAGGTTACACTAAGAAACTGTCTACTTAATTATAATTCATAGAATGACTCAAACTGATTATGTAATTATATATTATTATATATTAGATTAAACCAGTTTAACTACCACATAAAGATATAAGAATAAAAAACAAGCCCTGTGGTACCTGTGGCTCAATAAAGCGTTGACCCAGTTGCGCTGACACAAAATCCTGTAGGCCATGTGTGAGACGATCTACACGTAGACAGCGTAACACTAACATTCGCTGAAAACTGTCCAGCTTAGTGTCCCAATCTCCTGGTAAAGGCTCGCTGTAATAAACGTAAGCATATAAAAAAAATGTTATAACAGAAAAGACCTTATACTCAACAGGAACTAAAAAATGGATATGGATATGGGTACCGGTGAGGCTGATTACTGTCAAAAATCATCTTGAATTCAGTCTCGTATTGGAAAAAAGTCTGTGCAAGGCCTGTGAAGCTGGGCAAAGCACTGAGAGCCGAAATCTCATTCCAGGCTCGGTCTGATAACCAGCTGGGAGAAGGGTTAGGGAGCTGCTGCTGAGTCGTGCCTCCTGATAACATGTACTGCCACTCAGCCTGTAAAGCAAATGATTCAAGAGATACTTTTATCAGTTTTAATTTTTGATTATAGGTAGATTCTGATTCAGTTGACATTTTCCACATCTCACCATATTAATCTTTTTATCACCCATCATGATGCGAGCACACAGCAAAAAGGCAAACATGAGTTTATGCTTCTCAAACAGGCTGCGACACACATTGCTGTAGAGGCTGAAGGTGAAATACTCATTAATGTTGATGATGCGCTGCTCCAGGTTGTCTGATGAGAAACATAAAAAGCCATTAGCAGCAAAGTGCAAAGAATGACTGAAAGTTATATGTTTAATGGAATTAATACGTTAACTCAATAGGTAATTAAAACACTAGGTTTTATCTGGTTTATAAAAATCAGACCCTATTTTGACCCTTTAACCCTATATTAATGTAAATAAGTTTAATCAATATTTAAAATAAGACGTTACTAAACAAACTGAACTTGGCATGTGGTGGCTTAAATAAAGCCTGGGGGAACCTGCAACCAGTAATGTTACAGCAGTGAATGAGAGTCCATAGGGAACCCATGTGCTTGCATAACAGACATTTTTAGTGACTGAACACCATTGGTATATTAAAAAAATAACGCTTTGGTCAAAATACCAAAAGAGCTGGAAAGACAAATAAATGTAATAATGTAGTTATGAAGCAAAATAAAAGTTATATTATCAGTAAGGTAATAATGAGGTTATATGCTACATATCTATTATAATTTACTTGCACTTCTTGGAAATTTGCACAATGTTACTATTTTGTACTCTGTATGGCACAACATCTATATATGGTATTATTTAACTATATACAGTACAGTGTATTATTCATGAGGTCAAAACATTTACCTGCTTTTTCTGACTTTGCTATTGCAGCTACAAAGATGTTCAGGAACCATTCAAGTGAATATTGGTACATTGGATCCACATTTGAGAGGTCAGACACACAGAAGAAAAGGATCTGTGTGCGCACAGCCACAGGAACATACTTCAGCCGCATGGCATCAATGTCTCGCTCAGTTTTCTCTGCTATAATCACTTTAGCCTGCCACAACAACGAGAAGTGAATGTTAGAATTAATGCTATATAAAAACATATTAAATGATTAAAGCCATGTGTTTTTGGTCTCTGAGCACTACATGAGAAACAATTCTATTATCCTCAAAAAGCCTGGACCACAAACCTATATAATTAATGATGAATTGTGTGACAGCCTGGGAGATGCTGCTTACTTTGTTTAAATACTTCAATATCTAAACTCTAGCATTGTCAATACAATTTTTTAAAAAAGATAATGGTATATTATTTTAAAGCATTTATGTACAACAAACAAAAACCCATTTTTAAAAACCTAAATCTGTTATCTGTTATCCAAAAATGAAAATACTAAAATTACTTCACTTGTAGTTTATCTAAGGTAATTGAACAAAAATGTATATTTTTTAACTATTAATTATATTACTTTAATTAGTATTAATTATATGTATATATTTAAAGATATTTAAAATGCTTGCAACACATCCAAGATGTTTTTTTTTATTAAGTTTTAAATAATTTGGGAATTTAGCAAATGCATGACTAGTGTTTGATTTTGCACACAGGTCAACAGAACTAAATTAAATGCGTGAATATAAACTTTCTCTTGTAAATGTTTGTGGTACAATCTTGACTAACCTGGATCTCTCCAGCTTTGACTTTGGATGCCCCCAGGACCAGAATTAGCTCCTCATCATCCACTGGGTTTCCCTCAGAGGAGCTAAGTCGATGTAGGATCTGATCCTCGATCTCCTTCAGCTCCTGTTTCATGAGGGCATTGCTCATGATCAGCTGGTTCTTTTCATCTTCAAGTTCAGGTTTCTCCTCGGCCACCACCCGGCCCAGCAGCTGGTCCTCCAAACCACTATGCAGTACACAGGTCTTAATTTACCACAGACTTCATCCTTCTTTAACATTAATACAAATTAATTTCAACACGACAACAGTGTTCAAACTTGAACAGTGTCAAAAGAGTTCAAACCATAAATTAACAAAATGGCTACAGAGTATGTTCAGATACCTTGTTTTGTTTTGTTTGTTGCAATGCATTGTGGGCTTAATAGTGCATACTTACCAGTGCATTGTGAGGCAATAATAGTAAACTACACAGTAAGCCAAAATCACTTAAAAGTGCACTAAGTATGTAATATAAAGTTATTCCTGCAACCCTTAAAATTTTAGAAAGAACAAGCCAAATTCCAGCTAAGTAAAGCCAACTGTGATTTAACACTGTGGGTGAGTATGTATTCTATAGGTGTATGTCTGCCTGAGATCTGCATTCAGATCTGGAGTGCAGTACCTGGGTGAAAGTGTGAAGTTAATAAGGGTGACCTTGGTGGAAATCTCAGGAGAGTAGTGTGGATTGGGCAGCTTGGTGGTTATATACAACTTGAAGTCATCATGATACTTTATTACTGCACCTCCCTGTTGCTTAAAGGCCTAAAAATACAATCCAAAAAAAATAAACATATTGATTAGATACAGAAATAAAATAAGAAAGAACACAAGATGTATTCCTGAGCATTTATAATCTTGTACTAAGATTACAATCATGTTATGCGTCCGATATGTGAGCTACTAAACACAAAAGATTTTTGAATTATAATAAGTCTGTTACCTGACGGAGCAAAACAGGATCGAGTGCTGGATCAAGTTCCTCACCAACGTTCTCCAGCAGACATGGCTTGCCAAATTGAATGGCATTCTCTAGAGTGCGCAGAAAGTCCCGGTCACTCAGCTTCAGCACGTCTAGTCCATTATTACGCTCCTGAGGAGGAGATTGATAGACAAACAGACAGGTAAATGAAAGTTTATACGAGGGGCATAAAGATGTTCTTGTATGTTCCAAACTCTTACCATGTTCTTGATCCACTTATTGGCTTGGCCTTGCGGGTCGATAAATAGACACCAGCGCTGAGAGTACTGTCCAATTACCCCATTTTCAACCGAGAGGTTATCCTTTGGCAGACCAACAATCTATACACACAACCACAAACAAGCATATTACATTAACATCATAAATACAGATCCTACAGTGGTGCTTGAGTTTCTAAACCCTGAGAAGTCTGTTTCTCTATTAATACAGTATGAACTATAATATTGATCCTGAAAGTAGACAAGAAGGATCCAATTAAACAAATGAGACCAAGCATTACTTAAGTATTTGAAGTGGTTGAAGCAACACAACAGTGATAATGCATTTGTCTGTCATTCTTAAGGTTAAGGGTTTAAATTCTGAGTCCGGAAAAGTTGCCAATGTTGAGCAAGACCCATAACCTTTTTTGCTCTTCACTAAAAATAGGCTAAAAGTCTTAGACTGTGAGGCTAAAGTCTAATCTGAGGATCAAGACTGGTCTAAACATACAGGAAACAATTTGCAGCCAATATTGCGGAACAAAGTTGTTAAGGAGATAATGAAAACAAATGTTTCTGCTTATTTTCTACTGTTACTTCAAGTAAAATAATGTTATTTGAAAGTCTCATTTGTTTAATAGATTTCCCCCCTTTATTGTACTTGTACTCACAACTTGCTCGAGAATCTAAAAATTTCTTGGGTGGTATTTACGCTCAATTATAAAGAATTTATATAGATATAGATTTCACTCTGTATGACCTGCCAGGAGCGGATCTTCACTTTGTCTCCGAGTGTGTTGATGAGGGTGGGCTCAGTGGTATGAGGGACCTTGTGTTTCTCAAATCCACACAGCCACTCCTCAACCATGGCTGCTCGATATTCACCCTGAGAAATGCACATTAATACCACATTACAAACACAGAGTATACTTCTGTAGAGTTATTTACACTGTTTTTGTGATTTAAACAGCTTGCAACCAGGAGCGGTTATTAAAGTGCCGTTATTCAAGCGGCCAGATGAAATCGGGGAATGTGGTTCAGATCTGGGCCAGAATCATTTTGCTGAATTAACAAGGTGTTAATTCAGTCCTCACACTCCTCACTAAATGTGTGCAGACTTACGGTAAAGGGGCCCAGGTAGGCAACATATCCTGCAGACAGGAGAACGTCTCCTGCAACGTTATTTGCAAGATAATCCAAATGCTTTACTGTCTCACTCCAGCGTGTCTTCTCATCAGCAAGTCCACCAATAAGCTACAAGACATTCGTGCAAATGTAGTCGTGGGAACATGTGGGAAAGTAACATGTGATTTATGAATAGGTTTATTCTAAACAAGGTCTTTCACATGAATCAGTGATTTAAACACACGCTGATCACCTTGTCAGCCCGAATCAGTCTGCTTTCACATAACTGACAATTGCTTTTTAGTTCGTCCCGCTTGGCCAGACACTCGTTGTATTCAGCCTGCAGTGCAGCAATACCGTTCTCTACGGCTTCTAATTGGTCCTTGGCCTCCTTCAAAATACTCTGGGTTATATTCAAGTCCTCCTGAGCCTCAGCAAGGGCTTTCTGTGCTCACAGACAGACAGACAGACAGACAAGCAGAGACACACACACACAAACATGGAAAAGGGTCAAGTTGTTATAAAACACATGGAAATGTTTAAGTTCCTGTTCTGAACAGTAGAGGGCGGCAAAACACTGATGTAAGCTTTTACCCTTTTAGGTGCCACGGCCTTGGACACAAAGTGGTAGGCATACATGGCACGCACCCACTGACAGATAGAGGTGCAGGCTTTGGACGCTTTGGAGATGGAGGCAGGCTGAAACTCTTCGTTGTCCATATATGGCTGCACCAGTTTGATTACAGAGTCTGGAATATTTTCCTGTACAAAATAGCCATGGAAAAAATTGTGAAATTTAGCAAATTTTTCATTCATTCATTCATTCATTCATTATCTCCCACTTTATCCTCTATTAGGGTCGCGGTGGGGTTCCCCATGCCCATCCAGGGGAGAACGTCTCGGGCGCTGGGCAGATAGACCCAGGACAGGGCGCCAATCCATCGCTGGGCACACACTCACTCACACAGACACACTCTATATGGGGCAATTTTGGAGAATTCAATTGACTCGATCCATGTTTTTGGACTGTGGGAGGAAACCCGGAGGAAGCCCACGCAGACACGGGGAGAACATGGAAACTCCACCCAGATGGGGATTCGAACCGGGAATCCCTAGCGCTGAGAGGCGAACGTGCTAACCACTAAGCCACCGTGCCGCCTGCAAATTTTTCAATCATTTATAAATAACCGTCTTTTCAAGCCATTTACTGACTTTAGATATTGAGTTAATCACATGCTTACACATAGCAAGAGTCAACATTCACCTATTCGTTTGTAAAGTTTAATATTACAGTCAGTCACATTCATATGCATATTTATATTTAGAGATAAATGTTTAAGACAAGAAACATGATTCATGAAGAAAACCCACACAGACATGGTGAAAACATACAAATCTCCTTGTCCCTAGTTTTTTTTAAACAGAATGTTTAGAATTATAACTTCTATAACTCAGAAAGCTGTGATTGTTGATTGTATAAATAAATTTGAAGTATTAATAAATTATTCAATTCATTCTGATTTGGTGATGCGTGTGTGTGATGGGTTGTGGGTGTGTAAGGAAGCCAGACCTTATCAAAGGTTAGCAAGCTCTCTAGAAATCTGCCAGGATCCTGCATAATTGCTTTGCCAGGTTCCCAGTAATCATCCACTTTGACCCCTGGCTTGTCACCGGCCACCCTTTTGGGCTTAATTCCCTTTAAAATACAAACTGCTTCAATAACCAGCTTTACTCCAGGGGGAGGCCTCTGCATTCCTCGCACCTGTAAAACATAGCAGTATTCAGAAACATTACTTAATCAAAATGTGTTAATACAGCAAAAGTTAAACCTTGATTACAAGTAAAAATCCCAAATGACATCTTACACGGGTAAAATAAAAACACATGACCTGAAGTTATTGCTGTATTCAAAAAGAGTATTCTAGCAGTAGTATGTCTAATGTAAAGACAATCTTTGTGCTATTTTAGTAAAAATACATAAATGTATTAAGTACCCCTTTACATTAAACTACATGCTGTCAATCACCTCGGTGACATCGTTTTTGTTGAGGGATTTGAGGCTTTTCAGTGCAGCGTCCAGGGCAGGCAAAGCTTCATCTAGATCTTTCTGGGCATCTGCAGCAATTGCAGCAGCTACTTTGGCCTTTTCTGATGCTTTGGCTTCTTCAGCTTTCACTGATACTCGAGTCTCCTCTGCAACCACTGAGTCTTCCTGTGCATAGGCAGAAATATATACAAACATAATACTCAGTGTTGAAAATTTAAAGTAGATTTGGGCCTAATTGACACTAAATTAATGAGTGTTATTATAATAAATGACCTTGATCTTCTCCATGGTGACAACAGTTAATTTTGCTGCTTGTTCCAGTTCCGGCCTCATTTTTTCCAACTTCTCCTGCATCTTACGCACATCGTCAGCTGTGCTCAAAAGCTACAAGCACACAGAGATTATAACCCCAGAATATTAATCGATCTTATAAGTTAAACCTTAAGTCAGTATTTACCTTGTCCAGACCTGTCTTCATACGCTGACGAGCACCCTGCAGCTCCTGCTTCTTCCGGCCAATTAGGGTTGAGAAAATGCTGAGAAGCTCCAGGTAGCTTTTGGGTGTAACATAGTTGTAACGCGAGAGCTCAGCTCGATACTGCTCACACTTAGTAGCTACGGACTGGTGGATCTCCATACACATCACAGTCTATAAACACACAGATAAACAAATGTAAGTAGAAGAGACATACTTTACCTGTACTGCTTAATGGTAAACCAATCATTTTTATTACTTAATTACTATTTAAGGTGTATTTTGCACATATAATAAACGTTGCCTTACCATGCCATTAAGGGCATCAGGGCTGACTTTCAGATCAGATACTTCATTAAGAAAAGAGGATGCCACTGATTGGAGAGCCTCCTGTGGCCAGGCACTGAACCAGTCGATCGTACAGCAGGTGACCAGAGAGGGGAACTGCCTGAGTCTAGCACGGAAGGCTTCACCTATTGGACTAAAAACAAGGAGGGTGTTATCAACCAGGCTATTTTTGTTAAATCGTTACACTTGTTGTACTTCAACATTTACAAAGAGATAAATTGCATTAACACAAAGGTCCAAACAAATGTGGAAACCATAATTTCAAGAAATAACACTTGGAAACCAGATTTTAAAATACAGCAAATTGAATAAAATTCAGTTTTAAAACCTCATGCAGATCACAGTGTGAATGTTGCTGCGAACTCTTTTGATGTAAGCAGCCATTAGATTGGTCTTTGTCGGCTGATGCCCAAGATCCTGGACCACAGGCTTCATAGCTGTCATGATTCTCTCCTGCTCGTCTCCAGCATACAGGTTCGGCACGTCTCCCGAATTCAAAATATTATTAATGTCCTCCAGGAAAGACTCACTCTTAATCTGGAAAATAGAAAAGAAGAGTGACTAAGTTTGTTAATGAAGACAAACAACATGGCTGATAACACTGTGATTTAAACTCTTGTTTGGTCCTCCTCCTTTAGTCATCCAGTCTGTTGACTCCATCCTCAGCATCCTTTTTGTACATTTACATTTAGTCATTTAGCAGACGCTTTTATCCAAAGCAACTTACAAATGAGAACACTACAAGTCAGAAGCCATGGAGAAAACCAACTATACTGTAAATTCATCAAACCTGATTGTTATTCGATGCTGCGGCCCCTCCCCCCCCCTTTTTTTTTTTTTTTTTTTTTTTGTAATATAAATTTCCTGCCTCATCTGCACATGGTTCCTCTAATAAAATCATTCCTAATCTTGTCCATAAATGTTTTTATTTAGATGTTTGGTAGCTTAATGGTTAGCATGTTCACCTTTCAGCGATATGGAATTTCATGTCCGAATCCCAACCCTTGCCGTTCTTGCTCATTAAAAACTTGCTCATTAAAAATTTGTTACGTAAATTGTACAGTAATTTTTATCATTAAACAGTAACAGTTAAATACAATTTACTACATGATGTACATTCACTGAAGATCTTCTTACCTGTGTGTCAACAAAGAGGAACGTGATCTGAACATTATTTAAACCAGCCTTCATCATGATGCTCTTAATATCGTCTTTCCATTCTGTCACACCGTAGTTCTTTGACAGTTCAATCTGGAAGCACTCGTACTCACATCTAAAAAAACCATGAGAAACAAAAGCATTTATTATAACAACAGAGCATTAAGGAACACTGCTTCTATCAGAGATCAGACTATCAGAGATAATAAAAAGCTTCATCTGAATTTAAATCCTTTGTGTTAATACAGCAAAATATTAAAGTGTTATGATGACATACTAATGCAATTGTGAATTGTGAGAATCATTCTTAAGCATCCACTTTCCTCAAATTTCCTATATTACTGATCCAATTATCTAGATTTTGAACTTATTCATATCCAGTGTAACCAGTCAGACCATTATTTCTATATCCTTATAATTAGATTTTATAATGAATATTTGATTGAAATTGAAAACCTTGGATTCATTTTAATCAAAGCCTTTATAAGCAGTGGGATAAGGTTTTTTTCTGCTGCTTAATAAATGGCAACAGTGAGTTATTTTAACCCCAAACATGAGATTATAAACTATCATTAGAACCACAGTTATTAGCGTTATAGGCAGTCTCCAATTAACCGTTCTTAAATTTGATGTGGGCAGCAATAAAAGAGAAAACACTAGTGGTAATTTGTGGCATGTCTGATTTCTAGATCCCCATGTGTACTGCACATGGCCAACGTGCACTAGAACATGCATAGAGTTACTTTTAAATCCTTAAACCTTTAATGTCCAACATGTGTGGCCGCATTATTAGAGGCTTTTATAAATCGCCCATTTATTAAGAACAGCTTTATATTATCCAGAAACAGCAATGGCATTAATTGGGTTAAAAATCACATATATGGCTCTTTTGAAGTCACTGTGATAATTACCACCAGAATAATGCACATGTTCTGAATCCCTTAATGCAGAATTTAATAATGACTTTATGACTGCTTGGTTTTCACTGTGCTTCGAGAGAATAGATATAACTGTACTCTCTGCAAAGACTACAGATGTGTTGGTAAAGTCACAGTGCTGAATCTTACATGTGAGAGGCGAGTTTCGTAAGAGACTGCCGTCCACTGCCTCCCAACCCCAAAAGCAAGGCGTTGCCCAGAGGCTGGCGCAGAATGCGGGCGATACGGCACACATGCTGAACGGCATCCATGAAAAGCACCAGCTTCATCTTAGCAGAGCTTATCTGATTGTAATCGTCCATATACTCCTCCATAACTCGGATCAGCTAAAAAAAGAAAACAGAAAACATTTCACTTGCTGCCTGTAATTGAACATAAAGCCAGATAAAAAACATGTTACATATTTTATTATTATTATGACAGAAATCTGGCAATATGGGAAAAAAAGTGTTTTCACGGGGTGTACTCCAGACTCTGTAGAGCAGATGCTTCACATGTACATTAAAAATAATTACTGTTAGCAATCAACCTGACTTGTGCGTTAATATTGGGCTCAAGAGAAAGCATGTCCAGTAAAGCCTCTCACCTTCACCCTGTCTTTAATGAGCTCGTACACTTTGCTGGCAGTTTCAGGGATCATGAAATCGCCATACAGGATTGGTTGACTGGGCACCACCTCCTGATAGCTGCTGCCGAACTCCTGGATGTGATTTTGCAGTAATGCATCAAACCAGTTCCTGTCTTCTATGCTCACCAGCCGGTCCTGAAACACGCGGCAGCTTTCGTGGTACCACAGCCGCAATAGTTCCACTTTTTCCTGCAGAAAGACATGAACTGAAAATCTCTTTAAAAGTTTAGAGGGTTCCATTATAATACTTTTACATTATAAATACAAAGCATTTAGAGAATTGCAGTAATGAAGTCATTTTTGTATCCAGCCTATTTTGCTGCTCACATACCTTTATCTTTTCACACTCAGCCATGAGAATGCCCTGGAAGACTTTGGAGAGATCCCGCAAGTTAAAGGTGTAATGGGATTTAGCAGGTGTTGGTAAGAGGCCAGATGATATAGCTGAGTACACCTGTATGGTCGCATCCACGAGCGGCTCATTTAGAGGAAGCAGATCAGGTACCTTTACTGTGGGACAAAGATACAGATTGATAAAATAAATGAATGTCATCATTTTTGTTACCCAATGAATATTCATGAACCTTGCTTTATTTCTACAACAGTTGAGACTTCACACAGGGCATTAAACCCAATTCCAAATCATATTAGAATGAAGAAAAATATATCACAGTGTTTGGAGAACAAAATTACACATTATTGTAAGTCCACTAATTTAGGCAGTAATGAATAATGTTATTATTCATTCATTCATTCATTATCTCCCGCTTTATCCTCTATTAGGGTCGCGGTGGGGTTCCCCATGCCCATCCAGGGGAGAACATCTCAGGCGCTGGGAAGATAGACCCAGGACAGGGCACCAATCTATCACTGGGCACACACTCACTCACACAGACACACTCTATATGGAGCAATTTTGAGAATTCAATTGACTTGATCCATGTTTTTGGACTGTGGGAGGAAACCGGAGAACCCGGAGGGAACTCACGCGGACACGGGGAGAACATGGAAACTCCACCCAGATGGGGATTCGAATCGGGAATCCCTAGCGCTGAGAGGCGAACGTGCTAACCACTAAGCCACCATGCCACCCATAATGTTATTAATTACTTACTAATATAGACCCCTATAACTGTTGCTCATGCCTTTATCCTCAGCTAAGACAGCAATTGGTCCCAACTTACCCATCCAGCTGCTTAAGATGGTGGAGAATATCATTCTTTTGCTGGAATCATCCATTTCAGTAAAGGACAGGAAATTAAAATGACGAGTGAATCGTGGAGTAATAGGATTTCTGCCTCCACCAGGAGGACCCATAGCACAGACAAAATTAATATCCACCAACTGCTTAAATGTTCCTGGTGAACAAAGAATATTAAACAGATAAGATAACCAATACACAAAAGCATACTATATTTAAGGTGCACACAACGATGCTTTGAGAGATGTTCTCTTCATACCTGAGTAGGATTAACAAAAGTACTACTAGGTTTCAATTGATTGTTGTTGTTTTTGTAAGTGAATGTGTTAGTCTGTCCATGCTTTGTTATGGATTGGTAACTTGTCTTTCTTTTATGGGATAGAATAATGTAATGGGATAGTATCTCGCATCTCTTACAAATTTAACTAGTATAAGCAGCTTAAATCATTTAAATAAATGATATATATCTTGCAGGCTTATATAGAACTTGTATAGATTTACTGTCATGCATGCAGTGGGCATCTATGGTAACAAGACATAAGCACTTACCGATCTGCTTCCGATCATACCAGCCTCCATGATCCATCCACTGCCGCAGGAGTTCAATGGGTGGCTGGGCACCGTATGTTTCCAGCATAGGCATATTTAAATCATCAATAAAGAATACAAAGTACTTTCCTAATGGTGAACCAAAAACTCCCTTTCGCCTGGTAAACACACACACAGACACAAATACATAATTATTAGTATTGGGGGACTAGTTTGATGAAATAAAGAAGAAAAGTGCAGTTTTATTTAGAAGCCCATGTTGGTCTACTAACCGCTTATCCATTTTGCTGTCTATATAGTCCTGTGTCTGGTTGGCAGAGGTACGAGCGGAGAACACAAGGAAGTGACTAATGTACTCTGAAGGCATGTTTTTCAGCAGTTTATCAGACACTACCAGGGTCTTGCCTGTACCTGTGGGACCCACACACAGCACCTGCAACCACACAGCATTCAGTAAAGATCAAAAATGCCAACACATGTTCACATGCATCATATCATATACACTTTATAAACAAAAGTATTGGGACATACTGTTGAGTTTAGTATAAAATCAAGCAACTAGCTACTGGGTTATTGAATGCATTTACCTTTGTGGGAACAGTTAGGGGAGTTTTTTTGTTCCAGTATTACTGTGCACTGGTGCACAATGCAACATTTATAAAGGCTTTGCTGTGTAAGTTTAGAGTGAAGGAATTTGACTGGCCCACACACAACTGTAACCTCATTAAACAAATGTGGAATGAAAGTCAGGCTCTCAAGCAACACAAGTGTCTAAGATCTACAGTTACACTTGTTTTTTTATAAGGGTGGAAGGTTTAACTTAAAATGGGATGTCACATAAGCTTTTAAAAATGCAATATGTAGGTATCCCAATACTATTTATACAGTGTATTAATAATGCCATCAGGCTAATATAAACTGCTGATAGTTTTGGGAGTGGACATAAGTAGTAACTTAATGAAAACTTACTGGCTTCTTATTGGATAGGAGCATGTCTAGTAAAAAGGACATGCGCACAGTGTCTGCTGTAGGCACAATGATATCGGCGTAGCTGGTTTGTGGGGTGATGACAGGATTCTTGGCATCCAGCATCCAGCTTACCCATTGTACCTTTTAAAGAGATGCAAATATATATATATAATTAATATGATAATGTAAATATAAAATCTTGTGTTTAAACAAATATTACCACACCTTCCTCTCTGTGGCCTCCTCATCATCATCATCCTCGATCAGACTACTGATGCCTGCATCATCTAGTCGATAGTCATAAACCAGTCCCTCTTCTGGAAAACATAACTGTATCTGCGGGAAAGAAAACAAAAAAAATATTTGTGGAATCATCTTAGTGCCAACTCTGTTAGATTTCACTTTATGTCCTGCAGTTAAGTGTCACTATAGATATTATACAAGCGTAATACATAATTGGTTTTGTCCAGTGGTTCAAAAACTTGATTGCTTAAGAGTTCAAATTATGTAGGTAAAATAAAATAAATAATCAATTCAGATATTTAGATGAAAGCTGATACACTGTAAGGAAGATTTAATAATGTAAATGTGACTTCTGTTTTTTCTGGATTTTTTTCTATATTTAAATTATACAATTGATATTAACTAGAAATGGCATTAAAGTGCATAGTAAATCGCAAAAAGAAAGAACATATCTGAAACCAAATACTTTTTCTTGAGCCATCTTGTCTCTTAACCAGGTGCTGAAGCGCTGATGGCTGTCAGCATTTCCGGTGGCACCAACACTCCATACAAGTGAGAAGATAAACCACGGCTCTATGAGCTCACCAACACGATTTAGTTTCTCCTGAGTTGGAGAACCTTGGTCCTGGCACAAACACACACACACATAAATAGAGCAAACATATGAAGTGAAAGTGACCTAAACACAAACTTTAGTATGTTTAGTCATGGGGAAAGTTGGTCTTGACCAACTTGTGCAAACAAATAACCCCAGGAAGCAAAACTAATCATATATCATTCTAAAAAACTAACCAATAAAGACAACAGGTTAAGAAAAATAAACACACCCTGAAAATTCGAAAATATTACACAATAAATCACTCAAACATCTGTTAACTATTCAAATATCAATTCACTAATGTTGTTGGGAACATAGTCCTGAGATGTGACATGATTATGGAACACATTTATTTAAAAAATTAGGAGAAATTACGGGATGATCAATAAAATAAACATATAAAAGTATATGCAACTCAACAAACCTCTTGTGGGTTAAAGGGCTGAAAGAAGCAGTCCAGTAGTTTAAGTAGAGAACAGGTTAGGTTGCTGTCTATAGAAGTAATTGCTTCTGTTACAGAACTCCGTACAAACAGGATAGAGTCCTGATAACATACACAAAAACTTGGATGCATAACATTTTTAGTGGTATAATATTTGTGTTATAAAGGTCCACAGTGCACTTGTGCCATGGATTAAGAATCTGTGCACTTGAAGGAATTTCATGTTTAAACATAGATATTGTCCTGTGTTAGAATTATCCTTTAGGACTGACCTGCAGGAAGCGACTGAAGAGGGAGTTCAGCTGCTGAGAATGTGGCTCTAGGAGTGTAGGAATGCCCTGCAACCAGCACTCAGTGAATGGAGTAAGTCCAAGTATACTAGACTCTAAAAACACCATTCCACATCGAGACACTGTAGCAGGAGATGCCACTGCCAAATCCTGTACCTCAAACATCATAGTCATGACCTGTTCACAGGAACAAAGACTAGTTCACATACAACAACTTATTAACATCTTTTATATTTATGTTGTTTTATGTCATGTATCTCACAAAGGATGTTTGTCAATATGCTATAAGGTCAATTATGAACTCTTCTAAGGGATTCATACTTGATAGAATTAGATCAGATGCCCATACGGTGACAAATGGTTGACATGCTCTTAGTTTGTGTTCAAGTCAGCTATCCTATCACTTAACCCAGCTCTAATTTGCAGTTTCATCTTTAAAGCTTGTCATTTATATTCACAGTAGAATATTTATATTGTGTATTTAAAAAAATAAAAACAATATAAACTTAAGTGCATGTATTGTGGTAATTCATCTGCTGCTATTGTCCCTCATTTGTGTAAAATACATTTGCATCTGTGATAAAACCCTTTTTGACCTTAGGCTGTGAATAATGATGTCACAATTAAAGAAACAGCATATTGAGAAACATCCACAGACATAAAAGTCAATCTAAATTCATTCATTCATTCATTCATTATCTCCCGCTTTATCCTCTATTAGGGTTGCGGTGGGGTTCCCCATGCCCATCCAGGGGAGAACGTCTCGAGCGCTGGGCAGATAGACCCAGGACAGGGCGCCAATCCATCACTGGGCACACACTCACTCACACAAACACTCTATATGGGGCAATTTTGAGAATTTAATTGACTTGATCCATGTTTTTTGGACTGTGGGAGGAAACCGGAGAACCCGGAGGAAACCCACGCAGACACGGGGAGAACATGGAAACTCCACTCAGATGGGGATTCGAACCGGGAATCCCTAGCGCTGAGAGGCGAACATGCTAACCACTAAGCCACGTGCCGCCATGTCAATCTAAATAACAAAACAAAAAAAAAAAAACAGTTTCCAAGGTTCCAAATTTAAGCTTTAAAAAGTAATCTCATTTACGTCGGTGAGTTTGATGATCTCTCCTGAGCTCAAGCACAGCTTCTTATTGTCATCCAGAACTGTGTTCATGTTTTCAATCCACACTGCATCTACTGGCCCATCAAACATGTACCACTTCTTTTCACTGTCCATTGCTGAGGCTCCATTGCGGATCACAGATGACAGAATTCCGTCCGTCCTGTTAATGCGCACGAGTGTGTTAATGAAATTGCAGCTGACTAAGACACCGATATGTAAATAATTATATCAATGGGCCACAAGAAACTAGAACTGTTGTGGAAGGCTGAGTAGGATATTTAAGATTATTTAAATAAAAAGAACTACAGTTGTGCTGCAAGCAAAATAAGGACAGGCTGGATGTGACCCCTGAGCCATACAATGCAAGATCAGCAGTCTAGCTGACACCTACCATTCATGAGTGAGTAGATCAAACTCCCCATACAACTGTCCCATGGTGATAGATTTTGGGTTAAGTACATAGGTCTGGACAGCTTGGTACACACCACCACTTACAGACGGTTCACCCTTCAGGGCTGTCATGGCTGCAGCCAGCACCTCGTAACACTGAGAGATAAAAGAAAAAAAAACCTTAGTGCAGACCAGATGGCTTCAGATAATAAATCCATTGCTTAACTGTGTTTAAAATTTTAAGTGTCATAATATTAAGTGTCATAATTAAAAGTCATGAGAAGTTTAATGGTAAAAGTATTTTAGGGATTTGGGTCTTACTTTAGTTTTTCCTGAGCCAGGGGACCCCACCAGCATCAGACCATGTCTCACCACTGTGGTCTCATAGAGTTGAATAACCTTAGTAATGTACCCTGTAAAAACATCAAACTCCTGTGTTAGGCTTTGCCTGTATGTGATTAGTCCAGTTGCAAGAAGAATATTAATGTAATAATCTTCAGACTGCTCTCACCGTCAACATCCTTTAAGCACATGCTTCTGCAGGTGCTACGAATTGACTTCTCCAGGGTGCCATAGTCAATTGGCTCCTCAAGGACCTTAGGAAAGAGGTCGGACACAATGCCGTTGAAGAGTTTGAGGTCGTCCTGAAGAAACTTTGGAACATTGACATCTCTGATAGCACGCAGGCAGATCAGCTCCTGCAGAGACACATAAACTAGCATGAAACTTTATATGTTGTTTTGAACCTAGAAAATGACAAACCCATCATAAAATATGAAATGAATGTAATTACAAATACACATGTATAAAAAATTACATTATATATATATATATATAATTATATTTAATGCTATAAGTACTTGTTTTATGCGAAGAATCAATATTACCTCATTCATTTCAGGGTTTTCCCTCTTTAGATTTCCTGCAGCTGAGATCACAGTTTTTACAGCTCGCATGCCAAAATCATAGTGGTCCTACAAAGACAGCAAAAAATAAAACAAACACCAGATGTAGTGCTAAATGAATGTCTGTGAATCATTTAAAATGTTAGAAAATCGATATATACATTTAAAACAAAGAAAGGACAATAAAGGTATGGTTGGGTATTTTATCTCTGCTTACATTTCATATCTATGCTATCTATGATTACATTTTATATATGCTGCTATGATGGGACTCCTATTGTCTATATTTTGACATAATTATTCCGAGAATACAAGTTTTTCAGTCTTAATTTGTTTTTATCAGCAGTTAAAACTTTTATTTATGATATGCGCAACAGACCTGTGAACTGAGCTGCTCAGAGGATAGCTTGAAGGTGCTAGTGATCTTTTTGGAAAGCACTTTGGCATCACTGAAGCCAAACGAGTACAGAGAAATCTCTGCAATCATTGCATAGTCGGGGACCATCATGGCAACTGGCCTGAAAAGAGCCTGAAATATGAAAAAAAAAAAATAATGAAAAAATATAAATATAAAAATATAAAAATATGAAAACATATTTTTAACTATTATGATTTAAATATGTATAAATCCAATTACTGACAAAGCAAACATTCTGTATCCCAAATGTATTGTTTTTTTTTTATTTTAAGAGGTTTAATATATAGGTACTTTAATTTACAATTAAATTTACAATTAATTTACAGGTACAAAAATAGGTACTTTAATTTAATTAACCTTTAAATTGTCAGGCAGTTCAGTTCTGCCAGCGTAACCTGGGTTCATAGTGATGAAAACCGCACAGGAAGGAACCAGCGAGATCTCCGCTCCTTCAAACACAAACCTTTCTGCCTAAAAACACAACACACATACAGACACACACACATTTAATGATTACCAATAATTCAGTTTCCTTTTCTGACTCCTCTATATAATAACTTTAAGCATACTAACTCTCATCTGCTGGGCTTTCTGTATAGTAGTAATTTGCTGTGCCACCACAGACAACACTTCCACATCAATACGGTTGAATTCATCAAAGCATGCCCAAGCTCCAGAGCTGCATATCAGACACCATATTATATTATTTCATATAAATGACCAAAATAAAACAATCATTAAGTAGAAAATAGTATAGTTTTAATTTAAATTCTACATATTACAATATTATGCCTGCACAGAACTAATTTATTTGTAGCTTACCTGGCCAGACCTTTAAGAAACTTTCCCATGGCAATATAGTCCAGTTGGTCCGAGCAATTGAAAACAACAGTCTGGATGGCCAGCGCTTTGCCAAGATCTTTGGTGGTCTCTGTTTTACCTGTGCCTGCTGGTCCAGCAGGAGCTCCACCAAATTTAAGATGTAGCGCACCAGTAAGTGTCAGATAGCACCTAAAGTATATACAATTTATATATGAATTAAAAAGAATTATTCAATTATACATACAGTCAGGACTTAGCATGTTCTGACTGTATGTATAATTGGATAAATACAAAGCAATCTGACCTTGATTATGACAGCAAATCTATTAAACACTAATAGGTACTGTTAGGTGGCAGTGATGTGCGTGAGTTGTATAGGTTAAATGTCTTTACCGGTCAGTCAGTGGTGTTATGACTAATCTTCCAGAGTTACCAAGGTACTCATAGCCATATAGAAATTCTGCATTCACTGCTCTAATGTAAAGGTCATCTGTCATCCAGTAGTATCTAGTAACACAGGTACAATCACATGAACACTCATGCTGCGCATAATTGTCTTATATTAAGGCCTAGAAAGAATCTGCAGGATTTCTAACCTGAGCTGGCTGATCCACTCAAAGTCATTAATGCTGGACACAGATTCTTCCACCAGCTTAGCAGCCACATCTTTGGCATGCACCTCAATCACGATGAGAGCCGAGAGCACCATCCTCTGCATCCTGGAGAGGCGACCTCGCACCAGCTGCACCAGGTCACCTAGCTATACAGAGATATATAAATAACACACACACACACACACACAAATATAATATAATATATGATATTCCTTCTCATCAATTTATCTTTCCATTAGAATTAAATGTTTCTAGATCCAGGCTCAGTCCTGACCTGCTTGTGTAGCTGGGGGTAAAGGCGTTCAGCCAGGTCTCCTTTCTCTAGAGACTCAGATACCTCAGTCGTCCAGCACGTCTGACATCCAGCAATTACCACCTGCCCTGGCCAGGATAGGACCCACTCAGTGCGAGGCCTCTACAACCACAAAATAAAAGAAAGTCATGAGAAGAACAGACAGTGGGTCAAATTTTTGTTTAATATCAGAGAGATTATTTTCATTACAGCTAGTCATTAATTATGTAAAAATAATTCAAATACATCAATCTGTAAGTTATTTGCTAAAAAAATATATATATAAATAAATAAAATTATTTTATTGAGTAACAATAAATTATGCATTCTTCTACTGTCTTTGTTATCATTTATTAAGAATGTTGGTTATATGTTCTATTAAAAAGTATTTCAATTAAAAATTATCTGTATGTATGTATGCCACATATCCTATGGCTTAGAAATTTAAAAGGTGGTTTAATGTTACATTTAATATGTCATCCTTAATTTTCCAGATTATAATAATAAAGTCATTAACAGAATAGCAGGAACATTAATACGTTGACTGATATAATATCATGGTATATTAATGTACAGACCTCATAATAGACTTTTAGGGAGCGCCGGATGTTGTCTCTTAAACTAAGCTTCATGGATTTCTCCACATCACTTAGCCAATCCTCCACATTGCCAGTGGGCACCACTGGGAGGAACAACTGGACTTCCTCATCCTCTCCAGAGTACATATGTGTGATCTGAAGATCGGGTTGAAACCTAAGCTGCATTAGATAAAAATCACAATCAAAAAGTCAAACAACTGCATTTTAAAGTTGTATTTCCTCCTTGTGTTTTCAGATCAGCTGTCAACTGTATTCAGAAACCATAAGCTTTGGATTGTATGAATGTGCTGCTGCATGTGCGTGTTTGTTAGACTAACCTTGGCAATGTTCTCAAAGCATTTACGCAGGTGAGGCTGCACTGCTGTTGGGTCTTTCGTCTGAGACAGAATTTCCAACAATTCATCATCAGACAGAAAGTAGAATCTAAAATCATGAAAGCAGAATGTGAATTTGTGTTGAATCTCATAAGTGTAATGTAGTGAACTGAAAATATGACGAGGTTGAGTGTGATGAGCTTTTATACAACACGTTTATAAAGTGCCATTAATTAACTAACAATAATAAAAAATAAAATAAACCATGCCCAGATCTTCTACTCATGTTTTAATGGAGGTAAATTTAGAAGAAGCCCACAAAGCCATGAGGGTTTAAGGAACAATACAAGTACTATATAATACTAGCCCCTAATATTTTCAGTTACACAAAAATTTGGAAAAAACTTGTTTACTTTTCTCTTGAAACCTGAGAATAATAAATAAAGAGTTTTGAACCTTGGAAAGGATCCACGTTTAGTCTCCAGATATTCACTCAGCCCTTTCTGCACCTGCTCCAACATTTCATTACAGTTCTTCAGATTGGTCAGCAGCTGCTGGTCTGGGCACAGCTCAATCACCTATACACAGAAATTGTATTTACAACACTACTGAATGAATCTGCATATAAATATTTTCACATTATAATCCACATATAATAGCAGGATGAATAAAAGAATGTTCTAACTTAGTTAGACACGTGGAAACATGCAAGACATGCTGGAGAGCATGAGAGCAAAAGCTTACCTGTCTGTTGTCATAAGCTGCCTTCATCACCATCCTCCAGATGCACTCCATGTCCTGGTACCTCTTTCCCTCTACAGGAAGCTGATGGTTAATGTCATCTGAACTGAAGATGGGTTCAAGGTATAGCCATGAGCGCTGACATGTCAGCCATTCCTCCAGTACATCCTGCCAGTAGGTTCATATAATTATCATATGCATGTTCTTCCTATGTCTCCTATGTAAGGTAAGTATCCTTTAGAATTCTTGACAGTGAATTAGGATACTAAATTGGCCTTTGGATTGAAAGTGTTTATGTGTGTGTATGTGTTTGCGTGTCATGCACATACCTGAGTCATCCTCAGCTTACCCTCCCATTTGCTGATCCTCTCTTCGAATGGCTTTTTGAACTGAGAGAAGGACATGCTTTGAGTCATCACTATGTGATCGTCCAGTAGTTGAGACACCTCATCTGGACTCTTCAGAATGTAGGTTCCAGTCTCTTTATAGGGCAGTATTTCAAACATCACGAGGACCAATCATTTTGCATCTTATCCAAAGCCTGAATATGCATTTGAGAAAACAATTTGATTACTAATCAGTTTTCAATTTATATCTAAAAAAAAAAAAACTATTCATTAACCTGCTATTTGCTAACCAACACTACAAAACGGTTGACAAATAAACTCCCATTGTAATTTATTCATTGTATTATTTAGGTTGCATCTTTTACACATGGAAGTGGAACTCTGTACCTGTTCAATAGCATATTCTTTTCCAGCAATCTCTGCAACACGTGCAACTTCATCCACATACTGCTGCAGGCCGAGTTCCAGGCACCGCACAAATGTGAGATTGGCCTTGGGCATCACACTAACATTAATGAGCTCAGAGAGTTGGTCCCAGTGGCGCATTCGCATGCCCGGGTTTCTTAAGCCCTGGATCAATGGGATGTTAGGTCGGAACTCTTCGATGGTGTCACGAACATGGAAAACCATATTGAGACATGCTGGGGAGAAAAAAGGTTGTCAGTAGTAGTTACTATCCTTTGCTTTAAAAAAGTACATTTTATGCATGATATAATTCATTTTGTTGTAAAAGTTACAATTTAGCTAATAAGTTATGCAAATGAGTCATGCTTCAGCTTCTTTGCCATGTAGACTGGGACTGATTGGCAGATTTTCATGTTGTGGCTGAGACAGTTCTAGAAATTGGCAATTTTTACAAATAAGTGTAGAAGTGACTCATCTGTTGTAAAGCTTATTTATATAAATATAATTTCTTAATGATCAATTCTTGTGTTGTTTAGTTTGCAATTATACTCACATGGTATGTCTTTAAATTGTTTGACACACTTGTGCATTGTCTTAAGCGCCTCACTAACGCTACGCTCCAGCTGTTCTGCATCAATAGTAGACAGTGGGTCATTGAACCAGCTCTCACGCCACCTGAGCCAATCGGACGTGGTTGTCCAGAGGTCCCGAAATGGCTGAAAGTCTTGATTAAGCTTCTGCAACTTGTCATACTGTTTCAATAAAAACATAAACATGAAGTGGCTCTTTTTAAAACATGAAATATTATGGTAACAATGCTTTTATAACATGAACTGTTGGAATGATTGTGCTGGGACACTGTGAGGATTCAGACACATACATTAGTGATGGGAATGTTGAAGAGGCGTTCACGGTTGTTGTAAACCTGTGCCATATTTTGACACTCCTGAAGCTGCTTCGTAATACGTCGCACTTCATTGGCAACTTCGTGTGCTTTACCGACATCTGAGTGAATGGCAAGTCCTGCAACCACCATCTGAAATTCACAATGAATACAATGTTAGTAAGAGAGAAGGCTGTTGAATAATCAGTGGATAACACTAGTTAAAAAATATTTTGCTTTTTCAATACTTTTGCGTTTATCTTATATATTTTGAGTTACTGAAAAGAACAGCAAGATAGGATAGAATAATATAATTCATTAATTTGCACCAGCATGAAAGTCTAATTTTCATGTACTTTTCATTCTATTAGTCATATTGAGAAATGCTACTGATCTAACAACCAACCACAAAGAAGTTTAATGATTTTGACATTTAGTCCCATGCTAAATTATACAGATTTAAATAGTGCAATACAACATGGCAAATGTAACTGTATTGCTTTAAGTGATGAGTTTTAATACGTATTTTATACAGGGAAATGTGTTGCAATCATTAGAGAAGTTGCAAAGAATACAAACTGAGCATTATTCCCCTCTAAAAAAGCCAGCACAAAACATTGACCTTCTGGAGGATTGTCCACTCCCTTGTACACATTAAAGGCCTATAGTAAGCTTAAGAAAAATCAAAAGAGTTTCTAATTACAGCCGATTCTACAATAAAAACTTTATAAATTGTAAATACTGAATTTCTTTGTATCATTATGTGTACAATATTGGCCTCACTGATGGATTTGCACATCTAAAATTGGCATAGGTCCTGCTGTATTTTACTGTAATAAACAGACTTAAACATAACAGAGTAACTGACCTGTAGGGAGTCTAGTCGTTCCTGGAAATTACTCTGATTAACAAGTTGGACCTTGCGGAATTGTTCCTCCTCCTCGTTGTGTTTTACACGAACAGTTTCCATTTGAGAGAGAATCTTATTAGGCCATGCCACCGCTGTCCACCTTAAGTGAACACAAGCATGTCATTTTAAAACATAAAAAGCCATCAATATGTAATGTCTCATTAAGGTTATATTCAAGACCTTCATCATTTACAAGGATTATAAGGAGTATATTTGCAAATTGTGTATAATTAAGACAATAATCATGTGCTGCTTACTTCTCTTTAAATTCCTCATTAGAGAGATTGTAGAAGAACTCATCCATCACTGCATAATCAGCCATGGATTTGGACAAGTTCTCCTGCCGAAGATAAAGAACAATAGAAACAACTCATAAAAAACAATATACAAAATGTTTACCCCATCATCTAAGCATGGCTATTTTAATTCTCACTGATGCCAGTCATCTGTGGCTGGAAAGTTGGAAGGGGGACTGTCAACGACCTCTGCATTAGAATCATATCAACACTAGCCAGTTCATGTATACAGATTTACACCACCCTTGGACATTACTTGTAAGATATGCAGCAACTGAGATCACGTGCAAAGGAAGCATGAGATTAAGCATGAGATAAGATGATGTGATGTCTTACTTCAATGCCCTTTAACTGATTTGGGATCTGCTTCATCCAATCTCTATGTTCTGTCAGCTCCTCAATGCTGTTAGGCTTCTCAAACAGCTTTTTGCTTATGGACTTGTATTTCTCACAGCCCTAAAAAAGTGAACAAAAAAGCAGAGCTAAACCCTTATGTTACGTATAAATATTACTCAATTGCATGATGTAATTTTCTAAGCAACTCACAACTCACATGAAACAGCATCTCTGGAGTAATGAAATATTAGGGCCTTGTTCAAGGGCCTACAACTATATTGCACCCAATACCCTTATCACTGCACTACCATGCTTACCCAGTTGAAACTCATTAGTTAACTAAATAGCTCCTTAAGCATTCATTTTCCAATGAAAACCACGAGTGTGCAATGCCTAAGAACATTAGTATGCTGACATTATGACAATACATGCTTGATTTACCTCCTCAACTAGCTTGCTGAGCTTCAGAGCAAAACCAGCAAGGACCGCGTTGGCCAATTCCCTGCGTTTCTCACACAGATTGTGCCGCACAGCCTCCACGATTACCATGAAAGGGCCAATTATAATGAAGGAAGGGAGAGACCTTTCCAAAATATCTTTCTCGCCGAGGTGCTTTAGCACCTCCTGTCTGATTTCAACAGGGGTGATGTTCTCCTCACTGAAAAGTCTGACAAATATCAAAACAGTCCACTTCAGATTAAAACATACTAATGTTTAAAAAACATACTAATACATATGATATACAGAAAGATAAAACTACAGTTTATCATCATCAATGCTAAAATGTTAATAAATGTGAAGTAATATCATTTTGTTGCTCGAAACAATTAGGTGTTCAGAATGCTAGACCATAAATGTCTTTAATAACGGGATTAATATATTTACTTAGTACATTAGTATGAGTCTGCATTAGGGTCGCGGGGGGGTTCCCCATGCCCATCCAGGGGAGAACGTTTCGGGCGCTGAGCAGATACACCCAGGACAGGACGCCAATCCATCGCTGGGCACACACTCACTCACGCAGACACACTGTATATGGGGCAATTTGGAGAACTCAATTGACTTGATCCATGTTTTTGGACTGTGGGAGGAAACCGGAGAACCCGGAGGAAACCCACGCAGACAAGGGGAGAACATGGAATCTCCACCCAGATGGGGATTCGAACCGGGAATCCCTAGCGCTGAGAGGCGAACGTGCTAAACCACTAAGCCACCGTGCTGCCTACATAAAAATTTAAGATAATAAATAATAAAGGGTAAATAAAGGAAGGAATAAAGGAAAACATGGAAATAAGACAGCAGGGCAGACTGAGTTTGACCCCATTGGGCAGAAAAACTGACTGAAGTGTGAAAGTTGGATAAAAAGTACTGGAGTAATACTTTGAGTAGCTGTTGCTGTCAGTGCTGTACATCTCAAGTTGGCATTCATATTCATAGGCATAGGCTTGAAGAGGAATGGTAGCCTGGCGCAGAGTATAGCTCACTCTCTGCCTCAGTTCCTCCACTGCTGGTTCCTCTAGATTCACTGAGTCCAACACTGGAATTCCATTAATTTGCAAGTTCTCCATCACAAACTGTGAGAGAAAGTAACAACAGAGCTCGAGTGTTACTATTAATGTCCATCAGTGAGTTGATCTGAATAAAGCAGTGATCATTTATTGATAACATGTGACCTTTTCTAACTGAGAGACATTTTGAGTTGACAAGATCTCTTTGTCTATTAAGCTGATGATTGACTTCTCAATGTTTTCTAGTGGTAAGTTGAAATGAACTCCAGACTGATCCAACACCAGCTCAACCAAAAACAATGGAATCTTCTTTGGTCTGGAAAAAAGATCTTAATGTCAAGATTCCAAAAGAAAAAGGTTTTACCTGGGTTTTACTGGTTTTACTACCAGTTTAACAATTATCAATAATTCGGCTACAAGTCCAGTATCTTACTTGTAGGGGCTATTACAGAGGTCAGGCCCCCAGCTGAGGTCTGGAGGACAATGCAGCACACTATAGCAGGCATCCAGGAGGAGCTGAGACAGACTGGACAATGAGTCCTGCACCAGGAAACGCAGCGAATCCTGCATATTGTGACGTATCACCTGCATCAGTTGACACATTTTGGACATACGGTAATTGTCCCAACATGACTCGTTTAGGTCAAACCACCCAGGCTGGGCATCACGCAAGCAGTACCGGATGCCTTTACGCAGAGTGGTGACCCAATAATCGTGCAAATAAAGCTGCATCTACAAAAGAGACAAAAAATGAGGTGAATTTTCCAACACCTAGACATTGTGATGTCATATTTTGCTTTGCTGCAACACCACTGGTTTATTATGTAACTGCATGAATGTGCAGAAATACAGGTGATCAAAATGCAATGCTCGCAGTGGGAAAGCAGTATCGCCATTATGTTACCTGGGTGTGAATTTGTGCTTGTGCCAGCATAAACTCCTCAAGACGTTGGGGTTTGGTAAAGGTGATGTGAAAGAGGCACATAGATGCCAATTTGTCACATTCAGATCTTACTTTGGACAAGCAGGAGATGACCTCTGGCTTAGTGAGGTGAGTTTGGACTATAAATTCAGCTTGATTCTTTAAAAAAGGATAGTCTGGCACATCCACCAACCCTACAGATAAAAAAGATCATATTAGAGTAACTGTTACTCAACAGGACATAATGTTTGCAACTCAGTAATGTAATTTAATTGAACACTCAAAACCTTTGTGAGGGATGTGATCTGGTTCTTTTTGGGGTAAGGTGATGTAGGAGAATTCTTCAGGGCTGTTCTGTACAACTTTATCAAAGATGATTTGGTTCATAGTACGATCATAATCCAGCTGAACTTCCTTCTGCAGTTGTTCTACGTACGCCTGCATATTAATTTGACTTTTTTCACTGCGCAAATGCACATACAATGAGTTATTGCTGCAAGTTTAATAATGAGCTGTAAGTTTGTAAAAAGCATGATAACCAGTTTGGTTTTGTTGACTCTTTTTTACTTACAGTTGGAGGCCTGGAGTGGTGAGTGTAACGTCTGTCATGTGCTGAAGACTGCTTGGGTCCAGTTTGGGGGCATCTTTCCATATAGGCATGCAGTCAACACAAAGATGGTAGAGAATCACAGCCTCAGTGTAGCCTCTGAGCTTGAGAGCAAATTTAACCCTCATTGCAAAGACACACGGATCCTCAGCACAGAATTGCAGCCTGATTCGCGGAACATAGTACTGTCCTGGATGCAGCGGATCTGTGAGATCGGAAAGAAATTGACATATTAAGAAAGAAAAAGAAGTGCTAATTTACCTGAATAATAATAATAATAATAATAATAATAATAATAATAATTCATTCATTCATTCATTATCTCCCGCTTTATCCTCTATTAGGGTCGCGGTGGGGTTCCCCATGCCCATCCAGGGGAGAACGTCTCGGGCGCTGGGCAGATACACCCAGGACAGTGCGCCAATCCATTACTGGGCACACACTCACACACTCAAACACACTCTATATGGGGCAATTTAGAGAACTCAATTAACTTGATCCATGTTTTTGGACTGTGGGAGGAAACCGGAGAACCCGGAGGAAACCCACGCGGACACGGGGAGAACATGGAAACTCTACCCAGATGGGGATTCGAACCGGGAATCCCTAGCGCTGAGAGGTGAACGTGCTAACCACTAAGCCACCGTGCCGCCCAATAATAATAATAATAATAATAATAATAATAATAATAATAATAACCAGACATTGACGTTTAGTACTTGCCTTTTTTTCTTAAAACTCCACTAATGACAGGTTTTCCATTGCTGTCTCTTATGAGGCCATGTTCCTTTGCCTTTTGAACAACATACTGTCTCTTCTTCTGGCAGTAGTCTAGCACCCCTACCAACTGCCATGCATGGGCCTGTGGGTCGCCTATACAAAAAGAGGGGATTATGGGTCAGTTTAAGTACTTCATCCACTAAATTAAATATATTATACAATATCTGTACGAATTGTATGTCCTTTAATAAACTGGACGTTTTACTCATTAGAGAAACCTAATTACCAGGTTTGCTGGTGTCACTGACTGGCAGAAAAGCATTAGCAGGGACAGGCTTGTGGGTGCTTGAACCCTCCTCATATCCCAGTGCAAGCCAGTCTTCTGGAGTCCGACAATCAAACTCCTCATTGTCAAATATCTAAATAATAATGTAAATTAAACTGCAACTTACTACATTTGTGTATTTATGCCTAATATACACATTCATCATTTTAACATTATCCAGCATCCTACCTCCAAAGCGAGACAGTTAGAAACTGGTGAGCATAGGGTCATGAGTTCACATGAACTTTTTGACACTGGGCCGGAGTTCTCTTGAAAGGCCTCAGTGCTCAGGTTTCTTGGAACTAGCTGGTTTGACTCAATACCAATGTCTGTTAAAAGCTGGGCAATGTCTAACTTCAGGAACTCTCGCTTCCGCCTGGAAGTAAGAAATGCAGTAGTATATTGTCCCTGGACACTGTGTAATGTGAAAGACATCTTGGGGACATTTTCTGATACGCAGTCTTGTTCAAGAGTCTGGACTCCCTATATTTTCACTACACTATGGACACACAGTTTACGGTAAAGTACAATTTTTCTGCAAAGTCCATATAAGTCAATTATTATGTTATTGCTGAAATTGAGTTTTTGAAGAAAAATTTTAAGATGGATGGGCCTCTGTGAAATTATATTGTACACTCAAGTTTCTATTAAATGCCCATATGTAGTATGTATGCCCATGTAATGACCCCTAATTGAAATTATTTTCAAAGCCTTACATTTCCATTAAGTCATTTTGCAGATGCTTTTATCAAAGTAATAGAACAACGCCACTAGAAAACATCTTTTATTTCTGATTTCTTACCTCTCAATCTCGAGTTTACGTGGAACTTGTCCAGGTAAGCAGCTGTAGGGCAGCTGCACTTTTACTTGGTAACCTTGCAGGGAAAAGTCAGTTTTTTGCAAGATCTCGGTGGTCGGACCGTGCATGTCCATGTCCTTCTTTATGATAGTAAACAGATCAGAAGGCGTCTGGAATGTGTTTGCTAGGATGGAAAGCAGATGAATGTGTGAGTGTTTATGCTCTAGAGGAAATAAATTGCTCTTAAGTGATGGTCAGTAATCGGATTTAGTTCAACTAATGACTTGAATAAAGCATAGTTCATACATATTTACCTTTAGGCATGTTTAAGTAAGATGAACCCTGGCATAACAAACTCTGCTGGGTTTGTGGGGGGCCTTTTGTGAAACCCTACAACAAGCACATGTAAGTTTTAAGAGAATTTAAGAGAATAGTACACCATGAATATAACTGTGAGTAAATGAATAACATTTAATATAGAAAGACAAATATTGCAAGGCTGTGATTTATTATAAGACAAGACAGATGCTTATACCTGCACATCAATGTTGTCTGTGGATGTGATTAGTTCAGAGTAGATGCCCCTTTCCTCTTTAACAGGATAATTTACAGTTGGCAATGTACCCTTACGCTGCCGCAACAATGATTTGTCTTCAACAAGTTTTATGGTATCAGGTTTGATTAGGGGGTCTGGTCCTGAGGCCATGTTCTAATATACACACAATTTAGATTTATTTTATTTAATACATAATAATTAATACAAAATATAATCATACACTTTAAGAAGCTATACAAAAACACGCAAGCATAGATAATGATAATGATTTATATAGTGTTTATTGTGGGTTTTATATATGTAGAGCTTACCTTTATGATGATGTGATCCAACCACTCTGCAAACTAACAAATCTATAAACAAACAAAGAAACAGTAGGAAATAGAAAAATAAATAAATAAAAAACATACCTAAAATACTATACCAAAATTATTTTGCTTAAAGTAAATAACTGGTCTTTTAAACTAACCAGAAACAAGTTTAAACTTAAAAATGCCTTTAATCTCATATTAAAGAATGTACAAGCCAACCTAAATCAATTAATACAATATATTTGTAATAGTGTATTTAGTTTAACTTCAGTCCTGAATGAAATGTTTCCTGCAGTTAAAAACAGTTGCTACGGTTGCTAGGGTACTGCTTTAAACAAGGTTGGTAGATTCAAGGACAGTACCATTACTTAACAAAAGGGGTGACAAGCATCTTATAAACCAGCTTCACCAATGAAAATAAAAATGTCTTTATTTATACGAATAATGTAGAGGACAGTCTAAAACGCTAAATGTGAACATAGCTTAATGTGACAAATTTTATTAAAACATCAACCAGGAAAGATCAAAATTCACTAATTTATTACTCTTCACTACTGTAATTATGAACCTGTACTTCTCAAAAGAAATGTAATGATTTTCATGGTAAGCCATAATGTTATGGGTTTGAATATATAAAATAAATCTTATATATAATATATAAATATAAAATGTGTTGTTACAAAATGAATATAAGTGATCAATAGATCTTAAATCCAAAAAAAAAAAAAAAAAAAATTGTTCCCTCCATCACCTAATCTTTCCACATGATTGTACTACTGAGGCAAATGTCCACTGACACAAAGACTTATAAAGACAGATCCCCTCACATATAGGTCAAGAAGTCACTGCACCCAACCAGGCACACCTACAACCCAGTCATCAGTGTAGTGCTGCAAATATACTTAGTCAACCATGTAAGCTTCTTTACATGTCTGAGCTTACATGTCAATATCAGACAACACCACAACAGACAACAAGCACATAATACGCAGGTTAAGCACTTGGGTTAAAATGAAAAAAAAAAGACAGAAAAAGCCCACTAACTTTGAAAGGGTAGCTTGAGAGCCATTATGGTAAAGATCCTGAACAGGATATGACAGCGAGATCATTAGGAGTCACAGAAAACACCTGAATCACTGAAAGACTGTAATTGCACACAATGTACATTTTTATCCAATTGCAATATTATACATAAATTATATATATATTATTATATATAAATAGTGGATAAACTATAAAATGTTTAGAATATTTCTCTTATACCACTCCTATAATGCACCTTGTGAGGTCCTTCTGGCAATAGAATGACAGTCTGTCTGCATAAATGATTCTAATACCCAATACTGCGATCTCTTATTTCACGCAGGGCAAAAGTTAAGTCTCAAGAAATAACAGACCCAGCCACATAAAGCCAAAGTAATTGAACAAAGTTTAAACTAATGAAAAGCACAACATCAGTAAAAATACCTTAGTGCCACTCTTAACAGTGAGTCAACTGTGCTAACTATACTCTAAAGAGCACCCACATCTGAAAACAATAAAACATACCACTGGTTACGTGCCACTCTAACCACAGTGTCTACTATACCTTACATGGCATGCTCCCCCACTGACTCAAATAAAACCCACACGAAGTACAGTGCTTATCCAACTAGATCAAAAATGGCTTACACTGAGTAAGTGCTAAGAAGCTTGATAGGTACTCCCCTCTCTCATTGCTCACCTGAGCTGTAACCTTTGTCTGCCTCCTGTGGAGTCAATTATAATAACTTCTACCACATCTACACACAAAGCAGTGAGGGTGTACAAGAACACAAGCACTGAAATTTTTGATGCCAGCACTTAAAAACCACTTAGTGCTGGCTCATTAACTGACATTGTTTGAGTCTGCACATGCACTAACTTTGTCTATTGTAGGTTATAGTGTTGATTACAGAGCTTCATTTATTAGCATTGAGATGATGCTTTAGCTTGTGTACACTGAATTATTTTTAGATGTACACTTCTAATTAATATATTTTTTTAAATAATTAAAACCTGGGTTCAGTGGTGAATAAATAAACATTTTAGTAGCTTTTTTGCAGCTCACATTTATATAAACTTTAATGGAAAAGACAAGGTAAACATTGTATGTCAGAGACCATATAGCAGAGAAGTTGGTCAGAGTTATTTAAGATTCAGAACGAATTTCTATATCTAAAACCATAATCAGACTATAAATACAGCAGCATACTGGTTTTGTTTGGGTCTAGATTTCGAATAACATGTTTGGCTGTTGAAGGCAGATCATGGAGAGAATTACATGAGGTCCTGTCTAGATAAATCTATCTTGACCAGCATGACCTTTGTTTAATGTCTTTTCTCTATGGTGATCCAATTTTATTGGCAAAACTTCAAAGTGTTGTTCTGTGGATGACTGACACCTTTCTTATCTTGGTCCTAACCCTGACTTTGGTCTGTCCCCCGGGACAGCTCTCTAGTGATGTGATATAAAGAAAAGAAGAAGCAATCTAATGGGATGGAGTAATCAGGGGTGTAATCTGTGCAATTAAAGCACAGCTTTAGGCCAAAGATTAGTCATAAATTACTGACATGTGCTTAGTCTTGCTGACAAAAAGAACATGTTGTGTGTCAGTATATCATTTTTAATGCACCATTAGTGCACCATTAAACTAACCAAGAGGTTGACTTTTGCACAATACATTACTAAATAGCATTGTACAGTGAAGGCACACAACTTCAATACTCAGGATTAAGTCCTAAAGCATGTCCTAAAGTACCATGTGTGTATTGCATTTGTTTGACAAGCATCATCAATTTATACTGCAATGTGTAAGCTAATAAGTATTGATGAAATAGTAACGTGTTTCTTTCTCATTATGAGATTAAATAGGATGAAATGATTATTAAAGATTTTTGGATTAATTAATGGATGTTAATGAACTTTATTTGCGCATGCCATTCAAAATCAGTTACAGACCTTCAACCTCTACTTTCATCTTCCACATGCATCATAAGAAGGTCTTGTCAGCATTTAAACCAGATTGCATTTAGAGCTCACTTTGTAACTACTAAAGAAACCCCAGGAAGCTTGTTAACAACATTTTTGTTGATGACTGTAGTTAGAAACAGAAATAAGATTTTTATTTCATATGAACGTAATCCAGACATTGTTGTTTCAATGACACGTGTACAAACTGCTAGACAAATTTTAATATAATTCATTAACCTGTAACATCTTTTGCATCTTGTCTCTTAGAACATGATTACTTTTTAACATTGCACACATAGATAGAATATTTTATTCATCCCGAAGGAAACTGCGATGTACACAAAAGGAAGCTATTTCTCATCCTTTCATCCTCTGCAGAACCTACACCCTGTTAGCATTTATTGTCCATTTTTGGTAGTGGAGGTCACGCCTGCTTGAGTGTGGCTTTGAATTTACAATAATGAGAACAGCATGCCTTTCTGACTTACCCACTCATAAACCTTGGATGTGGGTTATATGCGGTGGGGTCTGTGTAAACCGATAACCTTCTGCAACTCTCCGATTTGCTTTTAAATGTCCTTACCATCATACCTCTTTAATCTGTCATCTTTACATGACACTCCCAAACCAATTTTCCACTGCCATTATCATCAAACTCTGATGCTAAAGTTTTGCAATAACGCATCTTTTTTAGCATCTTTTGATGTTAAATAAAAAGGCTTTGGCAACATTTAAATAAATGTTCTATATAAATGGATATATGGATTTATTCTATATCAATTCATATTACCCCAGTACAATTAGCCTGCAACTTTTACAAAATGCACCAGTGCAGACCGTAAAGGTAATAAAAATACCCTATGTGAAAGCCTGCGTTTGTACAGATGGTATATAAAATGAATGTCTGGATCCATTTAGCTTAATAAACCAGCTCATTAAAAAGACAAATTAAGTTTTATGAATCAGAAAATGTACTGCGTGAGTTAAAAATATGAAAGCGGTTTTAATGACTTGTTAAGTGTCAATTACCTCACAAGCCATCAATTCATCAAAGCCATATTCATTACTTCATTTTCTCCCCTTCATCACCAGCTCGCTAAACAGATTTTTTAAGAAACAATTAACATCTGTTACTATTTTCTCCCCTGCTTTATAACTCATGGCTTATGCACCACTCTTCAAATTTTTAATTTTCACAGCTCGCATTCACAGCTAAAAGTTTATTTGAAATTCCAGCATTTGCATAGTAGATAATTTGACACTTCAACTGATGCCTATGATCTTCTGCCATCCATTGCCATCCATCCAAACTCTTCCACAAGAATCTAATCCATCCTAAAAACCCCACTCAACAAATACAGGCCAATATCTCTTCTTTCCTTTTGTCTCCAGCTCTACCATGCTGTATGTAATCAGCTGTCAACATTTCTTATTCAGAACAACTTTCATGATCAGAACCATTCTGGCTGCAAAGTTTCTCATCCCACAGAAGCTGTGCTAATGACCGTTTCTGTAAAATTATATGCTGCCAAAGCTGCAAAGCTCTCATGTTTTATGTTTTTTATCCTTCTTGATCTTTTATTAGCATTTGACAGAGTAAACCACAAAGTTCTACTATCTGTCCTTATTGGCTTTGGTGTTAATGGCTCAGGACAGTAGTAGTTTTCATCTTACAATAAAGTAACATTTCATAGAGTCCTGGTCAGGTAAACTCCTCTATCACATAAGTAGGTTCTAACACTATCTTTACTCTAAGGCTACACAGAGAGAGTGCTGAACTGAGAATAGTTCACAACACAAAAATGTTCAGTCATCATAATCCATTAGGCAGCATCTTCTGACCACTAATTATGGATAAAACTTAAGGATAATTAACACAAACTATACAGCAAATCTGACCTTCACCACAAGGTGAATAAGATAAGCTAGCTGCTTAGTAAGTGGACATATTTTAAAAACAAAACTCCAGAAGCACTGCCATGTCTGATGAAAAGTGGAAAAGACTTTGTGAAGGGTTAAAGAGCTAAAAATAAGAATCATTTAGATGATCTGATCTGATCTGGAGAAATTCAGAGTTAAAAACTTCATAGTTCTGTTTTTAGGTTTATCGAGAATGACATGAGGAGACAAACTAAGTCTGGGCAAATTAGCAACTGTTGCCATGTGGTTTCAAATATATTTAAGCTTGAAAAAATAAATGTTTATCAAGCAACACTGCTTATCCAAAAATGTTGGCAGTAATGCCTTCCATTACTCATTATGTTTGCACAGATGTCAGTGTGCATGAGCAAAGTGGTGGCCCTGCTGGATATAAATGGGGGTTACCGTTTTAATAGTGCCCCAATCCGATTCAACCCAAACATTCTTCTCATTTCAGCTTCTTATTCGTTAATCATGTTTAAATGAAAAAGGATTTTAAAAGTGGCCACATGTGGATTCTGATCCTTTCAATGCAGAAAGATGCATGCAGCCATGTAGAATGACATTAAGAAGTACATACAAATAAAAATAAAAAAAACATACACATATAAATAGTGAAACATGTAAAGTACATAAACAACTAAAAATAAACATGCATTTAATCATTCTTTTGCACGAACACGCACATCTCTCATATAGAACTTCTTTTGGCAATTGTCTGCAGTTTCACAGGGGCAGGGGTCTGTCACAATGGTTCATCTGGAGTCGATCAAGGCTGACAGCTTGATCTCTGCCATTTATTCTCTCACATCAAAGCTGCAAAGTAAAGTCATTACCCCCATAAAAGAGGCATTTGCATGTTTTTAAACACGCGCACACACACAGAGACCAGGTTTTCGCATGCAATCATTTAAGGTCAGTAGAGGAAATTCTCAGGCCTCCTTTAAACTTGTGTATTTCTTGATAATTATGAGTTTATAATTTCTTTATGTATTGCCTTATTAAATCTTGCTTAATCTAAAAACATTTGTTAGCGTCACAGTAATCTTGTTAAAACTTTTGTCAAAAAGCAGCAATGAGTGAGGCTCATTTTGCCCATTCATGCTGTATTCAAGATTTTAGTTGCTGAACAGTCTGTGCTGACAGTTGTCGGTTAATACTCTTTATGATTTGCCAAACATTTTTAATATACGACAGATCAGGACTGCAAGCAGGTCAGGTAATTACACTTTATATTTACAAGGCCATCATGCTTATTTATAATTAGGCATGGCATGTCCTTCTGAAATAAGTTTAAAAATACTGGAGCCTGATGTCTGCTCAAAATACTAATATAAATCTGTGCATTATTGTACTTTCGTATACATATCACAAACCACCCATGCTGTAGGCACTGATGCATTACCTTTGGACCTAGTAAACTCACAAGCAGATGCTGTTGAATGATAATAATAATTATTATCCAAAGTAATCTGAATTCCACATCACTGCCAGGTGGATTAATGTTTAACGATTTTTAAAATATAGATGATAAACTAAGCCTTTGGTAGATATTATATTTACATATTTTTTATTTTACAACAAATACAATGTTTATTGCATTTTTATGAAATGGGTTTATTCTTTGCTATATTACTTAAGTGTACAGATAAAAGAGTTTCATTTTCTTTATGGATTTATGGATTATTTTTTAAAGAAGAGTTAGCACTTGTTTTTCTTATCAATTCGTGTAAACAAAACATATATTAGAAGCTAATGCATCATCAACAAAAGAATACATATTCATTACATGCAGCCAGTGTGAGGCAGTGTGGATGTGGATGAAGGAAAGAATTCTGTCTGTGTGGTTTATGGCCTGGACACCAGCCAGACTTAAAAGAATAAATGCAGCAGCGATGGATAACTGCAACAAAGTAGGATGGTATGTAAGGAAATGGAAAGCAGATTGAGACTGAATGAATAAAAGGTTTTAAGATTTACACCGTATATGAAATCATATGGTACTAATGACGTTCTCTTATGTACACAACATGATTAGACTTTAGCACTCTACATAACATTCTGACAGATTAATGTCTGTTTTGCAAATTTTGAAAGAAAGGTGATTTACTTATTACTGCCAATTGTAAAATTTGGTTAATGAAAATAATCTTATAAATATTACAACAGTCAGGAACACTGATAATATAATATATATGTTTGCTATATGTTGTTCTGAGATGAAAAACATAGGTGGTACTTGGAAGTTTTGGTTTGATAATGGGTGGTACTTGGTCTGAAAAGTTTGATAACCATTGTGATAGACCATCAGCTCTTCTTTAATAAATGTTTTAATCAGATTTGAAATTAGATTGGTGCTACATGAAGTAGCTGAAGAGTGAAGAGTGGTTAAGGTACTTTTATTTCTTTGTGTGGTAACTTTTGTGTAGTGAAACTTATTTATTGTGCACACTACATTTTACAAGTAGCTAGTCTGACATATTTAAACCAACATTATATCTGAGTAAATGTCTAGCATTTCAGTGTCTAGACACAGTTGTCTTACCTGAACTTATTTGGAAAATCTTAAATGATCTTCTGCCAATTTGCAGGAGCGTTCTGTAACCTGAGCTTCGGCAAAACACAATTGATTCTACGAGACGCTCTATAGATTTATCGCTATAACAACAACCTTTGTCGGCATGCAAAAGTTGTTTGGGAAGATTCCATTATACCCTGGTACAGTAGAGGATTTATAAAACGAAAAATCAAAAATAGAGTTAATTTTGTATTGTTGACATATTGCGTGTATTATTTACTTACTTTTTTTTATATATATATCCAACAACGTTATTCCTTCATTCCACAGCTGCAAATACAAGCAAATAGACCACCATGCAAATTGGGTGATGACGTCATTTGGCAATCTGGCCCGAGATCTACCTTTCCATTGGACAGATCATCGAGATCTACCAGGGTTAATCTTTTTTTAGGCTTTTATATTAAAACCTGTTTAGACACATCACGTTAGTATTGTATTGTATAATCAGCATAGAAAAAACGGCTTCAGTTTGCCATTTTCACAGAAACTGCTCTTTTATTAAACACATTCCAACAAATAGAATGACATTGGAACTTCTTTGGAAGTGCAGCGGCTACTTGGCAAATCAAGCAAATGCATTTTGAGTTTGACATTGTAAAAAAAATATTCATCCTCTCACTCTAAATGAAAGTGTTATTTTAGTTCTTTTGGAGCAAAGTCCTTCACTCATCTTGTCAGTCAAATAAAGTGCAAAAACACAAACAGAAAGTATCTAATGTAATGTAATGTAAATGTAAATCTAATGTAAATCTGGCAGCACGGTGGTTTAGTGGTTAGCATGTTCTCCTCTCAGCGCTAGGGATTCCCGGTTCGAATCCCCATCTGGGTGGAGTTTCCATGTTCTCCCCGTGTCCGCGTGGGTTTCCTCCGGGTTCTCCGGTTTCCTCCCACAGTCCAAAAACATGGATCAAGTCAATTGAGTTCTCCAAATTGCCCCATATAGAGTATGTGTGTGTGTGTGTGAGTGAGTGTGTGCCCAGCGATGGATTGGCGCCCTGTCCTGGGTGTATCCGCCCAGCGCCCGAAACGTTCTCCCCTGGATGGGCATGGGGAACCCCACCGCGACCCTAACATAGGATAAAGCAGAAGATAATAAATGAATGAATGAATGAATGAATGAATAATGTAAATCTACTTCGTGATACAGTGCTTCGGATTTAGGCACGGAGGCGAGGCCACTGATACTGTGCTGTAAAAAAGCGCCGATACGCTTTTTTTTACAAACCTCTCGCGATCTACCTTGGGTGACCAGATGTCCCGCTTTGTGCGGGAGAGTCCCGCAATTTAGTTACTTTTCAGGCGTCCCGCAAATTAAGACGTTGTCCCGCATTGTTATTGAAAGTCAGACTGCAGTTTTAAAACGCGTGTTTTATAATCTGCCATTGGACGGCTGTGTTGTCTGTTATCGGGGGGATAGGCGGGCTGTTTGAATGTCAACCAATCAGGACGCATTTCTGTTCTATTTAATTGTACATAATTGTGAAATCGTATAAAAGCTCAATGCTTACTATGTTTTCTTACGTTAGAGAAAGTTATATTTAAATAAGTTATACAAGTTGTATATACTGTACATATACTGTTTGGAGAAATACAGGAAAGTCATACCCTTTAATAAAGAACTGTCTGTTCGGTTTAATTGTACACGTGTATATTCATTCATTCATTATCTCCCGCTTTATCCTCTATTAGGGTCGCGGTGGGGTTCCCCATGCCCATCCAGGGGAGAACATCTTGGGCGCTGGGCAGATAGACCCAGGACAGGGCGGCAATCCATCGCTGGGCACACACTCACTCACACACACACACACACTATATGGGGCAATTTGGAGAATTCAATTGACTTGATCCATGTTTTTGGACTGTGGGAGGAAACCGGAGAACCCGGAGGAAACCCACGCAGACACGGGGAGAACATGGAAACTCCACCCAGATGGGGACTTGAACCGGGAATCCCTAGCGCTGAGAGGCGAACGTGCTAAACCACTAAGCCACCGTGCCGCCTGCATCAAAGTTGTCTAAAATAACAAAAAAAAACCATCTCTACTCTGCCTCTTTAGCACATAACAGACTGCAAATAAAAACACGTGTGGGCGGCACGGTGGCTTAGTGGTTAGCACGTTCTCCTCTCAGCGCTAGGGATTCCCGGTTCGAATCCCCATCTGGGTGGAGTTTCCATGTTCTCCCCGTGTCTGCGTGGGTTTCCTCCGGGTTCTCCGGTTTCCTCCCACAGTCCAAAAACATGGATCAAGTCAATTGAATTCTCCAAATTGTCCCATATAGACTGTGTTTGTGTGAGTGAGTGTGTGCCCAGCGATGGATTGGCGTCCAGTCCTGGGTGTATCTTCCAGCGCCCGAGACGTTCTCCCCTGGATGGGCATGGGGAACCCCCCCCCACGACCCTAATAGAGGATAAAGCGGAAGATAATGAATGAATGGATGAACTTTGATGCATTGGTGTCCCACATTGTCCCACACAAACATAGTCTTTGTCCCACATCTGGTGAATTGGAATCTGGTCACCCTAGATCTACCCGACACCCCTGCCTGAACGACCGGTCGTATTGGGCAACTCCCCCCACCCCCCACCCGGGGCAACCCCCCACCCCCACCCGTCTAATCCGCGCAAAAGCGGGAGCCAATGCGCGTGCGTAAAAGTGCACGGTGCCTGCAATCCGCGACTGACAGGTGCGTCTAGGAGACGATTTGAAACAAGACGGTTTATTGAATTTATTTTCCGTGATCTGCGTTGAGGTTTGCAACAAGAGACGTTATATATTTTACACTTACTTCCGACAGTGGATATGTAGAGGACACGCTATGAGCGTATTGGTCTGGTTCTTTCAGTCTCAGTGCATTTGGAATCTTTTCTACGCGCCCGGCTTCGGTGCGGAGTTGTAAGTTGTTCCGTTTGCAGTCGATCTGTGTTGATGAGTTTATGTTAGGAATTTTTAATTTTTAAGATCAGCGATCCTCTGCGGGATTATGTGGTGAATCAAAAGTCATGAAGCAACTCCGACGTCTGATCCAGTCTGCGACGCTCCTGTTCGGATTTCTGTGCGGAGCGGCAGGTGAGCTTCAATCCAGAATCCAGTTCTTGATCATTCATCACATGTATGCAAACTGAATCAGAAGTACTGGACATGTTTTTAAAAGATTAGTTTTAATAATAAAAAAACACCTAATAATCATTGAATGTTAGTGTTTTAGGGCACGGTGGCGCACGTTCGCCTCTCAGCACTAGGGATTCCCGGTTCGAATCCCCATCTGGGTGGAGTTTCCATGTTCTCCCCGTGTCTGCGGGGGTTTCCTCCGGGTTCTCCGTTTTCCGCCCACAGTCCAAAAAACATGGATCAAGTCAATTGAATTCTCAAAATTGCCCCATATAGAGTGTGTCTGTGAGAGTGAGTGTGTGCCCAGCGATGGATTGGCGCCCTGTCCTGGGTCAATCTGCCCCAAGATGTTCTCCCCTGGATGGGCATGGGGAACCCCACCGCGACCCTAATAGAGGAAAAAGCGGGAGATAATGAATGAATGAATGTTAGTGTTTTATATGATCCCATAGGTCGTATATGGCCATGTGAACGGGTTAATTTATTTGAGCTGTGGAGTTTTGATGACATTTTTGTGAGCCTGATGTTTATGTGTCCTTCTCCACTCAGTAGCCACTTAAATTTCATTGTGTCCCAGACACTTATTTGATCTCGTTTAAAACGACAGCATGCAGTGGATGAATTAGGAGTCGTTTTTGGTGTTTTGGTAGTCAAAATTAGTGGTAATTCGTGTTTGGGATGTCAAGACAAGTGACTGCCAGGCACAAGGTAGGTAAAGAGGATATTACAAGTTGGCTAATCTATATAAGATAATGAATTCAATACTATAAAAGGTCTAGCAACAGGGTATTACCAGATTTTTTCATATTGCAAGTCATTAATAATTCAGAAAACGTTTTTTTTTTTTATGGTCATATACATAATATCTATATGATGGTGTTGGGTTGAGGCAATCATAGAATATAATATTCGTACTGTATTTTCATAATTTGGACATTGCCACAAGTCAATTTATCTAATTCTCTCACTGCATGTTTTGTTAACTTGTGCCTTTCCAAATGCAGCCAGCTGAGATTTCAGGGTGTGCTGTCATGTTCCTTTAAAGTGCATTATTGATCAGTGAAGCAAAGTTAATGCTGGAACAAATGCAGCCTGTCATTATTAACTTCATGAAGCTTGTCTGCACTGTGTCTTATATAAAAAAAAACTAATAAACAGTCATGGCACAAAAATGCTTTGTACATTTTTTTGTGGTTACTGCAATAGATTGTGTATTGCATGGCCCACATCCAAGATACCCAAGAACTTTTATGCCAGTAAAGCATTTTATTTATTTTAATTTTTTTATTCAAAATGTAGCAATATTTTAAGAACTGGTTCTCATTGTCAGTTATTGAAGTTTTATTGACACATCAGCTGTTATTCATGCTATTGTGTTTAACTCACAGCTTCCAGATGTTCTGGCCGTGCTTGTAGCCCTCCTATGGGCAACTTGGCCAGTGGTAGGACCCTTCATACAAGCTACAACTTCAACAGCACTACAGAGTCCCAGCATCACCCTGCACTGATGGCAGATGACCCCTTTGAGTATCCCGACACCTGGTGGGAGTCGACTGCACTTGAGGGGCAGGTTGAGATCCGTCTGGACCTGGAGGCCCAATTCTTTATGACCCATGTGGTTATGGTGTTTCGCTCACCAAGACCAGCTGCTATGATCTTTGAACGCTCCCAGGACTTTGGAAAAACCTGGAAGATGCTGAAGCTGTATGCTGAAAACTGCAGCTCTATCTTTGGGCTGCAAGATGATGTTAACCAGCAGGGGGTGCTTTGTACATCTAGATACTCCAGTCCCAAACCATGTACCAGAGGAGAGGTGAGGTCCATTGTGTGCTATTGCAGTACAATAGTTTCTCTCTAAATTGACCTCCTTTTTCTTTAGGTAATATTTCGTTCCATGACCCACAATAGTTTCATGGATGACCCATACAGTCATAAAGCTGTCGAGACTCTGAGCATCACCAACTTGCGCATACGCCTCCTCAAATCTCACCAGTGCCCTGTCTCATTTTCTGGGCATCATGATGAGCACCATCAAATAACAAATAACTCCAGACTGTCAAACAGCATAAACTTTTGGAAATCTCCTAACTCCAATAATACCTCCTCTTATGCGGTTTACTCACTCCTGGTACGAGGTACATGTCTGTGCCATGGTCATGCCGAGCATTGCCTTCCTATCGGAGGTGAACGGGACAAATTGACAAGCAGTGGATTGGTAAGCATTTGACATTAAAACAATGTCTTAATAAAAACTTAATAAAAATGTGAATTAACAAAATCATCTGCTGCAGCTAAATGTCTTCTTCAGTTTCACTTTGTTTTACTCAGCTGAATGGACCATTTTGTTGTATAAATTTGTTTGTGTGGGCAACAGGTGCAGGGCAGGTGTGTTTGCACTCACCACACAGTAGGTACCCACTGCGAGAAGTGCGCCCCGCTGTACAATGATCGACCCTGGAGAGCAGCCAATGGTAGCAGCAAAGAACCAAATCCTTGTCAGAGTAAGGATCTATACATAAGGATTAACATGATGAAATGCTTTATGCTAAAATGCATACACAACTATAGAACAATGTGTTATTTACCAAATAGTCACTATACATTAATCTACTAATCTGGCATCACCTAAATTATGTTACCCCAGACTTTGAAAAATTGCATGTGATGTTATGAATATCATACTTGGTTCAGAAGATGACTGACCAGAAATGAAAGACAATGTCCTATTTGTGTAAAGTTTGCATGTTATCCCCCGTTGCCTGTGCATTGAAATGTGCACCAAAGATACTAAAAAAGCCCTTCAACTGAACTGAACTGTGTGAATTGTTTTTTTTATGCCAGGTGATGTGCTGACCACCTATCTAGAGTGTTCTATAATCTCTGAAATATGCTCCATTACCCCCTGCGAAGTTCAGCAGGATAAGTGGATTAGAAATGTTAATAAAACTGATTAGTGCCTTGGGGCTATGAATTATTTATTGGCTTATTAAGTGACCCAAGTGTGCCTAAAATATCGCCATAAGTACCATTTTCATGAAATTGAAAGTGGGTTTGTGTGAAAATAGGGTCTTTGCATTCCACTCATGATAACTTTCTGGAGTTTTTAGAATGTCATATCATTCATTCATTCATTATCTCCCGCTTTATCCTCTATTAGGGTCGCGGTGGGGTTCCCCATGCATGTTTTTGGACTGTGGGAGGAAACCGGAGAACCCGGAGGAAACCCACGCAGACACGGGGAGAACATGGAAACTCCACCCAGATGGGGATTCGAACCGGGAATCCCTAGCGCTGAGAACTGTTTTTATGTTAATTTTTTTTTTCTATGTACTGGTAAAGTTCTAGATATCATTAAAGAGGTCCTAAATCTAATAAACAAATTTGAATTGCGTGATGTTAAAAAAAAATGTTACCCAAACTTCAGCAAGGTCACTAATGCAGTAACTAATGTCTTTCTTGTTTAAATTTGATCACAGATATATACAGTTCTTTCTTTCTATTTGCTCAGAGTGTGAATGTCATGGCCATTCACAGAGCTGCCACTTTTCTCAGCGGGTGTGGCACTCCACAGGCGGTGCCAGTGGCGGTGTTTGCATTAAGTGTCAGCACAACACAGAGGGCCGCAGATGTCAGCGCTGTCGACCGGGGTACCGACGGCACCCTGCCCGGCCAATTAAATCCAAACAAGCCTGCATCCGTAAGAGACCTAAATATTACTTTTGCGTCCTGCACTGTGTACATATAAATTATGAAGTGAAATTTTTTACTTTTTTTGAAAGGCTGCTGGTGTGAACCAGTTGGCTCAGTTCCAGGCATTGGTCAGGAGCCATGGTGCCATCCTAGAAGTGGCCAGTGCAAGTGTAAGCCTGGTGTTGGAGGTACCAGTTGCAGCACCTGCCTCCCAGGGTTCTGGGGATTTGGATTAGACGGTTGCAGACCTTGCATGTGTCCACTGACCTGTGACCCTGTAAATGGTCACTGCTTAGAAAAGTAAGTTTAGTTCCTATAAACTATTGCACAGTAGCAATCTGTACAGTAGTAATCATTCTTTAAAAGCGAAAAGGTACATAGAAAGGTAACTAGTTTTCTACTTTTTGAGAAAATATAATATGAGAAGTAAATTAATTCAATAAATATTACATTTTGTGGGCACGGTGGCTTAGTGGTTAGCACGTTCGCCTCTCAGCGCTAGGGATTCCCGGTTCGAATCCCCATCTGGGTGGAGTTTCCATGTTCTCCCCGTGTCTGCGTGGGTTTCCTCCGGGTTCTCCGGTTTCCTCCCACAGTCCAAAAACATATATCAAGTTAATTGAATTCTTGAAATTGCCCCATATAGAGTGTGTCTGTGTGAGTGAGTGTGTGCCCAGCGATAGATTGGCGCCCTGTCCTGGGTCTATCTGCCCAGCGCCCGAGATGTTCTCCCCTGGATGGGCATGGGGAACCCCACCGCGACCCTAATAGAGGATAAAGCGGGAGATAATGAATGAATGATTACATTTTGTATATAATGTATCCCTTTTATTTAGTATTTAGCTGAATAATCTTTGGCTGATATTATTAGGGGCGGCACGGTGGCTTAGTGGTTAGCGCGTTCGCCTCTCAGCGCTAGGGATTCCCGGTTCGAATCCCCATCTGGGTGGAGTTTCCATGTTCTCCCCGTGTCTGCGTGGGTTTCCTCCGGGTTCTCCGGTTTCCTCCCACAGTCAAAAACATGGATCAAGTCAATTGGATTCTCAAAAATTGCCCCATATAGAGTGTGTGAGTGTGAGTGAGTGTGTGCCCAGTGATGGATTGGCGTCCTGTCCTGGGTGTATCTGCCCGCCCCCCGAGACGTTCTCCCCTGGATGGGCATGGGGAACCCCACGCGACCCTAATAGAGGATAAAGCGGGAGATAATGAATGAATGAATGAATGAATGATATTATTAGATGCAGTGGGTTTCATATTTGTGAATGGAATTTAAAATAAAGAACCCTGTCACAGATTGGACATGGACCACTGGGACACATCTGGCTTCTGGTTTGTCATATTCTCAGTTGCTCGTTTTCCAGTTTTTAAAAAATCATTACTATAGTAGACCACTGAAGTCAAGTCATGATTTTGTAGTCAATGCCATTTTGCTTATGCCCATATTTGGCATTGTAGGTCTAAGTGTGACGAATTCTAGTAAATATGTTTAGAACTCTGATACATATAAAAGAGAAAATGTACACAGAAGAAAATTACACACAGCAACCTGTTAAGAAAAGGCCCATGTTGATCAGTAACGCTTTTGATCTTATAGGAAAACTAATGCTGGGTTTCATAATGTTCCCATTGGAGGTAAAATCCCTGACCTAATGCACTTTAACCCACAAGATGAAGACAATGATTGGCCCAAAGAGCTAACTGTCTCTGCTGTTTACTACACAGGTCTGTCGAGAGCCATGTTTCATATCTTATTGAGATATGTTATCGCCTTTTGTGTTTGTGATTAAATAATACGGAACTTTAGAGACAGAGTTGTTGATTGGGTTGTGTGTCTGTTTCTGTATAACAGGCAAATGTAGCTGTAAAGAAAAGAAGCTAAAAAGTGTTTCTGACCTGTGCAGAATGAAATATTCATATGGTAATGTCAAATATATATATATACAGTATATACCTACAATATGCTATTAAACAAACTCCTATCTATCCACACACTACACCAAAAGTATGTGGACACCTTACAGTTAGACTATAATTACAGTTATTCATTCATTATCATTCATACATTATCTCCCGCTTTTATCCTCTATTAGGGTCGCGGTGGGGTTCCCCATGCCCATCCAGGGGAGAACGTCTCGGGCGCTGGGCAGATAGACCCAGGACAGGGCGCCAATCCATCGCTGGGCACACACTCACTCAAACACAATCTATATGGGGCAATTTTGAGAATTCAATTGACTTGATCCATGTTTTTGGACTGTGGGAGGAAACCGGAGAACCCGGAGGAAACCCACGCAGACACGGGGAGAACATGGAAACTCCACCCAGATGGGGATTCGAACCGGGAATCCCTAGCGCTGAGAGGCGAACGTGCTAACCACTAAGCCACCGTGCCGCCTAATTACAGTTAGACCTTTATAATTATGATGGACATTTAAAACCAAATCTAAAAAACAAGCCCAATCAATCAAAGCATTTGGGAATTAGTGTTCTAAACAAGATGACCTGGCTAATGACATTTTAAAAAGGTGAAGAAATATAGGATAAGACTGTCCAATTTAAATGTGTCCATGCAGAAAGTAAATATTAAATAACTAAATAGAGGTGGGCGGGCTTAGTGGTTAGCACGTTCGCCTCTCAGCGCTAGGGATTCCCGGTTCGAATCCCCATCTGGGTGGAGTTTCCATGTTCTCCCCGTGTCTGCGTGGGTTTCCTCCGGGTTCTCCGGTTTCCTCCCACAGTCCAAAAACATGGATCAAGTCAATTGAATTCTCAAAATTGCCCCATATAGAGTGTGTCTGTGTGAGTGAGTGTGTGCCCATCGATGGATTGGCACCCTGTCCTGGGTGTATCTGCCCAGCGCCCGAGACGTTCTCCCATGGATGGGCATGGGGAACCCCACCGTGACCCTAATAGAGGATAAAGCGGGAGATAATGAATGAATGAATTAGCAATGCTTATGATGCAGCTTTTTGTTTTGCCTTTAATAATGTTCTTGCTTTGGAACTGTTTTGATCTGAATATTAAAACATTGCTTATCTCCAGTGATCAAGGCCAGCATTCTTTCAGCGCATGATAAAGGCACCCATGTGGTGGTGCAGGTAAAGGTGAAAAAAGTGCTGCGCTCAGGCAAAGTCCCACTCAATCAGGGAACACACAGCCTGTACCCACTGTCCTGGACCAGCCGCGGCTGCACTTGCCCATTTCTTAACCCAGGTAGGGCAATTTAAGCAGCACAACTAGTGGTTTCTGGTGGTGTTAACTTGGTTTACATTACAATCCCTTTGTTGACATGCTTCTTTACACCTTTTCCAGGTGTAGAGTATCTGCTGGCAGGATCAGAGGAGCCACAATCAGGACGGTTGCTGGTCAACATGCAAAGTCTGGTGGTATCGTGGACCCCGACACTTGGCTTTCTAGTCTCTGAGGCCCTGCGGCAGGGTTGTATATGATAAAGTTTACACCAAAGTTTTGATTCCTGCTCAGAAAAGCTGTCAAATCGCTGGTTGTCACCAAAAGCTAATTTAAGGAACGACACTAAAGTCAAAATGGATTTACATCTGTTGAAGTGCAGTAACAGACTTTTCTATCCTATTTTATTACAGTTATATTAAAGGGACATTCATTGTATATAATTTAACCCCCGATGGCTCATATTTATCTTGTATTATGTAAATAGGTGTGCTTTTGTACACTTGCAATAAAAATATTCAACCTTCTTTTCCAGTCTGGTGCATTTCTAGGTCATGGGGTCTGCCACATTTTGAAAAGGTCATTAGCAATTAGGTGGCCATTTATCAAAATCTATTATTTTATCCATCCCATCCAGTATCTTCCGCTTCATCCTATATCAGGGTCGCGGGGGGGTTCCCCATGCCCATCCAGGGGAGAACGTTTCGGGCGCTGGGCAGATACACCCAGGACAGGGCGCCAATCCATCGCTGGGCACACACTCACTCACACAAACACACTCTATATGGGGCAATTTTTTGGAGAACTCAATTGACTTGATCCATGTTTTTGGACTGTGGGAGGAAACCGGAGAACCCGGAGGAAACCCACGCGGACACGGGGAGAACATGGAAACTCCACCCAGATGGGGATTCGAACCGGGAATCCCTAGTGCTGAGAGGCAAGTGTGCTAACCACTAAGCCACCGTGCCGCCCCTATTATTTTATATAAAATCTAAATACTTATTTAAAACAAATTAAAACATATATATATATACACACACACACACACAAAGCTAACCACTAAGACCACTTCCCCCTCATTGAGCTTGTCTGGACATTTTGTTGTAAATTTTAAATGCTGGCACCATGATGTGTAATGATGTGTCAGTCCCTTAAATAGTGTTTACATGGAACACTATTAAGATACTGGTATCTGTTTCCTTCCTTCACAGATAAAGTATTATTTTTGTCATTATGTACTCATTGTACTGTACTGTCTAGTCAAAATAAACATGCACACTAATTTACTAGATGACCTTCAACTTTGTTTAAAGTACACATTCACTATTGCTTTGTGCATTATGCTCACAACCTTCACAACACTGTACAAGATTGTAATAAACTCTAGTTGAAATTTTGTATTGACAGAGTTGCATCCCTGTTAGAACTTCCCCAGGTGAATTTTAAGATTTCAAATTTTAAGGTCAAATTGTATTTTATTTGGATTGGTGTCAATGCAGTCAGTTTAAAGGCTATCCTCTCGGCAGAAGCATGTCAACAAGAGATCGTAAGTTTGTTTTCCAACCTGAAAGGAAGTTAAATTATGTCTCCTCAGTCATGATGACAGTGTTTTGTGCTATCGGTCCGTAGATGCTTTACATTAAATTATGTATGACGGCTTTACTGAAATTGGAGGCTCTTCCGTTCTTATTAAGGGCTGCGGTGCACTGGGTGACATCTGGCATATATGCTTTCATCCCACTGATTTTTAAGATGTAGTGTTTCAAAAGGCCAGGACCCTGTGGAGAACATGCAATTCATGTGTGAAAATGACTCCTCGTGCTCCCTGAACCAGTCTGTCACACGGTGAGTCTGATTTATCTCACATTTGCCATTCTAGAAAATACCCATGTCATAAGTTAAGAAAAAAAAAACAACACTAATTGAATAACCTGGTCACTGAGTACAATCAGATGCATAACTGGCTTCATTTTATTGGCTACATAAGGAGGTTTAGACCTGACCAACCCCTGGTCATAACAACCAAATGTCTAATAGTGCCTTGTTTTTGCCAGACAGTGTACACATTACACCAAGGTCCAACTGTGTAAATTGTGGAATTAACTGTTAAATTGCCAAAACCAACATGCTGCGGGCGATGTTATTTCAGCAACATACAAAACATGTTTACAAGCATTGAAATGTGAAACAGGATTTATGGCTTATCTTTTATGAAGCCAATCATCTGCACCCCCTGGCTCTTGATCCTGGTCATCACTTGCACACATTGTTGTGCTATGTGTAATCAAGGTCAAAAGGCTGATTGTGAGAATATCCTTTCCAGAGTCAGTAAAAACATCGGTGGGGGATTCAGCAGCCGGCACAGAGGGCGCACTTTCATTCTCGTCCTCCTGCGGGTAGAGTTCGGGGTATTTCTGCATGCACTCCTGCATGCCACGAAAGTAATCAATGCACTCAGAACCTTTCACCTCCTCCTTGCTGTAGTGGAAGCAGGAAAAGGCATCTTTAAATTGCTGACCACACGGGCCGCTGGCCATGCCGCCCAGGCACGGACAGTTCCAATTTATATCACCGCTGGGAAGAATTAGACCTGTAGGGCAACAAGATCAATTTAGTCACTTGCATTTCATAGGTGGAACAAATCTAGATACCATCCTGCGAGATCAATAGTGTTCCCATTGGCTCCCTGTGACTTATCTGTGGCTCTATTTGCACCAAGAAAGAAAATAATTTGATAAATAAAACTAATCAATTAATCAAGCACTTCAGGTTACAAATCCAGAGCCACAGCCTGGTGGGTAAAAAAGGTTTCAGTGCATTAAAACACCGGGAGCAATAGCCCCACTGATGCTGAAATACTGATTCAGTATCTTGTCTAATTAGAAAAACTTGTTTTCCTAATGGGCGGCACGGTGGCTTAGTGGTTAGCACGTTCGCCTCTCAACGCTAGGGATTCCCGGTTCGAATCCCCATCTGGGTGGAGTTTCCATGTTCTCCCCGTGCCCGCGTGGGTTTCCTCCGCGTTCTCCGGTTTCCTCCCACAGTCCGAAAAACATGGATCAAGTCAATTGAATTCTCCAAATTGCCCCATATAGAGTGTGTGTGTGTGTGAGTAAGTGAATGTGTGCCCAGCGATGGATTGGCATCCTGCCCTGGGTCTATCTGCCCAGCGCCCGAAACATTCTCCCCTGGATGGGCATGGGGAACCCCCCCGCGACCCTAATATAGGATAAAGCGGAAGATAATGAATGAATGAATATATATATATATATATATATATATATATATATATATATATATATATATATATATATATATATATATATATGAATACTATTGAACACTGCGTAAAAAGTGGGAGATAATGAATGAATGAATGTTTTTTTTTTCCCTAAATCTTCCCGACACAACATCATTCAGTTTCATTCTTTTAAAACTTTTAAACTACAACAATTTAGACATTCACACATGCATTTTAGAAACATTTAAGGAACTTAAGTTCTCTGACATTTAAAGTTCTAATGCAGTATCCACACGGATCCTTACATTATTTCAACAATAGCACAGAAGTCCCATCGTTCCAATGCGCCCTCTTGCGTTCACACAGTAGAAGTGCATTATAAATGGGACACGATGCAACGTCACACCTATGAAAGGTTAATGCCCAGGTGTGTAAATCTTTTGGATTTTGATCAATTCATGAAGTTTAATGTAGTAAACTCTAAATGATGATTTAGTCCAATTGTTTAAAGTCCAATATGAAACTTACAATATTTACATCTGTATTATATCTCAGCAAATATAAACGGACAAACTTGGTTCCCACTTCAGGATTTTGCTCATAGTCAACAACAGACTGTGATTCATCATTGCTTTGGATTTTTCTCTTTTTTTTTGTGGTGTTTGCATGTTCTCTCCATGTCTGTGCAGCTTCTCCAACAGTTTGAGGATACACCAGATGAACAGTGAATGTTTTTTTCTGAGTTTGTCCCCTGTGATGGATGGATGTGTATGTATGTATGTTTATATTTTAAAGCTTACTGAGTAAAATGTGGAGACATTTCACTCAGTAAACTTCGGAATACACTTCTTAAACATACACAGTGAGGATGACTGTTAAAAGGAATGAATATGCTGTGGTTTTACCATGTTCTTCGTATGGGTCATTCGGGTCATCTTCTACAAGTTCAGCATTGCTCGGCGCCTCATGATCCTCCTTCGTCACAAAGATAATCCGGTCTTTACCTACCAGTGAAGAACCAAGACATTACTGTGTAGTATGTTTTCATATTGCTCTATACCAAAGATCAGGAAAAGAAATTATTTGATGCTGATATTTCCCTCAAATAAATAATCACCCATTACTCACATATAACCCTTTTCTTTTTCCATCATTCCTTTACTGAGCAACACTGAATTAGACTCAAAACCAACACCAAGACCATAGTTTTCAGAGTAGTGCTTTGTGTCAAAGGTTAAACAAGAGCAAAGAAATGAAATCGATTGCAGTTAGTAAAACATCTGACTGATCAGACTGATCACTCCAGACTGAAGGTGTTCGATGTTAAATGCCGTGTTGTGAGTTGGATTTGGAATAAATGATTGCTTCCAGTTTGTTTCTTAAAACATTATGCCAGTTATATCTGACACAGCGGCACGGTGGCTTAGTGGTTAGCACGTTCTCCTCTCAGCGCTAGGGATTCCCGGTTCGAAACCCTATCTGGGTGGAGTTTACATGTTCTCCCCGTGTCTGCGTGGGTTTCCTCCGGGTTCTTTGGTTTCCTCCCAAAGTCCAAAAACATGGATCAAGTAAATTGAGTTCTCCAAATTACCCCATATAGAGTGTGTGTGTGTGAGTGAGTGTGTGCCCAGAGATAGATTGGCGCCCTGTCCTGGGTCTATCTGCCCAGCGCCCGAAACGTTCTCCCCTGGATGGGCATGGGGAACCCCACCTCGACCCTAATAGAGGATAAAGCGGAAGATAATGAATGAATGAATATCTGACACATGAAAACTGGAACTTGTTTTTTTATAAGTACTTATATATATATATATATATATATATATATATATATATATATATATATATATATATATATATATATATATGAATACTATTGAACACTCTAAAACTCACGCGGTAAAATTTCAATTCAGTTTCGGATAAAATTAAATTATTATTCTTTTACTACTACTGTAATCATTATTACCAGACTTTTTCAAACTAATTGAAAAAACGTGTCTTAATTATCATAGTAAACATGTTCATATTGCGGCGGCACGGTGGTTTAGCACGTTCGCCTCTCGAATCCACATCTGGGTGGAGTTTCCATGTTCTCCCCGTGTCTGCGTGGGTTTCCTCCGGGTTCTCCGGTTTCCTCCCACAGTCCAAAAACATGGAACAAGTCAATTGAGTTCTCCAAATTGCCCCATATAGAGTGTGTCTGTGTGAGTGAGTGTGTGCCCAGCGATGGATTGGCGCCCTGTCCTGGGTCTATCTGCCCAGCGCCCGAAACGTTCTCCCCTGGATGGGCATGGGGAACCCCACCGCGACCCTAATAGAGGATAAAGCGGGAGATAATGAATGAATGAATGAATTAATGAATGAATGAATGAATGTTCATATTGCTGACATTTAAGCGTCATGCTTCTGTAACTTGTTTTCAACGCTCTCAGATTCTAACAATAGATGGTTAATTAAAAAGAAACTGATGCTTTTAGAAAAACATCATTTGCTATGAAAGTAACAATAAATCGAATCAATATTAAAACTTAATGCTTATAACAACCATGAAACTGATCACCTCTAGTCTTAGTCCTACCCGTATTGTAACAGCTCCGCCCCCGCTTGAGTTTCATTGGGCCATTTTAAAAAGAAAATCTAAGAACGACGTTCAGAAACAAATGAGTGGACGATAAGACCACGATTAAACCAATGGTAGGAAGGGAAAGGCGGGACCTATCTGAAAACAGGTGTGAAAAGAAACACATGTCATGTAGACATCAGCAGCAATGACATTGAAGAGCAAAGCAGCCCCCATAAACTGACATTTTAAACATAATGAGACGTTATTCCTACCTTCTTGTTTGCAGTAAGACATTTTATTAACGGAGAAGAAAAGCGGGCATCCAAAACGACGCTTTTATCCCCTTTATTTAATATTCGGTCCCGATTAACCGGCTTACTGAGCAAGCACACTGCATAACCGTGCGGACTGTGGTCTATGAGCCTTATTCAAAATAAAAGTCCCTTCAAAATGTCACACACCACTTTAGAAAGATGAACACATTCAGTTCACAATTACTATTTATTTACTAACATTATCGTACTTATTATTTTATGGCACGGTGGCTTAGTGTTTAGCACGTTTGCCTCTCAGCAATAGGGATTCCCATGTTCTCCCCGTTTCTGCGTGGGTTTCCTCCGGGTTCTCCGGTTTCCTCCCACAGTCCAAAAACATATATCAAGTCAATTGAATTCTCAAAATTGAGTGAGAGTGTGCCCAGCGATGGATTGGCGCCCTGTCCTGGGTTTATCTGCCCAGCGCCCGAGATGTTCTCCCCTGGATGGGCATGGGGAACCCCACTGCGACCCTAATAGAGGATAAAGCGGGAGATAATGAATGAATTATTTTATGTTTTATATTTTTACAGAAAATTGAACATACATTTAAAAAGTTTTATAAATATAATTATATATACTTATGGCGGCACGGCGGCTTAGTGGTTTAGCACGTTCGCCTCTCAGCACTAGGGATTGCCGGTTCGAATCCCCATCTGGGTGGGTTTCCTCTGGGTTCTCCGGTTTCCTCCCACAGTCCGAAAACATGGATCAAGTCAAATGAGTTCTCCAAATTGCCCCATGTAGAGTGTGTCTGTATGAGTAAGTGTGTGCCCAGCGATAGATTGGCGCCCTGTCCTGGGTGTATCTGCCCAGCGCCTGAAACGTTCTCCCCTGGATGGGCATGGGGAACCCCACCGCGACCCTAATAGAGGATAAAGCGGAAGATAATGAATGAATGAATTATATATACTTAATACACAGATGCCCACACGCATACTCATCAACCAAATTATTTGGTACACATTCTTATCCATTTTATTTATTATATAGATGTGTTGTAATCCTACAACACATGCTTGGGTTCACATTTAAAAAGCAGAATTACGCTTGTTATTAACAAAATGTATTGTAATGGCCCGCAGTTATTTTTCACACATTTAAAAACATACAAGGGCGGCACGGTGGCTTAGTGGTCAGCACGTTCGCCTCTCAGCGCTAGGGATTCCCGGTTCGAATCCCCATCTGGGTGGAGTTTCCATGTTCTCCCCGTGTCTGCGTGGGTTTCCTCCGGGTTCTCCGGTTTCCTCCCACAGTCCAAAAACATGGATCAAGTCAATTGAATTCTCAAAAAAATTGCCCCATATAGAGTGTGTCTGTGTGAGTGAGTGTGTGCCCAGCGATGGATTGGCGCCCTGTCCTGGGTGTATCTGCCCAGCGCCCGGAGCGTTCTCCCCTGGATGGGCATGGGGAACCCCACAGCGATCCTAATAGAGGATAAAGCGGGAGATAATGAATGAATGAATGAATAAAAACATACACTGTTAGAAATGGAACAGCAATTGGAATCATTTTATGTTTCCCAAGGTACACTAATGTTTTACTAGAGAGAATCATTTAACCATTCTATATTTACATGTGATGGCCAAAAAAGGTTTTTAAATATATAAAAGTACCTTTTGAAGCTACCTCCCAAAGTTGTATACCTAAAGGTGCAATGATGGAGTTATTAGATTTTCAAGGGTATGCAATTGTTTAATGTGCTTACAATGCACTTTAAAATAATAATGAATATTAGAATACGAATTAAGGGATGTCCACATACTCATGAATTGTTCTGATTCATCTTTACACCCCCACCACCTTGTTAAATAAAATATATTGAAGGTGATTGAAACATAAATGAGGGTAGGGTAGGCCTATGTGTCGCTGCGATAACACCGGAACAATGCAGCGTTGTGAATTCAGAACATGCTGGATCTGTTTTAATGGGGTCAACCCAAACAAATCTAGGCTACCTTCAAAAGCTGCGAAGGTTTAACGATCACCATCTATAAGTGTCACTTATTCTGCAATGCAGAAAAGCAGGAGGTCAGAAGTAGCACGGACCAGCCTCTGGCACTTTAGGCTGCCATGAGCGTTAAACAAAAGAACCAGATATTAAAGCGGTTGTTTGGGCAAAGGGTGAGAGATTATATACAGCATCTGAATGAGATTAAAGCCAGGATTTGCTCTGAAAGGTTGCTCATAGTTACGGTGGAAACACACACATCTGAAGCTGAGAGAGCCAAGGGTTTCTCAGGGTCCTTTGTCAAAATTAGACTGGAAAAAAACAGTCACAGAAAAGAATTGAATGTCATTCACCTGCACTGCACTAGATTTAATGGTTTTTAGATCTATTATGTTTTGTCAATTTTTTATTTAAGCTGGAAATCTGAATTCAGAATTATACAAGAGCATGTGCATAGTAAGATAAGGGTGCCAAATAAGTGCAGATATTGATGGCTGCATTTGTTGTGGCTTTAATAAGACCCAGTAAACAAAAGTGGAAAAAGTAATAGTGGAGTTATCACAATAAAATTAATTAATCCAGGAGCAAAATGCATACCAATATCTATAAAAAAGAAAGTAAAGTTATTTGGGAATAGCTAGGAATCTGGCCTGTTCAGCACACTTTGTTACACACACAATCGCAACGTGACAATTATCAGATGTTGATTTTATTAATATCATACCGATGTATTTAATAGCATCATGTGCTGACCTACCGCAGCTGTCTGGACAGCTCACTTTACAACATTAATTAGATCTGCTGCAAAGTATAGTAATGTTCACTGTTAGTGGCCATTACACATCACACAATTTTTAAAAGTAATGTTTGGGTTATATTTGGATTATATAGCAGAAAAAGCAGCATACGTAAGACAATAAAAACAACAAATAATAAAATAATCAATAAGCATTTTTTAATATGAACTCAGATTCCAGACTTGAAAAAGAATATAAAGGTGCATACAATGTTATTATTAATTTTCAAAGTATAGGCCTACAGTGAATTGATACAGCACTAGTCAAAAGTTTTAAAATACCTCCTTCTTGTTCTATAATCTATTTACTTCATTTATCATATAGATGGAGTTTGTAGTTTTACAATTACAGACTTTAGTCCATCTGTTTTCTTTTGTTTGTTAGTCCCCTGTTGGTTCTCTGTTCTCTGTTGGTCAGGAGCATCACAGAACAGGTATAATGTGGGTGGTGGATTGTTTATTGACAGTTCTATGGTGACCCTGATGTGGTTTTAGTGCAGCAGTGCTGCTGTAGTTTCATATAAACACCCCAGTGGCACTGCTGGGATAGGAATAATGCACCAACCAAATAATCCCTGCTCTGTAGTGGTACTATTGGGGTCCTGACCATGAGAGAACAGAGAAAAGGGGACGTACACAGTATGTACAGTATGTACTGTAGTCCACAAACAAATGGACTACATTCTGGAATTGAACAATCTGAACAATAAGTGGAGGAGTGTCCAAACTTTTAACTGGTACTGTATATAACAGTCTGAGCAATAAATATAGAATTTAAGTTAAATTAAATCCTTTAACTGAAAAAAACACTATATTTAGAAATAAAAACTATTCATGTCAGCAGATGAATGTGAATGTTAAAGACCTGAACTTCAAAGATAATTCATAAAAAGATGCACTGGTTAAAAAAAAAAAGCTGACTTTTTGGTATAGGGTTTGTAACATGCATTATCCAATACTTTATCTGTTATACAAACTAAAATTAAACATCAATACAGACTTCATGGTGGAAATTGGTTTTCATGGTGAGGTAAGTATAGCTAAGTCACTGAACAATGTGCATATGAAAAAGATGACCTTCAAAAATCTAATTATTTTCAAAAAATGTGGCAGGAGATCCTTCACTTCATGGTGTCAATGTAAGCTCTTTTTAAACAGTTTAAACTATCTGGAAATTGTACGGTTTAAGCCTTACATGTTGTCACCTTGTGAAGCCAAGAGTCTGATTAATTTCAGGTTCCCTTTCCCATAATTTGTCAGTGCAAAACCATTGATTTGATATAAAACAAACTAAAAAGGTTAACATAAATCACCTTGTGTCTCACTTTTAAACTACATTACCAGATCCTGCAATATAATGTTCTGTTTTGTCAGATAGAATTTCCCCTCCACTGTGAGGGCTTTTGTTCTGCTGTCTACATTGCAACTGTGGTAGTGGAGACTGCGGGTGTCATAGCGCTCTGAGGCGTGACCTTGGACAGTCGGTGCTCTTTGTGTTGGGAGCAGCTCCGGCCACACAGTTGACATGAGGCACAGCAGGAGTTGCAGCAGGGCAGGAAACGACACACACTCACTCTCCAAAGGAACCAGCCAGGAGACCAGCAGCACCAGCACACCAACACAGATCCAGCCAACATGCCGAGAACCAGATAGAGAGCCAGAAGAGAGATGTATGGAGGAGAGTCTGGGGGAACGAATCACCGTGGATCACTTCACATAACAGGATGAAACATCTCCCAGCAAAACATAATTAAAATCATGACCTTTTCACATAGAGCTTAACCTCCTGCTTTCATGAAATCATATGCATGGTTTATCTCTACTAAACTGTATCCACTTTTAGTATTTGTGGACTTTCCAAACACAATGAAGTCATTGGAGTCTAGCCACCATAGGACTTATTTGCAGACTCATAAATCCCACAATGGTTCTAGGACACAAGCTAATCTTGGTGATTATGGTTGGCTGGTGATTTGTGTCTCTGTCTACAGGATGATGCAGTGAACATTATTGTGCTCCCCAATTAGCTTTAGACCCTCAATAAATTAGAGATTTACCATTACAAAGACATAAAACACACTTGCTGATGGGGAAACCAGCCACACACAGATTGGGACCAGCACTCAGGTCAAATTGTCATCCCACTGAAACCTGAATTCAATTTCATTTTCAAATTATTATCAAATGACCAAAACGTTCACATACATTGGTCAAAGATATATAATATTGGATGATTTTTCCTAATAAAGTTATTACCAAATCTACTACAAGTCTTTATTTGATATAGTTTTTTAAATATAGTTTTAGAATGTCTTTAAAGAAATTTAAAGTAATAAAAAGTAGAAAGTTTTAATTACATTTTTCCCAACTATAAAAAATTCTCAAGGGGTTACAAACTTTCAAGTACCACTCAGGTTATGCAAATTTTGTATTCCATTCTCATTAGTGTCCATCGGCTTTTTGAGTATTAATAGAGAAAAAAAACATTGTTCATAATGTTATGACAATATTAAACTTTGTAATAATGATGGCCTTTAATAACCTACCAGTGACAGAGTCCAGATCTGGAATAGCATTCAGGATGTTATTGCTTTCTACAGTCGATGTTTCAAGCGTCGGTACATTTAACACAGGTACAGGAGGGGTGACATAGGCCTGACGGACACCTGCTGTTGATAAAGCACCTAGAATATACAATAAAGAAATCAGATATCAGTATTTATTGAACTTAATACACAGGTTGTAGTGCAAGTTGTAGAGTTTTTGCAATTTTAATGTTTAATTAAGCAAATACTTAATACAATTAGAGTTATTGTTCGAGTGGCACAATGGTATTGGTTAGCACGATCACCTTACAGCAACAATGTCTTAGATTTGAGTTCCAAAAAAAGCAAACAAGTTCCTGTCTTGCAAAGATTTGTAAGCAAAGATTTCCTTCCATCGTCCATGCTAGGAGGTGAACTGAAGCTACAAAACATTGTGAATATGTGCATGAAAGTGTGTGTGGAGGTAAGAGTGGAGGTAAGAGTGGCATACAGTCCAGGGTATGGGTGTAGGTACAAGCCCTAACAGCCATCATCTGAACTTCATAAACTGAAGGAAGGTGTACGAAGGAATTCATTAATAACTTACATTATATCTGTTTTAATTAACTTAATCCTATCAATTTGTCATCCATGTTTTCTCTTTTATGTGGTTAGTATTGATAAAATAGCAGGCTCACTAGTTCACTGGTATAAAAAACACTGTTGGAAGCAGAAGTGTGGTCAAAAAGGCTAACGGTTAGTGGGAGGTCATTGTTCACCGGTCTTATGCAGTCTACCTTTTGTGTATGTAAATCTCAAGACATGTAGACAAAGAAGTTTTAGCTGTTTTCAGATTTACCAGCAAGGCTGTTCAAAGAAAGTCTCTCACTTCGTCTGAAAGACACGTAAGGTCACCTAATAATCAGCTCCTCTAATATGCATTTGCTTTCCTTCTCAAAAATGTACTCACTAGTGCATCCCGGGTAATCCTGCAGGTCACTACCATCACCGCAGTTGTCAATACCCTTGTCATCTTTGCAAACCAGACTCATTGGAATACACTTTCCATTGTGGCAGATAAAGTAAGGCTCCGACTGGCATTCAGACTGATTAAATCCTAAAAATGAGAAATTTGGTCAGCGATCAGCAGTTATTTTCAGTCATTATATTAATCTGGCTAAATGGCACAAGAAATTAATTGTTATAACAACCGTAACTTTGAAAGTATGTAAGATTATGCTTTTTTAACAAAGTGAACTGTATAATTAGGCATATTAAACTTTTCAAATAAGCCCCAAAGTGTAAGGGTAATGCATTTTGAATTGTATAAATTGGAATGTCTTTTCCCAAGCCATCATATGCATCAACATCATTTTGTACATGCTCTTGTGTCATACCCAGTCTGAATGATGTAAAGTCTCCAACAAAGTCCACACGTGGTTGTGTACCTCTAGTCACCAGTCGCAGGGTCAGATAGTTTCCAGTGGACAGTACTGGCCGTGGTGGGCTCTTCCCACAGAGCGGGGGCCCAATTGGGGGAGCCAGCTTATCCTGTCCATCATAAAACTGTATGTAAGATCCAGAATGACAAGGGTCACCTTGGCCCACGTCTGGTGTTGGTTCAATACGTAATTCAGGTTTAATGGAACCTGAAAGCCCTGGACCACGGGCTGACTCTGGGAGAAATGGGACAGGGCTGAAGAGTGACACTCGCAGCTGGCTATAAACCAGGAAGAAGCGAAAATAGAACTGCACCTTGTCACGTGGCGTCGCTGCCCGAATGGTCAGGTAGCAATCGGTGCCTGTGCTGACAAAGTAGTACTTGCGTGACTCCTGGTGCGAGCGGACAATCATGCCATCTGCGTGAACAGTCTGGCCACAGAAATCCACCACATTCACTGTTGGAACAGTTTTGCATGTTAGCAGAGCTTCTCAGTCCATACGTACGTAAAATCACATCTGATATATTGAGAGCCACCCGACGCTGAAAAAGTTAGACTAGAGACCAAAGTAAACCAAATTGTTTGTCCAGCAACGCTGCAAGTAAGAGTTGTCTGCGTTATCCCCCATCTGAGGCAATAACCAAATAATAGAAAGATTTATAACCACTCCAGGGTTTATTAGCTTTGTTACCATGGGAAACTAGTGAATCCCTGATGCCTGACTTCCCGGAATGTCTTGAGAAAACCTCAGTAAGTGGTAAAGAAACAATACTTCAAAAAATCCTGTAACCAAGTTTCCTGAATTGAGCTGGCTCAAAAATGGTGGAAAGCAAAACAGAGAGTTTCTTGTAAATGTATTCACTGGCTTAAAATAAAATGCAAATGTTCAAAATTTAAAATCACAGCCCCCAAAGAAAGCCTTAAAACAATTGCAAATTACAGTATTTATACAGTATCAGGGATAAATAATAAACAACAAAATCAAATGAGCAAATGATTTACTATTTAATCAATTACAGGTAATTAAAGATTTATTGGGAGCCTTAGTAAATTTTAAATAGCAGTTGTACACATTTATCAAAATGCAAGGGGTCTAAGTATAAATGTAATGTAAGGTAAACATCGCACAATGGGAGGGTTTTCATGTTATATTTCATGTTATTATTAGCGGTGATGTTCAAGCGTTCACATACTTTTGCCTAATTTTATTTAACGGCCAACTGCACGGCAAAAAGATATTTGAAGGTTTAATGGGAAAAGGTCAGTTTATTAAGATAAAATGTCGGTATGCTAAAGCTTACAGTTTTTTTTCCAAATTTATTAGATTAAAGAATTTTTTAATAAACTTATTATAATAAACATTACATAACCATTACTTTTTTACAGGTGACATTCATGTTGTTCCCTGTAAACTAGAGAATTTGTCAGCTGATGGCTTGGAAAAAAGATTTACTGATGAGGAGATCAGTTCTTTTAGATAAGGAATCAGAAATATTAGACCTACTTTAACTTTAAGAGACTTTGGAAGCTTTGTTAGTATACATGCCTGTACAAACATGTAGAACCTGGAGATTTCAACTCCAACTAGAGAAAATGTATATGTGCATGACGATAAACCTGCACTCCTTATAATAAAGGGTTAAAAATGTTTAGTGAGTGATTTTATCAAATATTCAACCCAGTTCTCTACACCTTGCTAAAAACCTGTGGACGAGTTGAAGAAGTGACTCCTCAAAAAAGTGGATGATCTGTTGAAATTATATTCTCATATTGTATTCTAACATGAGGAGAGCTGAGAAGTGTACTAAATACACATTTTGCACACACACACACACACACACACACACACACACACACACACACACACACAAAAGATTCTGCAGAGAACATTTCCACCATGTTTTTTGTTTGTCGGTTTTATAGTGAACTTAAATTTGATAAATAATATATATTTTTTATAATTTTATAAATAATAATTTTATATAAGTAAATATTTATGCTGGAAATGATTTTCTGGGTGCTTGTATTTATGTGATCATATAATAATAATAATAATAATAATAATAATAATTATTATTATTATTATTATTATTATTATTATTATTATCATTATTATTATTATTGTTATTATTATTATATTAAGTTTATTCTAAAGAATGTAGATTTCAAAACTTAAAATTTTCCTGTTGAGGTTTATATATTTTTGTTAATCTGCATTTTATAGCAAAGTAGCCAAGAAATAATCATCTGCAATCAAAGGTGTATTCGAAATGAAAAAGGACAGCAAGATAAAAAATATATATATAATAATAATAATGCCCTCCCTCACCTGTGTCGATGGCATCGGTCTGAATCTGCATCAGAGTCAGCAAAAGAAAGCAGAATGTCCAGAGATGGAAACTTTTACTTTTGTCAGATTTAGCCATCAGGATTCGTTCAGTTTGGCCAGAAGTCAGATGAATTACAGGTGAGGAACGTCGTACGTCATTTCATCAGCTGTTATGCTGCAGTTAAGGCAGAGTCTTCAGATCTATAACTGTCTGATGTTGATCTAATTCAGACTTTTCTCTGATGATCTGTGGCGGTCATGCTGAACGCAGCGGATCCTTCTTCAGCATCGCAAACGCGCCTGCGCCGTTTCTATATCAACCGGCCCCTAAAGACGATGGGTTTTAAAGAAAGGGCTCCGTCCATTGAGCCCCAATGACATCACTCTCAGCAGCCGGACTGAGTCCACCATCTGCCACAAACACAAACACATAACCGTATGAATCGCATTCCTGAACCTACGGGCTTACAGCATTCCATAGACTAAGATCACCAAGCGACTTCATCTTAAAAAAGAAGATAACAAACTTTTTTTTTTTTGCATATTAATATCTCATTATTATTTTTATTATAGAATTACAATTATGAATGTAATGTAATGTACACACTAACATGGTTAAAGTCATTCATTCATTCATTATCTCCCGCTTTATCCTCTATTAGGGTCGCGGTGGAGTTCCCCATGCCTATCCAGGGGAGAACGTCTCGGGCGCTGGGCAGAAAGACCCAAGACAGGGTGCCAATCCATCGCTGGGCACACACTCACTCACACAGACACTCTCTATTTGGGGCAATTTTGAGAATTCAATTCACCTTGACCCATGTTTTTGGACTGTGGGAGGAAACCGGAGAACCCGGAGGAAACCCACGCAGACACGGGGAGAACATGGAAACTCCACCCAGATGGGGATTCGAACCGGGAATCCCTAGAGCTGAGAGGCGAACGTGCTAACCACTAAGCCACCGTGCCGCCCTGACGACTATATTAATATCTTATTATTTTTTTATTATAGCATTACAATTATGAATGTAATGTGTCGCACTAACATGGTTAAAGTCATTAAGTACATAATTCTCTTTGCAGAGAATAGAGCACTCACATTTCTGATCTGATCTGTCTAGTTTATGTGCTGCATTTGCACTTTGCTAGGCTACAGGAAAATTAAGCTCTTTAATGATGTTCTTAACTTATCTTTAAAGTCTGTTATGAGGGCTCACTGAAAGGTTCGTGAGTTACAGGAGGAGCAAACTGCGGGGCCTCTGGATGCAAAAAAAAGGCTTGTTATGCGCAGACCACTGGTTTTATAAGATGAAACAATGAATATATACAGTAGATGGAACACCTTTTTGAAGAAAATACGCTCACAAAGTTGCTTGTAATCCACTCACTCATTTACCTCACACTGACTCTTTTAGTCAGTGCTTTCAGTTTTATTGTGTTGTATAAGGGACATTGTATTTTTACAGCTCTTTATTAAAATGCTGAAGGACTTAGCTGTACTTTTATGAAGTGATCACTTGTTTTATCTGTGCTATGTAAACATTGAGAGTATAGAGCTCTCCAATCTGCATTATTGACAGCCCTGAACATGTTTTGATTGGCTTTTATTGTCATTGCACGTGTGCAACGGAATTTGAGCAGCAATCTTAGGTGCAAACAACAGTGTAAACAAAAGAATAAAAAATTATATATATATATATATATATATATATATATATATATATATATATATATATATATATATATATATATATATATATATGTAGTTAGTTAGTCGCTTTGGATAAAAACATCTGCTAAATGACCAAATGTAGTAGTATCATCACTGTTGTTTTATGCAATACCCAGGACAGGGTGCCTATCTATCTATCACTGGGCATACACTCACACACACAGACATGCACACAAACAAACTCTACATGGGGCAATTTGGAGTATTCAATTGACTTGATCCACGTTTTTGGACTGTGGGAGGAAACCGGAGAACCCGGAGGAAACCCACGCAGACATGGGGCGAACATGGAAACTCCACCCAGATGGGCATTCGAACCGGGAATCCCTAGTGCTGAGAGGCGAAGCCCAATAGATAAATCATTCAGTTAAAATCTTTTTTTTTAATTAAAGAGTAAATATGGCGGCACGGTGGCTTAGTGGTTAGCACGTTCGCCTCTCAGCGCTAGGGATTCCCAGTTCGAATCCCCATCTGGGTGGAGTTTCCATGTTCACCCCATGTGTCTGTGTGAGTGAATGTGTGCCCAGCAATGGATTGGCGCCCTGTCCTGGGTGTATCTGCCCAGTGCCCGAGACGTTCTCCCCTTGATGGGCATGGGGAACCCCATCGCGACCCTAATAGAGGATAAAGCGGGAGATAATGAATGAATTATATTATGCTTTATATTTTTACAGATAATTGAACATACATTTAAAAAAGTTTTATAAATATAATTATATATACTTATGGCGGAACGGTGGCTTAGTGGTTTAGCATGTTCGCCTCTCAGCGCTAGGGATTCTCGGTTCGAACCCCCATCTGGGTGGGTTTCCTCCGGGTTCTCCGGTTTCCTCCCACAGTCCAAAAACATGGATCAAGTCAATTGAGTTCTCTAAATTGCCCCATATAGAGTGTGTCTGTGTGAGTGAATACTCATTTCTTCATATAATAAAGTTAAGTATTAGCAATGCTAGCCGGGCGGCACGGTGGCTTAGTGGTTAGCACGTTCTCCTCTCAGCACTAGGGATTCCCGGTTCGAACCCCCATCTGGATGGGATTCCTCCGGGTTCTCCGGTTTCCTCCCACAGTCCAAAAACATGGATCAAGTCAATTGAGTTCTCCCATATAGAGTGTGTCTGTGTGAGTGAGTGTGTACCCAGCGATGGATTGGCGCCCTGTCCTGGGTCTATCTGCCCAGCGCCCGAGACGTTCTCCCCTGGATGGGCATGGGGAACCCCACCGCGACCCTAATAGAGGATAACGCGGAAGATAATGAATGAATGAATGAATAAATAGAGGTGGGGTCCATACTCATTTCTTCATATAATAAAGTTAAGTATTAGCAATGCTAGCCGGGCGGCACGGTGGCTTAGTGGTTTAGCACGTTCTCCTCTCAGCACTAGGGATTCCCGGTTCGAATCCCCATCTGGATGGGATTCCTCCGGGTTCTCCGGTTTCCTCCCACAGTCCAAAAACATGGATCAAGTCAATTGAGTTCTCTAAATTGCCCCATATAGAGTGTGTCTGTCTGAGTGAGTGCGTGTGTGTGTGTTCTCCCCTGGATGGGCATGGGGAACCCCACCGTGACCCTAATAGAGGATAAAGCGGGAGATAATGAATGAATGAATGAATGAATGAATCACAGAGTGTAAAGTCCTTTAACACGAGCAAAAACATCTCGCACCTACTTTTCAAAACGTTTTTGTTTTTTATTGTTTGTTTTTTCTCGCGATGGCATTTACGCAGCCAATCAGAGACGAGTGCGCGTTAAAACTGCCTTCGATGGGCGGGAGCGACGTCAGACGCAGCCGAGCGTGCTACGTAAGGACGTAAGCCTGACACAAATTTGAAACATAGGAAGGAGAAATATTTATTTAAAAACCGAGGCAAGCGCGCTAAATACAAACCGAGCGAATAACATGTGATAAATACTATTAATTACTAAACACCTGCAAATAACACAGACTGCTGGTAAATACAGTCGAGGTGTGAGCGCACAGTTTTGGTCACTGCTGTTTGGGGTAATAGCGTTATCTTGGTTAGCTTTGGCGCTAGCTCGCTAACTGCGTAGCGCAATAAAAATAAGGACCCATTAGCTTTAGCTGCTAATGCTAACGCAGCGGACCGGGCCGCGATAAAAGTTGTGTAATGTAGCCGAACAGGGTGCCAAATGTGTGAGTTAGTGACATTTTAAACTTAATTACTTTGGTTGCGTTAAAGATGAGAAAAATAATAATCATAATAAAAGCCACTGCTGCGACATTGAGCCCGGGCTATGCTAAGCTAACTCGATTCACCCAGAGCAGTCATGTAGGTTATGGTGAACGTGGCGCGGACGCCTAATGGAACGTTCGTGTTTAATGTATAGTTCTTGTTCTAGGATGGCTCCTCGGTTGCAGCTTGAGAAAGCGGCATGGCGGTGGGTTGATACGGTCAAACCCGAGGACATCACGCAGGAACATATCGAGTTGGCGTATCGTATCGCTTTGCCCTCCTGCAAGAGAGGAGCCTGCAGGTACACACACTCATTACCCGGGATGCGAAACGTGTCAGATGTGCGCAGGGAAAACTTCATCTGCTTTACTCCAGATTTCGGCATGTACGGTGGCGTTTTAGAGCCAGTGTGAAGGTGTTGGTGTTTCTTTTTCAAGAATGAAGCTTTAGTATTTGGAGGATAAAGAAGAATATTTGTATATTAAAATGTTTACACTTCTTTCTTTGAATATTGTAATTCTATTCTTGGAATCCTATGGCTAAAGGGTGTGCGACTACTATATGCAGTTTATTAAAGCACAGATAAAAGGACAAGGTGCTGAGAAGACTAGAATTCCACTTTTTTTTTGGATCAATCAGTGTTTTATTCTATTTTGTTCTATTCTAGTGTTTTTCATTCATTCATCATCCCGCTTTATCCTCTATTAGGCTCGCGGTGGGGTTCCCCATGCCCATCCAGGGGAGAACGTCTCGGGCGCTGGGCAGATAAACTCAGGACAGGGCGCCAATCCATCGCTGGGCAAACACTCACTCACACATACACACTCTGTATGGGGCAATTTTTGAGAATTTAATTGACTTGATCCATGTTTTTGGACTGTGGGAGGAAACCAGAGAACCCGGAGGAAACCCACGCAGACACGGGGAGAACATGGAAACTCCACCCAGATGGGGATTCGAACCGGGAATCCCTAGCGCTGAGAGGCGAACGTGCTAACCACTAAGCCACCGTGCCGCCCCTTCTTGTGTTTTTATTCTATTTAATCATTCATTCATTCATTATCTCCCGCTTTATCCTCTATTAGGGTCGCGGTGGGGTTCCCCATGCCCATCCAGGGGAGAACGTCTCGGGCGCTGGGCAGATAGACTCTATTTAATCAGTGTTTTATATTTATTCTCATTGGCTCCTGTCAGACCATATGCGCTCTTTGAATGGTACAGAGATGCAACCACCAATAGTTTTGTAAACAGCCACTGCCTACAAGTTTTGCTTTAACAGATAAAGCATTTGGTAAAGCTTATTTAAGCTGTATAAATACTGGTATGTCGCCTATTAGTTGCTGTAAGTATAAGAATGCAGAAACAGCTTCAACATTTTTCCTATAGTATATTTAATAGTATATATAACTTAAAATTTACTATCCGACATAATTTCTTCAGTAGTCTTTACATTCCATTTACTGTGTTGCATTTTAATGTCAGTGATTTAATACAAGTGATTCGAAATCTATAGCCCACCACTTTTCAACAATAATTTTTATTTTTGCTTCATGTCCCACAGGAGAAACTGCAAAGGAAACCCAAATTGTTTAGTTGGCATTGGAGAACACATATGGTTGGGGGAAATAGATGAAAATACCTTTCATAACATTGATGACCCAAATTCTGAGAGAAGGGACAAAGTATGATTTGTTTCATTGAAAGTAATTGTTGAAACTATTGTTGGTGTTAATGAGTTTCTATATCTGTATTAAAAGAAAATGCTAGTAGTTGTACATTTTAGTAGTAGTTGTACATGTACTCCTATCCAGTGCAGTCGTAGTCCTTAGTTCTCAATTTAGACATAATATACATTAGGATTCTTTTAAGATTGATTCAGCTAAAGTTAAATGTATTATTCAAATCCTGCATTAGTAAAATACCACACATTTAGAAAATGAAACTGAAAATGAAATTTTATTATTTATATAATTTAAAAAAATATTCACACATTTGAATTAATGTTAGAGATTTACTCTGTGTTTATCCTTCTGTTTTAGAATACATTTGTAGGTTTGACAAACCTCGGTGCCACATGCTATGTAAACACTTTCCTCCAGGTTTGGTTTCATAATCTGGAACTTCGTAGGATGCTCTACCAATGTCAGAACTCCAGGGCTGAAGTGCACAACATAAATTCAGGTATACATCTATTTTCATAATGAAGCTTGTGGTTTATAGACAGTAGTGCACGTTTTATTGATAGAGGCACTTTGGGGTCACTGTATTTGATTGCACTATAGGCACTGACTGATGGTAACTGAACTATACTATGCAGATTATGAACCAAAGACGATATGTGAGCACCTGCAGTACCTGTTTGCACTGCTGCAAAACAGTAACAGACGCTACATAGACCCCTCTGGACTGGTGAAAGCACTGGGTCTTGATACAGGACAACAACAGGTAATCCTGAAAAAAACATAAAATTAATAATTTACATCTCTTAATCAGTCACATTATAAGGACAGAAGAAACTATATAAGAAAATAGTAACACTACTCTTACTAGTAGAAAGAGTTTTTACATCACTCTTATTTGCTGTAAGCGTTTCTTAATAAGAACTTTGGACAATATCCAGAGATGAACTTTCACACACAAAGCAGGCCAGTGTCAGTGTCAGGCATGTTGTCATCATTGCTGAAATTATCAATTGTTTTCAGGATAATTTCAGTTTGCTTCTGTGTAAATCTCAAATGTATATAAAATGGTGCTTTCTGTGTTTAGGATGCACAGGAGTTCTCTAAACTTTTTCTTTCACTTCTGGAAGACACTATGTCCAAGCAGAAGGATCCAAACCTTCAAAATGTGATCCAGCAGCAGTTTTGTGGAGAGTTCTCCTATGTTACAGTGTGAGTGTTTTTTTCCTTTAACTAAGCTGAATTGGTTAAAATGTTTAGTAAGAATAATGTTTCTTATATTCATATAAAACATGACATGATCTTAACTGATGTATGTGATATTAACTGTACTGATTGACCAGTGCATTACAATGAACTCCTCAGTTGAGCAACCTGTTTTACAAAAACTCAGTTACACTGTGCAACTCGGTGGTTAAAATAACATGTTAAAGCTTTAGAAAATGTATCAGCCAAACAAAACAACATGTATAGAAGATATTAAATGTAATAATATTTTAACAGGGATCGTAAAGCAATGGCTTGAACAATATTTCAGACCCGATGAAAAGAGAAGCATTTAGTTTCTATTTAAAGTTTATCACTTTTTTTTCTCAGACTAGCTTGGTGGAATGAAGGTGCAGTATTGCTGCATTAAAAACAGTGCCAACAGGGTTGATGAGTCATTTGGTTTTGTCTTTAATCGTAGCTTCTCACACACCTTTTTGAAAGTTCACACTCAGCTTTATGAAAAAATAGCCTTATAAATACTTCTGGGTGTTGTAAAAAAATAAACACAGATGAAGATCTTTTAGGAATCTTGAGTTTATACTTATTAAAACCAATTTAGTAATAAAATCTTATAATATTATTACTATTATTTTGGACGCTGTGTTAGAAACCAGTTATTGTTTGGTCATTTGAAAGGAATTTAGAATGCAGGGATCCCTGATAGTAACTTTTCTTTATTGCTTGGTTTTATAAAGTCAGAAGTGAAAAAACCTTTAGTATTAGTTTTGCTCCGTGCCAGGGTCAGTTGTAGTCTTGTAAAACTTTCTACACACAGTATGAGACTTAATTAAACTTTACCAGAGGGCTATTAAACTCTTAAAGCATGTTGCTTGGATTAACTCAAACACATGACACAATATATTTATTAATATTAAAACTCCACAAACAACAAAATGCAAAAGATGTTGAGGACAGTAGTAAATACAAAAAACACCCAGGTCCAGAAAAACCTGTGTTGTTTTATACAGAAAAGAGAATAAAAGTCCCAAATTGGTTCCACAACGCTGGAGCATTCAGTTGTCCTAACATGCATGACTAGGTGCCAAATTATAATTATATAATTATGTGGAAATGGGCAGTGTATACTAATACCTGTGCCTGTATCATGTGCAAGGGTGTAGTGTTCAGTTGTGAGGGTGTTCGGTTATTAATCTAAAAAAAAAAGTATTAAAATCCCAAGTCCTCCAGATGTTGAGCTGGGCTCCTTAAACATAATTGCTCCAGAGGTTCTCTATCTGACCTTAGCCACAAGTTTGGATACTTTGCAGGGTGTAGTACAGGTTTTGGTTATTTTTGTGTACGTCCTTTCAGTAAATAAACATGATTTTGAATGTGCAGACTTATTGTCACAATATCTATACAAAAACAGATGTACTCAGTGTGGACGATCGTCTGCCTTATCTTCTCGGTTCTACGAGCTGGAACTTAACATTCAAGGACATAAAAACCTGACTGACTGCATTACTGAATTTCTCAAGGTGAGAAACCATGCGGACATGTGGAGAACATGCAAACATAAACATATAAACAATTAGAGCTGTCTCCAGTGGTACCCAACAAAGGGTTCGGTAGCTTTTCCATTATGGTTCTTATGATATTTAGTAGTAACTTATATGTGAGAGGTACAACAATGTTTATATGCATGTGAGGCAATATATAATGCAACATATAATGTTCTGATCTGTTGCTTTTGTTTAGGAGGAGAAGTTAGATGGTGATAACCGCTATTTCTGTGAAACCTGTCAGAACAAACAGTGTGCTACACGTCGCATTAAGCTGCACAGTTTGCCTCGGACACTTAACCTTCAACTGATGCGCTTCGTGTTCGACAGGTGAGTTTTCTGAATTCTCTCACCACATGGTCCTGCACTGATACATTACATCTGTTCATTCCTGATTCCTGTTCGTTCCTGTGCTTCCGCTCAATGCTGGAAGCACTTGATACCAATTTACAATATGATTTTAGTCATTTTGCTACAGATGTGTGATGTGTGTTACTGAAATCCACTATGTTACTCTATCCACTATCCAGTATGTTGCAAATATTTTTACATTTTTTTCAGAAAAACATGCACTCATGTTATATTGAGTATATAGAAGTCCGACAATGGCATCAAAAGAAGTCTATGAAATTTATTGTAACTACTGTATTTTCACAAAAACTACTACATAACATCGGTGTGTCAATCAGTGAGACACCTATTTAGTTTCATTTACTTTGATTATAAAAATGGTTTGTTTGTTTTTCAGGCAGTCTGGCCACAAAAAGAAACTTAACACTTATATAAGTTTTCCTGAGGTTCTTGATATGAGTCCGTTTTTAGAAGGAAAAGGTAATTAGTTGTCTATATATTTAATCATAATTACTACAAGACCTTTCCTTCCACTCCTTCAGCTGTTATGTGTTGCATTCTGTTACTTGTGAGTAATTTGAAGAGGGTGTAGTTCATTGTATAGGTCTTTTTTATAAAATATAAAACTAGATTTATATTTATAAGTTTGAATTTAAATTTACATAAAGTGAATCTAGTCATAAGGATTTACACTCTGTTTTGTGTAATCAGAGGAGAAGTTAACGTATGAGCTGACTGCTGTTCTGATCCATCGTGGCGTCAGCGCTTACTCCGGTCACTACATTGCTCATGTACGAGATGCCCGCACTAATGACTGGTACAAGTTTAATGATGAAGAGATTGAAAAGATGGAAGGCAAAAAGCTCCAGCTGGGCATTGAGGAGGATTTAGGTAAGAGTTCCTTTACTAGCTTTATTTCAATTAATCAGGAGTTCAGTTCAGCTACTTCCTGATCATATTTTGATTTAAGCCCAGTATTTGTTTTATCCATAAAACTAATATAAAATAACCTGATGAAATGAGTCAAAGCACACTTGCTGTTACATACTTCAGTTTGTAAAAGAAGGAGAAAACAGGGTTTAGTTTATAATTAAAATTGTTTTGTAAAGAAATTCTTCTGCCACACATTATTTGTAAGCTGTTTGCATTGCTTCTAGGCTACACATTGCTTTTTTTGTTTATTCCAGCAGTGAATTTGCCTTTTCTCCTTTTCATTGTAGCCTAAAACAATGTGACTTTGCCCACCTTTGTTTATGGTCATGGCATGTCCAGGTATCCAAATGAATCAAAATTAGAATAATCTTGTTCGGTTTCTTTATAAAATCTAAATAATTCTTTAATTAATTTAAATTTAACAACACTTACAACAAAGTAAGTCACTTTTCTGTTAGACTTTAAAGATCACTGCTAATGATTAATATCTTCTGTACTTTAATTGGGATGAGGAAATGTAAACTGCTCTTATTGTAATTAATATCTATCATATGTATTTTTTTTTTGTTACAGCTGAGACGGGGAAATCTCAGACTCGGAAACCCAAATACAGCAAAGGCTTTCATTGCTCAAGAAACGCCTACATGTTGGTGTATAAGCTTCAGACAGAGCAGGTGGACCAATCGCAGATCAATGTGGAGGTGCCTGGTATGAACTACAGCCGCATACAATTTTTGTATGCATGAAATTTTTCTAGGCGAGATCTTTATCACAGAATGGTCTGAAACAAAAGCATTCGTGTTCATTTAAAAATTCTATTCAGCTCTGTAGTATATATAACATGCTAATTTTATTTGTTTTTAACAGAGTAAGAACTCTTTCTGTTAACATGTATGTGTGTTTTTTTTTGTTTTTTGCACTTTTTATTTGAAACAGCCTTTCTTCAGAAACTGGTGGACCAGGACAATAAGAAGTTTGAGGAGTGGTGCAGTGAAATGGCAGACATGCGGAAGCAAAGTGTAGATAAGGGAAAAGCCAAACATGTAGAGGTCAAGGAGCTCTATGAATTGTTGCCTCCGAAAGATGGTAAGTTGTGACTAATTAAATTAATTTCATTTTAAATGTATCATCAACGGCACTCAATTTTAGCCTGCAGCTTGCCTGCCACCAAATCACAGCCATGTCCATAATACACCCCTTCCTGAACCCTTGCTTTAGTATTGACAAATGTAGTTACTGTGCTTGTAACATTATAGTTGTTGGTACTTTGGTGTTGTGTTTGTGACGTCATTGTACATCTTTTTGGAATTTTTATTATTAATATTTGTGAGAACGCTTTAATGAAGTAAGCAGAATGATCACTAAATGAATTGTGTGTCCTATAGGTGAGCCATATGAGTTTCTGCCTGTGGATTGGCTGAAGAATTGGCTTGATGACTCAACAGCCATCAAAGCCATTGACAACGACAACTTCCTGTGCTCACATGGCAAGTTGCATCCAGACCGACTTGGTGAAGCAAAGCGGATATCCCAAAGTGCTGCCGAGGTCCTTTTTAATCGCTATGGTGGTGGCCCGAGAATAGACGGTAGGGACCTGCTGATCTTTTTTTATTTACGTTTATCTTATTAGTGTCCTTGAACAATTAAACATGTTAAAACACTAACTGTGACTCGTCATTGGCATGGTCACTCCTCGGTTCGTGGCTTTATAGGGTCGTTTCTGTGTAGAGAGTGTGTGACCCGACGCTGCCGCGTGATGAGACTTAAAAATCAACTCAATGAAGATTACAGAGAAGTGAGCAACCTTGCTAAGGCTCAGCTGAAAAGGTGCTTGAACTCAGACAAAACTAATGTTTAAAAATAATATGTTTGTTTTCTTACAAATGCTGTTAATTACTGTAGTCCTCACTTCAAAATTGTAAGTATGAGTCTAAATATATTTCTGTGTTGGTGCTTAGTCATGAAGCCAGCTTCTGGATGGGCAAGATTTCTTTACGACAGTGGAGACAACTAGCTCTGGAAGAACTGGAGGAAGATGAAAAAGAAACCAAATATAGTGACTGTAAAACTAATGGTGAAAACTCCAGTGATGCTATAGGTAAAGACTGTTTGTTTATTAAACATTTGTGCCGCCCGTTGTTTAATTTATTTGAATCTTCTTGATTTTATTTTTTTATCACTCACAGATGGTGTAAAGGACACTGACGGAGATGATGAGGAAATGAAGCGCTTTAATGAAGATATTCTTTGTTGTCATGGTTTGTTGTATTTTTCCAAAAACTTATTTGTATGGTTACTAATGACATTTCTAAACCCATAATACCCTTTGACCGTCTTGTGACTCTCACTGCAGGTGGTCTTAGTATCCAGGAGAGTGACAGAAGACTAGTCTCAGCTGAGGTGTGGAGCAAGCTGAAGGTTTATTTTCCCAAAGCTCCAGAGTTCACTCAGCATCATGAGCCCTGTCAGCAGTGCATGGTAAGCACCCTGCCAGGAGTGCACATTCTAGACTCTCAAAAAGCAGGTATTATTTTGGGTGGTAGATGATTCTTAGCTCTGCAGTGTTAGAATGTGTCTATTCCAGTATTAAGGGAACTTGCACTAACACCAACATATACATATGCTATAAAACTATTGGGACTTCTGTACATTATATCTACACTTTGTTGCTAGGTTTAAGACAAATGTAATCTCTTGTGTGTGTTTGTGGGGGGTGTTATGTACTTGAATAGTGTTTTATTATTGTGTTTTAACAGTCCTACATTGTTTTTTGTTTTTCAGAGGTTGGATCAAGAAGGTAAAGAGAATGAAGCACTAAACCGAATGATGGCCAATGAGCAGAAGACCTTTCTTCTCAATCTGTTTCATGAGAAAAATCGTCCCTCTCTTCAGAAATGGCCCCCAGTATGATTCTGTTTCTTAAGTATTTACACCGAGAGAATCTTTACCCTCATTTTTACCAAAAAAGGGGCCTGTTTCTCAATCCATTTGTTAGCTATGCATTTCAACCTCTGGTTTTCTAAAATGACCTTTCTATCTGTACCCTTTCAAACTGTAGCAACAAGAAGTTTTTAATGGGACCAGAAGGGTTTTGGATGATTTATATAAAAAGTGCATCATCAGAATAGAACCTTACAAGAGTGAGCATTTAATTAGAGTGTAAAATAGAGTGTAATCATTTTTATTTGTTGTTAGCATAAGAAAGGTTTAGATTTTCTTACTGTGTGTTAATCCTACTTTGCTCCTCTGTTCTTACAGGATACTGATAGTCTGTTTATTGTGCCATTATTCTTTGTTGATGAGTGGAAGAAATTTATCAGGTATTTATTTTTGCTTTAATTAATACATTGAAATATGAATTAATATTCACTGTATTTTAATTTAATTTCATTAATACATTATGTAATAAGCGTATTAGGTTTCAAGTTCACATAAAATGAGCAGACTGAAGTTCATCTTATTAGATTAAGGCTGATCCTAAGTACAGTGTTAAAATGACATTTATATCCCGTCACAGGAAGCCAGCCAAGTCGAATCCAGTGTCCAGTGTGGGGAACAGCATTTTGTTGTGTCCTCACGGGGGCTTCATGTTTACGTATGACTCCATGTTGCAGGGAGATGCTCAACAGTGAGTAACTTCATTCATCTGGAACACACTAGTTTGAACTTGACCGCTGTTAATTGTTATTGAAGCTTCATATCCAGCTTTGGACGTGTAATTTGTCATTATGTTCACTATATAAATATATATTAAATTATTTAGTCCAGGCTTTAAGAACTGTGGTTTAAGAATTGGTTGTGGTGTATGTGCTTATCGTTGCACAGTATAGCTCTGCTCTGGCCTGCTGAATGGGAGGTGATCCGCAGGCTGTTCTTGGTGGACCAGACCATTTGCATAAGTAGGATTCATGATCAAGCTCAAGACAACGGAATTGTACAGTATAAAACTCAGCCTGGTAAACACATACTATAGCTCATTTTATATTCATGTATACTAAAGATTTTAATTTTTGTTCTCTTATTTAATAAACACATTCTTCAATCACATCATTAGCGACTTCTGTGCCTGTATGAATTCATGCAGTGATCTAGTCAGATTGTATGAATACAAATATTATTTGTAGTCCAGTCTCTTAAGTGAAAGTAAGTGCTGCCTTATTGAGTAACATTCCTGTGATTTTTTATTTATTTTATTATTATTATTATTTTTATTTTTTTATTAACCTGGCCGTGGTTGTCTTTCTGTTCAAAGGGTTTATGTTTCGTTTTTTTCTCCCCCCCAGATCTGTGCCGAGAATGTCATGAGGGCTTCATGTTCCAGCAGCAACAGGACTTGCGGGAGTATGCACAGGCCACTGTGTATGTCCGAAAAGTCATTGATAGCAAGGTGAGCTTTGCATTTATGTAAAACAGCAGTGTCGATTGATTTTTCTCATCCTTCATGGTTCTTGTTTATCATTTCACTGTAGTTGATTAAAGAGGCTCCTCCAGAGTTCAGTGTGAGTGGCTCTGAAGCAGAAGAAGAGCGGGAAGAGCCTAAAATTGAGGGAGAAAGAGACCCTGACTTTAACCAGGTATCTGCCCTATACTGCTACACAATGCTACAGTGCTGCGTTAATGGACTGGTGATTTAAACCATTATATTATTGAGAAATATTAATAAGAAGCTTATTTTGTGTGTGTATGGCTGTCTGTTCTGCTGCACTGTAGTCTGAAGATGGGGCAAAGCGACAAAAGCTAAATGAGCCCAGTCCCGCTACCGCTGTTTCCACTGCTACAGCTGTTTCTGTGAGTAAATCGGGCATCCGTCGCAGTCAAAGGCATAGAAAGGTGCGGGGAGAAAAAGCCCTTATAGTCTCAGCCAATCAGACACTGAAGGAACTTAAGATCCAGGTATGTGATACCAGTGTTATACTCACTTATCAGTTGCAATAAATCCCTATATATGTAGTACTTAATTATTAATATTACTAATATGAGAATTAAGCCATGAGTTCTGTTATTAAAGACCTGGTGTACATTTACAGATCATGCATGCCTTCTCTGTCGCACCATTCGACCAAAACCTGTCTATAGATGGCCGCTCTTTAACCGATGATTCAGCTACATTAGGCAACCTAGGAGTTTTTCCTGAAAGTGTAATATGTTTAAAGGTAATGTAGTATAAGCTTAATTAGTCTTAACAGTATTAAAGTAAACATACTTCACATTTTCATACATTGCTCTTCTCTTGTCATAGGCTGATGAACCTATTGCAGATTATGCAGCTATGGATGATGCCTACCAAGGTGAGAACTGTGAATATTCCTTTATAATTGGAATATTATTACCAAAACCTGTAACCTTTTATAATACAACAAACATTTTTGCACAGCTGCATTTGATTGTATTTCTCTTGTGATTCTCTTCATTTCAGTCTGTTTGCCTGAAGAAGGATTTAAAGGTAATAATTATTGTTATTAGAGCAAATTGTTGAATGAGGGGAAAATGGGTGAAACAGGGTCTTGTCTTAAAAACTGTGTAAAAAGGAAAAAAAATGATACAGGTCACTGTTGCTATTGCACTTTGTGAATAATATTATATATTGCACTTCTGGCTAGATAATTTTTCATTCATTCATTATCTTCCGCTTTATCCTCTATTAGGGTCGCGGTGGGGTTCCCCATGCCCATCCAGGGGAGAACGTCTCGGGCGCTGGGCAGATACACCCAGGACAGGGCGCCAATCCATCGCTGGGCACACACTCACTCACACAGACACACTCTATATGGGGCAATTTTGAGAATTCAATTGACTTGATCCATGTTTTTGGACTGTGGGAGGAAATCGGAGAACCCGGAGGAAACCCACGCAGACACGGGGAGAACATGGAAACTCCACCCAGATGGGGATTCGAACCGGGAATCCCTAGCGCTGAGAGGCGAACGTGCTGACCATTAAGCCAACGTGCCGCCCTGGCTAGATCAGTGCTTCTCAAATAGTGGGGCGCGCCCCCCTGGGGGGACGCAGTGTGATGTAAGGGGGGGGCGCATAACAAGAAATCACAGAGCAAGTGATATTAAGTGAACTGAACAAATTCGTTTCTGTTACAAACTAAAAAACAAAGTTAATAAAATGATTCTTTGTTCTAAGTTGATCTATACTTCTTTCTTTTTTGTTTTCTTTATTGTTAATATATTGTTAATATAAAAGAGGTGTATTTATAACAAATTTATAGACAAATCATACTACAGCGGGCATGTAAAAATACTTTTTCATCCCATTTTTGATAAATTTGGGGGGATAAATCATCGCAAAATGTTTTCTTCTTCCTAGGGGGGGCTTAACAGAAAATGATTAAGAATCACTGGGCTAGATGCTAACTACATCCCATTGGCCCTGTACCAGTACTCTGACAAAGTTAAATATAATGTAGTAGTATTTCTTTGAGGAAAATTAAGACTTTGCAAAATGCAGTCCATTTTGTAATATGTGTAAACACTGTTTAAATTGCCTTTAATTGTGAGTAAATGGGTTGCCCAATAAAATGCTTTTTGCAGTCCATCTCTACCTGAGACTGAAATCCATTTGAGAAGACAAACAAATAATTTAATCTTTTTTTTTTTTTTTTTTTTTTATTCACAGGAACCGGGCTGTTAGGACACTGATGGAAGCTGCTGACTTGGAAACGCTATCAAATCAAAGCTTGAATTAATGATTATTGAGACTCTAAAAGTCAAAATTTGTCTGGACTCTTATGTTTTTGCCTTATAATGGTAATGTTGCAACTCCTTTAAAGTGTATGTCTTTGGTTTGAAACGTGTGTTTGCTTTTAATATTTTAAGAATCTGGTACATTTAGAAATGACGCACCATGACTGTGAAGAGATACGGGTTGAGAGCTCATGTCCTTGTTGCAGATAGCACTGTCATATCCGGGGACATGTTTAATCACTGTTAGTGTGCCCTTCATATTTTAGTTTCAGATAAGGTTTCGGATACCCTCGCAGAGTATATTTAATTGAACGGTCACTCCCATACACACATGGTTTCACACTGCTGTGTTACTCAGATGTACATAAGAATGCGTAAGCAACCTTGATGATATCTGTCTGTGTAGCTATAACAAATCTCCTCACCAAAAAAGGGTTCAGTCAAAACAATGTTTTGAAATGTGGACAGCAGCCTTGTCAGAATGGAACGGTGTCAACTTTTAAAAAATGGTTAAGCGCGGTTGTTCTGCTTTTGCTTGAAGCATTAAGCAGGCATGTGTGTGTGAAATGTTTCTTCTGTAAATCTTTCATATCGGCAATAAAGTTACTTTTTTTAAAATCTTGGTGTAGTTATATTCATTCATTATCTCCCGCTTTATCCTCTATTAGGGTCGCGGTGGGGTTCCCCATGCTCATCCAGGGGAGAACGTCTCAGGCGCTGGGCAGATACACCCAGGACAGGGCGCCAATCCATCGCTGGGCACACACTCACTCACTCAAACACACTCTACATGGGGCAGTTTAGAGAACTCAATTAACTTGATCCATGTTTGTGGACTGTGGGAGGAAACCGGAGAACCCGGAGGAAACCCACATGGACACGGGGAGAACATGGAAACTCCACCCATCCCTAGTGGAATCCCTAGTGCTGAGAGGAGAACATGCTAACCACTAAGCCACCGTGCCGCCCCGGTTTTTTATTTTTAATAAAGATAATAGCAGTGGTTCGAATCCCAATCTGGGTGGAGTTTCCATGTTCTCCCCGTGTCCGAGTGGGTTTCCTCCGGGTTCTCTGGTTTCCTCCCAGTCCAAAAAAAAAAAACATGGATCAAGGTCAATTGAATTCTCCAAATTGCCCCATATAGAGTGTGTGTGAGTGAGTGTGTGTCCAGCGATGGATTGGCGCCCTGTTCTGGGTCTATCTGCCCAGCGCCCGAGACGTTCTCCCCTGGATGGGCATGGGGAACCCCACCGCGACCCTAATAGAGGATGAAGCGGAAGATAATGGATGAATGGATAACAGCAGTGTACAACAGCTGACATGATTGTACAAAAGTTGTCATTGATTTCATACAGATTTAAATGAAAAAAAAATTTACATTCAAAACAGATTTATTACAAAATAGCAAATCCATATAATTTCAAGGCGAACTCTAAACTCAGAATGAAGTAACTATTGGAAAAATTAAATGTAAAAATGTAAAGATGTGATTATGAACCGGAAATGACGAAATTCAAACGGGGACGAGTTTGGGGGGGGGGGGGGGGGGTGTTGTGTGGAGGCGCTGCGCATGCGCATTTGTGTAATTCTAAGGCGTCGCGTTTTCAAAAGCAGACATCTTTATTGAAGGAGGAAACTGTTGTTGAGAGGATTTTAAATAAAGATCTGACAGAGTTGAATCGCACCGAAGGTAAAAATGGAAGTTCCTTTACGGTCACGTGATCAAACCAAACCGAGCAACATGTCGATAATGGAACGTTTGTTTGTTTAACAGTTTAATATGAGCGAACAGATACTGAGCATCAGTGTAACAGTCTGCCCACGCCTCCGTTCCGCTCCACTTACTGTAAAGATGGACTTTGTAGTTCTACAATTCCATTCTGTAGTCCATCTGTGTTCTACAGTACATACTGTGTACTCTGTTCTAATGCTCAGAACCCCAATAGAACCACCACAGAGCAGGGGTCATTGGGTGGGGGCATTAGTCCTATCCCAGCAGTGTCACTGAGGTGGAGAAATGAACCTCCAGCAGCACTGCTGCACTAAACCCCCCTCACCACATCAGTGTCACTGCAGAACCGACAAGAAACAATCCACCACCCAAACTTTATATATTATTCAGATTAATATTATAACGGGCACGGTGGCTTAGTGGTGGACTGTTCTAGATTGCCTCTCAGCGCTAGGGATTCCCGGTTCGAATCCCCATCTGGGTGGAGTTTCCATGTTCTCCCCATGTCTGCGTGGGTTTCCTCCGGGTTCTCCGGTTTCCTCCCACAGTCCAAAAACATGGATCAAGTCAATTGAGTTCTCCAAATTGCCCCATATAGAGTGTGTATGTGTGAGTGAGTGTGTGTCCAGGGATGGATTGGCGCCCTGTCCTGGGTCTATCTGCCCAGTGCCAGAGATGTTCTCCCCTGGATGGGCATGGGGAACCCCCCCGCGACCCTAATAGAGGATAAAGTGGGTGATAATGAATGAATGAATGAATAATTTATTATTTAGGAGGCACGGTGGTTTAGTGGTTAGCACGTTCGCCTCTCAGCGCTAGGAATTCCCAGTTCGAATCCCCATCTGGGTGGAGTTTCCATGTTCTCCCCGTGTCTGCGTGGGTTTCCTCCGGGTTCTCCGGTTTCCTCCCACAGTCCAAAAACATGGATCAAGTCAATTGAGTTCTCCAAATTGCCCCATATAGAGTGTGTCTGTGTGAGTGAGTGTGTGCCCAGCGATGGACTGGCGCCCTGTCCTGGGTGTATCTGCCCAGCGCCCGAGACGTTCTCCCCTGGATGGGCATGGGGAACCCCACCGCGACCCTAATAGAGGATAAAGCGGGTGATAATGAATGAATGAATGAATGAATGAATATTATAAGGATGCAATAGAACAATGCGTTCGTCTTTTTAACGTTTTTGATTTTTGGGTTAAACGCAAATAACATTGCCTGAATGGCGTTTTGGTGCCATCTACCGGCTGAAGTGGATAATACAATGTAATTCTAAATATATTTCAGGTAACCGAACCCCTCTTAGCGCTAGGGATTCCCGGTTCGAATCCCCATCTGGGTGGAGTTTCCACGTTCTCCCCGCGTCCGCGTGGGTTTCCTCCGGGTTCTCCGGTTTCCTCCCACAGTCCAAAAACATGGATCAAGTCAACTGAGTTCTCCAAATTGCCCCATATAGAGTGTGTCTGTGTGTGTGTGTGTGTGCCCAGCGATGGATTGGCGCCCTGTCCTGGGTCTATCTGCCCAGCGCCTGAAACGTTCTCCCCTGGATGGGCATGGGGAACCCCCCGCAACCCTAATAGAGGATGAAGCGGAAGATAATGAATGAATTCATCGAACTATTCGTCGATGCTGAAGCATCAAAACAATCTTCCAAATCATAACGTAATTTTTAAGCAAAAATCTATTTCAGTGAGTAACTGTATAGTTAGGATTCAGTCATTTAAAAGAATTAAGCCTTGTAGCACCCTTGTCTGATTTTATTTTATTTTTTAAATTCCTGTTGTAGCTTGTTTTAATAAATCTTATATCTTTTAAGGTTCATGGAGCTTCTTAACTACAGCAGACAGCTGATGCAGCAGATGCAGACTTTGAGGAAGGAGTGCCAGTTTTGTGATTGCACCATTCTGGTGGGTGATACCGCTCATCCAGCTCACAAAGTGGTCCTGGCTGCATCCAGTCTGCTATTTAAGTCTCTGCTGGAAAGTTCCGACAGCGTCTCTGTCGACACGGCCATTGTGAGCTCTCAAGAGTTTGCCTCCCTGCTGGACCTGGCATACATGGGTAGACTACCAGTGGGCAAACACAACATCTCACGTGTTGTTGCGACGGCAGACAGCCTGCAGATGTTTGATGTGGCAGTCGGCTGCAAGAATATTCTTGATAATCTTGTAAAACAGGCTCAAAGTGGATGCTCAGTGTTTGAAGATTCGCAACATGCTGCGACTAAAGATCATGTCATGGCCGATTGTTTAACTGAAAAACAGGAGCAGATTCAAGCTAATCATGGTGAAAGTCAGCGAGATGAGATTGAAGCAGAGGAGGGTGGGTGACATTCAATGAAGCCTTTGAATATTTCTTAATTTCTCTGTAATAATGACTGAAATGTGAAATATCCACCCTTTTTGTTTTAAAATATTTGGAGTAAGTGTTTTTAAATTAAATATTCGGATTGCTGTGAAATCTATGAAGCCTATTAGTTAATTAACAGTGATAAGTGACAACTGATTACTTAATTTTTTGTATTAAATTAAATTTTAGTATTCGCTGGAGTTTTAGCGGAACATACAGTATTATCAGGTGTGTTTTATGTTATATTATTTTCATGGAAACATGTTTGTCTGTGTGGGTGTCTTGTGAAATTAGAGCCAACCACTTTGAAACTGCTGTCTCAGAAACGGGACGAGATTATAGGAATTCTGCAGGACATCCAGCCATGGCTTAAACCCTTAAAGACCTGGGACATGCTTTCCACCCAGCACAAAAATGTAAGAAATTGATGCCCTTAGCTCTGTTACCCCCATTTCTACTGTTTTTATCTTCACTGTTCTGTAACCCTGTTGGAAATACAAGTACATTTTCAGCATTGTAAGTGGATTGTACATATGTGTTTATGGTGATATTTACAGTCATTATTTTGCATTAATGGACTGCAATTTCCACCAGACTGTGCTGCAGTGCTTTGAAGAAGATCCAGATGTGGATGTGGTTTGGGAGCGTCTGCTAGTTCAGATGCAGCATGAGCATGAGATTTCTGCCAAAAGTTTCCTAAAGCTGCTGGACCAGCTAAAGAAGCTCAAAACTGATTTTGAATCGATGCTGCAACATCAAATGGATCACAGTGAGCTGGATCCTAAAGGTAAACACACAAAGTTGTAAGAATTAGTAGAATTATATTTAAACGACAAAACATCTGTACTGAGACAAATACAGCGCAATAAAATAATAAAATCATTCATTCATTCATTCATTCATTCATTCATTCATTATCTTCCGCTTTATCCTCTATTAGGGTCCCGGGGGGGTTCCCCATGCACATCCAGGATCCTGGATACACACTCACTCACACATACACACATATGGGGCAATTTGGAGAACTCAATTGACTTGATCCATGTTTTTGGACTGTGGGAGGAAACCGGAGAACCCGGAGGAAACCCACGCAGACACGGGGAGAACATGGAAACTCCACCCAGATGGGGATTCGAACCAGGAACCCCTAGCGCTGAGAGGCGAACGTGCTAACCACTAAGCCACCGTGCCGCCCTGAAATAATAAAATGTATCACATATTTAGGTATGTTTATGAATCCATCTTAATCATTATATCCCACACTTGTGCGATATTATTTTTAACAGAGGCTGAACAAAAAGAGGAGGAGGGAAAGAAAGAAAGGGAAGAGGATCACCCACATAAGAAGGGGAAAGACATCTCCCACATTTGCCAGTGGTGTCACAAGACCTTTGATTATAAATGTCGCCTGCTGAAGCACAAACAGCAGTGTGCACTCTCTCCAGAAAGGCAGCAGCGCTGCATCGAGTGTGACCTCGCGTTTCCATCACTATCGGCCCTGCAGCATCATAATGCCCAGGCCCACAGCTGTCCTCCACCTAAAAAAAGAAAAACGCCGCCCATAGAGTGTGACGTCTGCAGCAAAACCTTCAAACATCCATCTGGTAAGAGAGCATGTAGTAAACACTTTTGGTTACCATTACAATTCTTTGGTAGTTTCCATGTTGACAGGTCTGCATGCATGTGATTTTGCAGGTCTGTTATACCACAAACGAACCGAACACCTGGAGGAGAAACCGTACTCCTGTGAGGAGTGTGGCGCCAAATTTGCAGCCAACTCCTCCCTGAAGAACCACATGCGACTTCACACAGGAGAGAAACCTTATCACTGTAAACACTGTGACATGTGCTTTAGTGTGGCTGCTGCTCTCTCCTACCACACCAAAAAGAAACATGCAGAGGGTATGGACATTCATTATAACTTGTATTTATACACCAAAGGGCCTATTATTATTCTTATTATAATCAGACACTCTCTGTTTTTCTCAGGTAAGATGTTTGTGTGTCAGTACTGCTCGACTACGTTTGCACAATCCATTGAGCTCACGCGACACGTCCGCACACACACCGGAGACAAGCCCTATGTGTGCAGAGAGTGTGGCAAAGGCTTTAAACAGGCTAATGGACTCTCTGTGCACCTACAGTTTTTCCACAGTGAGTATCCATCATGTATCATATATTCATTCATTCATTGTCTCCCGCTTTATCCTCTATTAGGGTCGCGATGGGGTTCCCCATGCCCATCCAGGGGAGAACGTCTCGGGCGCTGGGCAGACAGGGCGCCAATCCATCGCTGGGCACACACTCACTCACACAGGCACTCTCTATTTGGGGAGTGCCAAATTCAATTCACCTTGATCCATGTTTTTGGACTGTGGGCGGAAACCGGAGAACCCGGAGGAAACCCACGCAGACACGGGGAGAACATGGAAACTCCACCCAGTTGGGGATTCGAAACGGGAATTCCTAGCGATGAGAGGCGAACGTGCTAATCACTAAGCCACCGTGCCGCCATGTATCATATATTCATTCATTCATTATCTCCCGCTTTATCCTCTATTAGGGTCGCGGTTGGGTTCCCCATGCCCATCCAGGGGAGAACATCTCGGGCGCTGGGCAGATAGACCCAGGACAGGGCGCCAATCCATCGCTGGGCACACACTCACTCACTCACACACACACTCTATATGGGGCAATTTTGAGAATTCAATCGACTTGATCCATGTTTTTGGACTGTGGGAGGAAACTGGAGAACCCGGAGGAAACCCACGCAGACACGGGGAGAACATGGAAACTCCACCCAGATGGGGATTCGAACCGGGAATTCCTAGCGCTGAGAGGCGAACGTGCTAACCACTAAGCCACCGTGCCGCCATGTATCATATAGTGACTGAAAATATGATTTTAGTTTATTTGGAATTTTACAGTAGAGGCAACACCTTAATTTTATATTAATTAGCTGCCATGTTCGTGGAAGGTATGACCCAATTATTATATATTATATTCTATACTATCAATATACTAGCAACTAATATACTATCAATTCAGTCACCTTCAGGCATTTGGCTAAATTCTTGTTATAAAGTCATCTTTGTGTGAAGACAATTTGTGTATGGTATGAACTCGGATCCTGGCCTCAAACTGTGTTCGTCTGACTGGCAACACCAGGTATCACAGATCCGCACGACTGTCAGAAGTGTCGTATGAGTTTCAACTCGCTGGAGCAGCTTCGTGAGCACATCCAGGATGTTCATCCTAAAGAATTGCACCAGTGTCCAGAATGCAGCAAGATATTCAGCACCAGCACTCAGCTTGAGAAACACGTGAGCATTCACAACGGCAGCAAACCCTACAGCTGCCAACACTGCAACAAGTCCTATCAGGTGAGAAACTCAATTTATAACAATTATTCAACAATTATAATAAAAGCAATGCCAGGAGGACAGGTGCCACATACTGTAGTTGATTAGACATCTTGGGCATCCTTTTTAGCATAAGGTGTTTTACATCCGCAAGGACACGATTGCTATAAATTATTGCATTCCTAATTCTACTACAATCATTATAAGTTGTTGTCGAAATGTTAACAAGCACCTTGTTTAGTAATTCTTAGATCTGAATCCATCTGTGTGTGTCAGACTCTTTCTGGACTATGGTACCATAAACGCACCATTCACCAGGACCTAGTGGCTGAAAGCAACCGAGTGACCTCACACAGCAGTGGCAGCTTGATAAAACCCCAACTGTCTAAACACCAAGGTAAGATGCAGCATTGCAGCTCATGAGCCTAAATACTTTTTGATTCTATTGCTTTAGTATCATCCAGGTTTGAATAAAGCACATGTATGAAAGCACTGTGTATGTGAGCTAAGCGACTCCCATGATTTTCTGAGGACAGCACAGCCACAGGTTGACTCTGACAATGTTCATTTATTCATTCATTCATTCATTCATTATCTTCCGCTTTATCCTCTATTAGGGTCGCGGTGGGATTCCCCATGCCCATCCAGGGGAGAACGTCTCTGGGCACACACTCAAGGAGCTCAAGGAGGATGAGTCTCCCACTGAGTCTTGGTCCTCCCAAGGTTTCTTCCTTAAATAACAACATAAAAGGGAGTTTTTTCTTGCCACTGTCGCTTCGGCTTGCTCTTTGGGGGTCTAAAGGCTTTTCATTCTGTAAAGCTGCTTTGTGACAATGTACTGTTGTAAAAAGCGCTATAGAAATAAATTACTTGAACTTGAACTTGAACACACTCACTCACACAGACACGCACACATACACACTCTATATGGGGCAAATTTGGAGAACTCAATTGACTTGATCCATGTTTTTGGACTGTGGGAGGAAACCGGAGAACCCGGAGGAAACCCACGCGGACACGGGGAGAACATGGAAACTCCACCCAGATGGGGATTTGAACCGGGAATCCCTAGTGCTGAGAGGCAAACATGCTAACCACTAAGCCACCGTGCCGCCTCTGGCACACTCTGACAATGTTGAAATTAAAAATACTCAGCTGTACCTTTACTTTTCCTAATGTAACAGTTTCTGCTTTATCTGTTAAAATAATAAAACATTTCTCATTGTAGTGGCAAAAACTGCTTTGGTTTTACCTGTAACCTCAGCTTTACCACTTCAGAAAAAGACCGATTTCCGAGACTCACAGTTGGGTTCAAGAAAGTTGAAGAGTTTGATGCTCCAAATGTGTGAATATTTATTACATGGAAATTAGAGATACAAAATAAAGAATGTAATATTATGTATAAGTCCATATAGTTCATAGCTGTAGGACATGGCGGATGGGCTCCAATAGCTGCAGGCCTTGTCCCAAGCTAAGAGCACAGCTTGCTACCTGTCCCAACCGAGGTGAATGATGGTATTGCTGCTCTGCCTTTTCCCCTCGGCCACGCCTCTCCTTTCCCAATTTATAGGGTAGCACCCATGACCTGTAGACGGCGCACACTCCGAAAATAAAAAATATAAATAAATATGAACAGAATATTAAGAGCTTGTTTGTGGCTCCTACACTCATACTTTGGTCTTCAGGATGCTATAATAAATCTTTAGTGCATCTCTGCAAGTTACGTCTCTGTGTGTGTTTTGTTCACAGGAGAGTCTCTGTGGAGGTGTCTGTCCTGTTCGCTTATTCAAAGTAGTGAGGAGGAGCTGCTGCAGCACATAACGATTGAACACACAAACCAACAAGAATCTGCCTTTGTCTGCATTGTCTGCACACAGTCCTTCCTCTCTGAACTTGAATTCCAGAAGCACTTCCTTTCCAGCCATGTCCAGTTTATTGAGAAGGAGACCCAGCCCTGTGACTCCACCTTGCAAAGGGTAAAGCCTCCTGTCTCCTACTGATGTATCATTGCTGTTAAAAGTTACAAATTGAATTTGCATTGTTAAATTCCCAATCTGGAATCCTTTTAATTATTTTAGGCAGAGAACTAAAATAATGTGAAAGTGTCTGAACACTGATATCAAAGGATTTACTTCAGAGTTACTTAAATGCTTTATTTAGCATCATTTTCCATAACAACCCTAATTAGACAATGACATTTATTACAAAGCAGGCCCTCTCATCCCACATCACCTCACAAATATCGTTATAAATACTCCCGAGGGTGTCCCAATTCTTTCGTCCATATAATGCACCCACTTACATATTTGTCAAAATAAAATAATTGAAACACTTTGCTTGTTCAGAAAGAAGATGACTTGACTGAAGAGGTAGCGCAGCTGGTGGGCCCTCAGCAGGTGCTTGTTGCCATGGGTGATGACGGAGATGGGGCAACTAACTCAGGGATTGTTGCCGTCAACATGGAGGACTTGCTGGCAGGGAGAGTCACGCTGATCTGTGAGGAGAATCAGTAGTATCTGGTCTGTACAAGAAATTCCATGGACACAGCTGCACGTTTATAACTGATCACGGTACAAACACAAAACCTCCATTAGAATTAAAGTGAGTGGATGACATTCATCAAAAGAAAAATACTGCCAGCTCTCTGGTTTTTTATTTATTTTTATTATTTTTTATTTTTTTACTTTTTCTCTTACCTTTCAGTGGCTCAGATGACATTTCTCTCCCTACTAAAAAGCTGTGTTTTCATTTTTGGTCATAGATCAGACATATTTAGAAACTTATATACAGTAGCTATTTTATGCAGAATCTTAATAGATGTAAACACACAATCTTCATTTTAAAGTTATTGCTGAAATTATTGAAGAGAAATATTCAATTCCAAATAGTATTACAAAAGTAGTGCAGATAAAAAGAGCCAGCTATAACAGACAAGTGCCATAAACAATAAAGACAGTGTCATATTGTACACTTTAACATATACACAACACATAACACATTGCGTTGCATTTATGCAAATTCTGACACCCAACACCACTCTATAAATAATTCTTACTTTGTTGGTTACTGATCGGAGTGCCTCAGACAACAGTGTATTATTAACAAAGGTTCTTTAGTAATATACACAGAACTAGATATTAGTATATAGTATGTATAATATTACAAGTGTGTTATTTTCTCTTTTAGTTTAAATGTAAATCCTGGTCAGTTTGATAAGATACAAGGTTTAATATCAATGACATTTATTGCAGCATTTGAATAAAAAGCATTTTATTACAAAGAGTAAAATTTAAGACCCTGGAGCATCAAGTAAGTTTAGTATGTGTCCCACAATCCCTTTCAGTAACAAGGAAACACATGCACACACACACAATCAAGTAAACAGGTAATAATTAATAGCCATATAAATTCTCACAATAATACAGTGCATGTATTAAATATATTGCAGTCCAGTTATTACCAGTGTAAAACATTAGGCTAACCGTGCAAAGCCTAAAAAATTTGAACAAGACACGGTTACAGTCAGACGGCTTTCACAGACAAAAAAAACAATAGTGTTCTTTACCATGCTAGTGTCAGACTGACTGATGAAGATGGAGTCTTAGATAATTAAGTTACATTAGCTGCATGGTGCCAAATGTAATTTGTGGTTTAAAAGATATAATGGTAACAGGACACAGTGAAAACATTTACCATCTCTATAGCAAAAGTTTGAGGAAGGGCCATTTTCCTTAGGACAGCAAAGACTAAAATAATGCTTCAAATAATTGTGTATATTTTTTTGTAAATTAAATTGAATATGTGCCCAGCGATGGATTGGCGCCCTGTCCTGGGTCTATCTGCCCGGCGCCCGAGACGTTCTCCCCTGGATGGGCATGGGGAACCCCACCGCGACCCTAATAGAGGATAAAGCGCAAGATAATGAATGAATGAATGAATGAAATTGAATATGGCAGGACTGATACCCATGACCTTATCAGCTTACCAATAATTCTGTTCATTCAAGAAGTGTTTTGTGATCATATTACAATACGTAAGCCTTCTTTAAGCTAACAAAGTGACATTCATGATACTAAATTAACATTTTGCGAGCTTGTCAAGTAAAAAAAAGGGCAAGAACTTTGTATTTTTTTACATTCATTTTAAAAGTTCCTTATTATATGCCATCATATAACAGGCTTTTGATTAACAGCAGGACTGTGGTGATGTGACCTCATATTTAAATAGGCATGGGTAACATGACACAGCTAGGATACCACATACTGTATTATGTAAAAAACCTATCTGGCAATGTGTACTGGAGCCAATCTAGTACCTACTGCCTAGTAGGTCATTTTAGACACAACTTTTTATTTAAAATGTTTATTAATGTACTGTAGTTGTGGCTTAAGAAATAACAATTTGGTCAACCCCAGAAATCAATTAGAGTGAATGGTAGCCATTGTTTTATTAGACCTTAGATACAGAGAGAGGTACAGCTTAGTTAGTCGAGGGATGAGCAGCCTTTGTTAACAGCAGCTTGGGTTGTTTGGTTGTGAACTTAGGCAGCAGGTTCTGACACCAAAGCTTTCAATCACTGCATTTTGACCTTAAACTATTGTGTGACCTTCTATTTACAGAAATATCCCTTTCCCTATGCAGGTAAGTATGCCCAAAAATGGTGTTAATGAAAGGCTTTAAGTGCAGAAGAGTTTACACTGTGTGATCAACATGAATTTCCCCATGTTCATGTGTATGAATTACACCAACGATTCCATTTTTCAGGTAAAATCAGTGGGCATACATAACTACCTGTTGGGGATGTGACCTTGTAGTATGAGTACAGTACACAATGTTTATGCGAGATTTTATACAGAAAATTTCCGATGACTAGTATATGGTGGAGCGGTACACAGTACATCATCTGCTGTTTTAAACACAGCAATAGTCCTAAAACCTTAAGTTATTTCAAGCTGTAATCTTTCTTCTTGGTAAAAAGGCATTTGTGATATGGTTCATCACCACCAGCGCAGGGAAAAGTGGCATTAACAGAAAGACATACCATAAAGGTCCTCTGACCATGGCCTGGAACCAGTCACTAAACATGGCTGCTATGACGGTGATGGTGGCCAGTAGGTAAGCCACAAGGCCGCAAGTGGAATGATACAGCCTCAGCCGGGACATGGTCACTGAAGGCAGAAGGTCTGGAAACAGCAGACACAGGCCACAGGATGCCTGAAGCCCTGTGGCCGCCAGCGTTGCAACCCCCAGCAGGCTGTGCCATGAGGCCAGGTGAGGGTGTTGCATCAGATTCTTACTGGACACCATGAAGCCGAGGCCTATGGCAGCAAGCACTAGAAGTAGCACCTGTAAAATCCAGTGTGTGCGGATTCTCCCTTTACGGGACTTGAAGCAGGATGGAGTGCACTCGGTGGAAAAGAGCAGGATTCCCTCAGTCATGCAGAGACAGAACTGTAAAAAAGACAGAGTCTACATCACTTTAACAAGTCCAATCTGCACTGGTTATAAACCCAGGAACTCAACAGGTCAGGCCTCATTTACTGTGTTATAGTTTTGATATATTGCGAGTGATTTCTCTTATTGTTTAATGTTTTTTTAGCATTCATTATTTAGATTTATCAGATTCCTGACTGTAAGTCAAGTACAAGTATGAACAAGCTTTAGAAAAGAAAAAAACAACTGCCTTTATTTAAGAAGGAGGGGAATGCAGCTGCCAGCAAATGTACAGGAAAAGTGAAAAGTCCTGTTTCTTAATTCAAATAAGGCCAGATACTTTTACATTATTATATTTTTTATAAAGAAACAAATTCTCATTTCCTTCACCATCTCCATTATAAAAGCCATGGCACCGTAGTATCGCAGCCAACTCAATATGAAAGACCTTTGTGTATAGATCGGAAGATCATGCCTGCTCTGCATGCCTGTTCAGGGAGAAGTTCATGGCATAAAAACATCCCTCAGCATCTAAGTCTATTAAAACAGTGTACTAGGCGGCAACATGCTGAGGGGAGAGGTGCAGGTCTAATTATCTCAGTACTCCACAGTGTACCATTCATTATTCAGGCAGGTGATGCATTATTTATTTTTCACCCAAGAGCCTTTGTGCCAGTTAGACATTTATCTCTGATGAACAAATGGATCCTGTAAGGGTGCGTCTGAAAAAAAAGTATTTCATATAAAAAAAAATCTGTAACGGGAGTGTGAGGAAGATTATGAAATATTTAGTGTGTAATGCAGCTGGATCAGCCTAATGTGAGGATTTACTCATTTTATTTTATATAAAATATACCAAGATAGTCCTGCAGCATTTTAATAATGTTTTATTTTAGTTGAATAGCCTGGGCACTTTGCTATGTTATTGCTGGGGTTATTTGAACAAAATGTAAAATGTAAGAACACCATAGACATTCCAAGAGACACATACCAGACACATTTACACCTATGGGGGAAAGTATCCCCAATGCACATGACTTATGTGTCTGAATGCTTGCTATGAAGCAACAGCTTTATCCACTGAGCCATTTACAAATGGTACACCACCTATATATTAAAGTTTTGAAAGAAGTAGGGGTCAGCTGCAATATTCGCTGATTCGACGATTCGATTCGGAGAACCGTTGTCGACTATGAACCTCATAGTCGAATGTACCATTTTGACCACATGGGGGTGCCCATGGCTGCTGCTAAGCATTAGTTTTTGCATGAAATGTCTTTGTTTTCGTTATATATATAGCCTTTTGTCAAATAAAATCTTTTTAAAAAATTTTTTTAAATGATGTGTGTGCTTTAACCCATTTACGGTGCTCTAGAAAAACAAGTAAAATATAAAAAAAATCTTTTTTTTAAAACACGCTTATAGCGCCATCTTGCGGTGAAATTTTAACTGATTCGACTATCAAAATCCTTAGTTGAAGACACCCCTAGGAAGAAGTGCACATTGAAGTTCAGTTTTTGTGAAACAGGATTGTGCGTTGTGAACTTACCCCAAGTGACATGCAGAGTGGGTGCCATGAGAAAAGACCTGTAAATAAAGAAAGAGCACTTTGGTGTTAAAGAGATCTGCTGTATTTTAAAAGCTGCATTTGCACTGAATTAATGAAAGAACTGCACTTCATAATAAAAAGGTTCGGCAGCTATTTCATTTGTCAGCCTATTTTACTTACATTTGTTAAAAAAAAAATTTTTTTTAACAATGAAGGTTTTCAACTACAGGTAACTAACATCTTAATGTAAAAGAACAAAAGCATTCCTCCCCAAAAAGTTACTGGAAATTAAAGACATCTTGTCTAAAAAAAAAAAGTGTGGACATCATCAGAGAGCTTGTTTTCATCTGACATGAGATGTGCTAACAAAATTGGGCAGCAAGAATTATGGCCCAAAAAAAAACAAAAAAACCATTCATTCATTATCTTCCGCTTTATCCTCTATTAGGGTCGTGGGGGGGTTCCCCATGCCCATCCAGGGGAGAACATCTCGGGCGCTAGGCAGACAGGACAGGGCGCCAATCTATCGCTGGGCACACACTCACTCACACAGACACACTCTATATGGGGCAATTTGGAGAACTCAATTGACTTCATCCATGTTTTTGGACTGTGGGAGGAAACCGGAGAACCCGGAGGAAACCCACGCGGACACGGGGAGAATATGGAAACTCCACCCAGATGGGGATTGGAACCGGGAATCTCTAGTGCTGAGAGGCGAACGTGCTAACCACTAAGCCACCGTGCCGCCAACCACAGATCAGTTGAGAGTGAATGTTTTAATTTAATTTAATGTTTTAAAATGTTTTAATTAATTAATGTTATTGATGTGCTGACTGGTTCGCCGCTCATACACCGTGTTATGGTGGTGCATCATTTTCCTTATATTCATCTTCAGCTTTATCCTCTATTAGGATCGCGGTGGGGTTCCCCATGCCCATCCAGGGGAGAACGTCTCGGGCGCTGGGCAGATAGACCCAGGACAGGGCGCCAATCCATCACTGGGCACACACTCACTCACACATACACTCTCTATATGGGACAATTTAGAGAACTCAATTAACTTGATCCATGTTTTTGGAACATGGAAACTCCACCCAGATGGGGATTCGAACTGGGAATCACTAGTGCTGAGAGGAGAACATGCCAACCACTATATGCAATATAAAACAGATTAAGGTTTAAATCTCAAACTTACTTGTTCCAGGTCTGGACATTAAGGACATGAGGACGGTGAAGCCCACCGTGACGCAATGCGCCGTCACCACAGAGACTTTGCGCATGCACGCGAAGAGCCAGTACTCACGCATCCCGAGTCCCTCTCCCACAGGGCTGTATTCCACATGCCCGCGCATCCTCTCTCTGTCCATCCTCTCTGTCCTCTCTCTCTGTCTGTCCTCTCTCTCTCTCTGTCTGTCCTCTCTCTCTCTGTCCTCTCACTCTCACTGTCCTCTCTCTCTCTCGCTCTTCTGTCCCCTCTCTCACTCTCTCTCTCTGTCTCTCTCTCTGTCTCGCTCTTCTGTCCTCTCTCTCTCTCTGTCCTCTCTCTCGCTCTCTGTCCCCTCCCTCTCTCTGTCTCTCTCTTCTGTCCTCTCTCTCTCTCTGTCCCCTCCCTCTCTCTGTCCTCTCTCTCTCTCTGTCCTCTCTCTCTCTCTCCCCTCCCTCTCTCTGTCCTCTCTCTCTCTCTGTCCTCTCTCTCTCTCTCTCTGTCCTCCCTCTCTCTCTCTGTCCTCTCTCTCTCTCTCTGTCTCTCTCTCTCTCTGTCCTCTCTCTCTCTCTGTCCCCCTCTCTCTCTCTGTCCTCTCTCTCTCTCTCTGTCCTCTCTCTCTCTCTCTCTCTGTCCTCTCTCTCTCTCTGTCCTCTCTCTCTCTCTGTCCCCTCTCTCTCTCTGTGTGTCCTCTCTCTCTCTCTCTGTCTCTCTCTCTCTCTGTCCTCTCTCTCGGTGTGTCCTCTCTCTCTCTCTCTGTCTCTCTCTGTCCTCTCTCTCTCTGTTCCCTCTCTCTCTGTCCTCTCTCTCTCTCTCTGTGTGTCCTCTCTCTCTCTCTCTCTCTCTCTGTCCTCTCTCTCTCTCTCTCTGTCCTCTCTCTCTCTCTCTCTGTCTCGGTGTGTCCTCTCGGTTTTGGAATGAATGAATGATTTGTCTCGGGTTTAAACCTGCGCGGATAAACGCGGCTGCTGCTCCGACAGAGAACACTTAGCTCGCCGCGCTAACGTCGCCGTCTGAACCGAACCGATCAGATCGATCAGAGAGACGCGAAGTGAAAACGTCAGGTGTCGCCATGAAAACCCGCATCGACTGAAACACAACGCGGCGCGATTTGAAACCGAAGCGAAGTAAAAGTAACAAACAAACAAACAAACAAACAAAAATGCTCTCCGAGATATAAATAAGACGAGCGACTGAACGTGACCAAATGATATCTATGAAATTTCCACTTAAATTAAGTTTGCAGCGACTCGAGTCCGAGTTCAGTTCTTCCACGCGTGACACTGTCGCGCGATCGCACGGAATCGATCGTTTACACACACACACGCACGCGCGCGCACACACACACACACACACACACACACACACATACACACACACTCTCACACACACACACTCACACACACACACACACGCACACACACACACTCACACATACACACACTCACACTCACACACACACACACACACACACACACACACACACTCACACGCGGAAACAGACATTTAAAATCTACGAGAAAAAAAAAACAAAAAAAGTCACGAGGGAGGTCCATCTATGGGTGATACCATTAGGAAGCGAATAAAGGGGGTTATTGAACAGACAGGTAATTGAATCCATTATAACAGATATCGCGGCACGGTGGCTTAGTGGTTTAGCATGTTCTCCTCTCAGCGCTAGGGATTCCCGGTTCGAATCCCCATCTGGGTGGAGTTTCCATGTTCTCCCCGTGTCTGCGTGGGTTTCCTCCGGGTTCTCCGGTTTCCTCCCACAGTCCAAAAACATGGATCAAGTCAATTGAATTCTCAAAAATTGCCCCATATAGAGTGTGTCTGTGTGAGTGAGTGTGTGCCCAGCGATGGATTGGCGCCCTGTCCTGGGTCTATCTGCCCAGCGCCCGAGACGTTCTTCCCTGGATGGGCATGGAGAACCCCACTGCGACCCTAATAGAGGATAAAGTGGGAGATAATGAATAATGAATGAATAATATGAAGTAGGAAGGCAACTGTGATGTATAGTGACACTAGTTTAGATACATTTGAGAGATGACTTCCAACAAAGAAAACTGACAACCACTCACTGACCTGTTTAAAAACATTAAAACCTCAGTATAATCATTAAAAACCTGCGGTTCAACGGTTTAAATGAGTCAGGAGTGGTGGTGTACTGCTCTAAATGTACTTAGATACGTAACCTGGAAAAAGCACAAAATGCAAACTTTACCTGCAAACTCATTACACAACTTAAGCTACAAGCTAGATGAGGTTTAGAAACAAGTCATTTGACCAAAATCAAGAAAAGTACATAGAGAGGAAAAGTAACTACATATCATGAAAAACAAAATCCCTATGGATTAAATTGATGATTTTTAGTTTTAGTGGCATATCTTATACTGCATGATGGGAAGAATGAATTTAAACAACCTTAAATGAAGGACAGGCATTCAAATTCACACCCATTTAAACCAGGGAGAACATGAAATCTTCATTTCCTTTGGTTTGTGTCTCTTTGGACTGGCATTTCTAGGAAAATTCAGATACACAATACAAACTTGACATAGAAAGGATCTTGGCCGCCAAACTTCTTACCGTAAACCCCGGACACTGTCAAAAGTATAATACATTACCTGGTGTTAAAACCATACGTATACAAACCTAAAGTGTTTGCACTAAACAATAATCTTTTGAAATAAAATAATGTAATAATGTAAAAATAAATATGGTAGATGGGACTTAAGCAATAAACAATACTTTGATTCTTCTTTGCCAACAAATGGGTGGATAGCATTCCATTGTTTCAGCAGAGTAAACTCTAAGGGTACCACAATTTACAATGGTGAAAACTGCCAGGACTTACAAATGCATAGTCACTAATAGTAACAGTGTATAGCACATGCACATATCTGTATTTATTAATCAGTTGTAGTATTAATAGAAATGAAGACAATTACAGTGAATTAATCAGGTGTAAAATACACTTCATCTGTTAACCTGTACCCAAATTCTAATGTGCCATTATTTGCAAAAATATATTTTCTTAATCAAATGACATGAATAGAATGTTATTGTTAAAAAAATATAAAAATAAAAAAAGCATTTCCACAAATAAAAACAAGATCCAATGGGTCAAGTATAAAGAATATTTTAATCCATTTTATAAATCAACATTTATATAGCAGCATATCCAGTAGATTGTGAGGTATTTCTGAATTCATGGACAAATTCACTTCCTCCATCTTCTGTCATTCACTCTCTCGCACATTCATATATTGGCTTTAAAAAAAGACCATATTGATCCATACTGGTCTAACAAATCCAGACTTGCACACATCCATTCATATAGCAGCCACACCCTCACATACATATACATACACACACGCAGGCACACACACGCATACACACAGACACACGTCTGGATACTTGGGTCCACAGTCCGTACAGTTTGCAGGGCTCCTCGCTTAGTGGCTTGCTCAGCGATGGAGCTTTGGCTGTAAAGAATGACAACTAGTCAATCACAAGTAGCATCACAATTTCTACCAACATGACCACATTTAGGCTGAATCTCTCTGATCATCGTCATCAAACAGTAAAACCAAGCTTTTTTTCTGATTTCCTAATCTCTTGTCCTATATACTTCATACTACTGACATTTAAACACAATCTTAATACCACATGTTGCAAATGCATTGGTTTTGAATTAGAACTAACTTGCATTTCATTCATTCATTATCTTCCGCTTTATCCTCTATTAGGGTCGCGGTGGGGTTCCCCATGCCCATCCAGGGGAGAACGTCTCGGGCTCTGGGCAGATACACCCAGGACAGGACGCCAATCTATCGCTAGGCACACACTCACACAAACACACTCTATATGGGGCAATTTGGAGAACTCAATCAATGGAGAACTCAATGGAGAACTCAATTGATTAATCCATGTTTTTGGACTGTGGGAGAAAACCGGAGAACCCGGAAGAAACCCACACGGACATGGGGAGAACATGGAAACTCCACCCAGATGGGGATTCGAACCGGGAATCCCTAGTGCTGAGAGGCGAACGTGCTAACCACTAAGCCACCGTGCCGCCCATGTAAACCTGCCAACTTGCATTTCATTGGATTTTTTTTTTTTTTTTAAAGTACATAACTTTTTTTTTATTAAAACCTCTGGACCAGCTGCACCAAATATTATTTGGATATGGACAGCTCACCTCAGCTTCATTTTTAAAACATTTCCTACAGTTTATGACAGTCGGCTGAAACAACTAAAGAAACCAACTTCAAATGACTTTGTGAACAAAATCTGTGACCACCTTTAACTCAGTGTGGTTTTCAGAGCTTTGAGAATTTGCGAAATTAAGTGCCAGAACACACTTTTAAAACACAGCACAAATGCAGAGCTACAAAACTGGCATTGTTAATGTTAAGCTCCTCCAGCAGGGGTTCCTATATTGGACATGAATTATACCAGATATTTTTAAACTTCTGAAAGTTTATGCACATTCTATTTTTAAATGAACCCTTCTTTAAAATAAATGAGGAAAAAAAAACAATGCCAAAAAAAAATATTACCAGCTGTGTGAGTTTACAAGAAACCTAAAATTTTAATCTATTTTTTTTAGTCCTACTTGAACTTAATAACCAAGTATAGCACAGTCATTCTGGGCCTCAAGCCATCAATTCATCCTTAAACAATATTGATACACACGCAGTTAATCCATACTAAGTGGGTAGTTTAAAGATTCTCTTTAACAAAAAAAAAACAGGTGTTTTAAATCCAATTTAAATCTGACCCCTTACCTTGGGCACACTGAGCTTCTTTTCTCCACCAACGGGCAGCTGCGTCCCTTTGCTTTCTTTCCAGGGATAGAAGCCAGAATGAGGGGAGGTGGGCATACGGTGCACTTTGGAGGTTGGAGACATGTCACTACTCTTTCGTTTCTTTCCCAGGCCTCTGTGCTCATGACTGGGAGGCCTGCTGCCGTGATGTCCTGAGTTTCCTGTACGCCCAGACGCTCCTGGCTCTGGGGGAGAGTTCCTGGCCACCGTGTGAGTTCGTTTAAAGGGCCATGACTCTGAGCGACTCTGCTTGTGACTCGGTGAAAGTGAGCCATTTGTTTGTCCGTGAGATGATGGCGGCGCTGCAGTCAGAACGGGTGCCGAAGCCGTTTTGCTAGGCCCGACCGGCCGGACGCGGTCCCGATCTCTTTCTCGGTCTGGGCTCACACAGTTCCTGTCCGAGCTGACCACGTCGGCCTCTATTTGAGAGGCCTTCCGCTTTGGCAGAGTGACTGATTCAGCCCTCTCCGCTTCCCTGAGACGCTGCTGCTGCTTGCTGGGTCTGCCGATCGGGTTTCTAGGCCGGCCCGGGCCGAGTTGCGTGCCCGTCTGAGTAGGTTTGGAGTGCGCTGCAGACTGGGCGCCTCCAGATTTCTCAGACTGTGCCGAAGACCTGCTGCTGGATGACCCGTCCCTGCCTGCTCCCTGCGAGGAAAACGAGGACATCTTCAGGGAGGTGGCACTGTGATTTCCTGCCCTCGACTTGGAATGATGGGAAGGGAGCGACGAAGATGTGGGAATGGCTGAAGGCTTGGCTAAGGAACCCTGCAACTGAGGCTCTGACGCTTGAGGTATTCTCCTAGCAAAAGAAAATATAAGTAAATACAAACATCCACCAAAAACATGAACTGCACACCAAGTGTGGCCCCTCTCATCATTATTCTTAATAATTCACGTGCAAATTAAATTAGATGGTTTGTGCGTAGCTTTAGCCTTTACATTTATAATTATTAACAAGGTACATTTACAAACGTAGGAATATTGTCACTGTGGGGACCTTTTACAATTTAAATCTACCCTTACTTGGAGATAAGAGCTATTTGATGGCTGACTGCAAATGTAACATATACTTTTAAAATCACATCAACTCACATCAAAGTATATTTAACTTTTCTCAGCATAAGTTTAACCTAATGACTCTAGCATTGTGTTCTGTGAAAGACAACCAACCTAGTTCTAGATCTATTGATGAGGGTATTGGTTATTTTTCAGTATACAACTCTTAATATTTCAACAGTTAGTGATTAACTCCTATTGACATTACATTAAGCAAATTATTAAACATAATAATGAACTTGTAATCGAGTAGAGCGCATACTTCCACAAATGGGCACTGAGATGATTCTCCACCATTGCGCTAACAGCAGATCGCAGGTGGTGTAGCCGTCTGTCAAACGTGAAGATGCCATGACCCAGAGCAAAACTACCAAATGTACAGACCTGTGAAGGGACCGAACATGTCAATGATTTAATATGCTGTGCAAGGGAAAACACTTTGACCATATGCAGTTACGAACAGGGTGTTCACTTCAAAGGGGTTTTAGAAACATTAAAATAAAGATTCTACTTGGAAGAAATCCTGCCTTCACAAGCAATTACTCCTTAAGCCCCAGTTTTAATGTTTGTAAATGTCAATTATAGTCAAGTCACTTTAAAATGGTACACATTCTCGTATTTACACTGATATTTCTTTCCATCAGTCCCACCCATCATACACGGGCACATGCAATTTGTAGCTCTACAATTACAGACTGTTGTGTATCTCTCTGTATACATTGCTTGTCCTATATACTGTTCTTTATCAATCAAACCCCCCCTACAGTACCAACACAGAAAGATATTATTTGAGTCTAAGCACTAAGGTGCTGATTGTGTTTATAGGTGTATACTGATACAAGTGGATAAGACACAGCAGGGCGGCTGCTAGGCCCATTTGTGTTGGCATCAAAAAGAAACATTTGCTGGTTGTTGTATTAGAATTCAATACTGTTAAAAATACTGACCCAAAATGATGCACTAGTTTAAAAAAAGTTATCTTTTTTTAGACTTCATATTTAGTTTTTCTATAATTAATTGTCTTAATAATGAATGTAGCTTGTAAGCGTTACATACTGCAACTGGTTTGGGATGCCAGGGGCTGGAGTGCCAGTCAGCAGGTTCTTCGCTGCCCTCCCCCTCGCTCTCATCACTAGAAATTCGGCCCTGAACGAGGGGAGAGGACGCCCGAACGGCACACTCGTCCCGAACTGACCTATCTTCTTCAGCACACTCCGATATTGTTCGCGTCCTGCAAGAAAAAAGAAACGGTTCCTTTTTAAAGGACATACTGTTAAAATGATCGGTATCATAATAGACAAACCAGGTTAATCCAATTAACCCTATAATCCCCAATTCAAAATGTTTTTTTGATAAACCAAACTTTACTTCAATGGAATCAGCTGCAAATTGTACATAAGATTTATTTTTCTGCTTTAGTGCTGATGTGATCTCACACCACACCTCATTTAAGATCTCTGACTTCAGGTATAACACCAAATTATAGGTAATGTGTTCAAAATGGACATTTTTGTTGTTTTTGATACATTTTTATGAAGCAGAAGAGAAAAATTGTTCTCAGGTTACATGACACCATAGCACCATAACATTCACTGAACAAAATAAAAGCATGAATGTTTTTGATTGGCTGCAAAGAGCTGACTCAATTTGGTCCTTGTTTTTCTGAGACCACACATTTCCTCTGGCTTTTGTTTTACTCATGTTGTTATTACTCTGATAGATTAATAGTAGCTGGTCACAGTAAGGCCTGAGGTTTTGCAAGCGAGATAAAACAAAGCGGACTTGGTAATGTTAAAGCTAAATGTTAACCTTTAGTAAATGCACTTAAAGAAACAACTCAGTTTTAACCGTGTGTGTGTGTGTGTGTGTGTGTGTGTGTGCGCATTGTTTTTTTTTTTTCCACATGCTGAGATGAAGGCTCTAACCTGAAAGCAGGAGAGTTTGTCAGGTTTTTTTTTGCCGATTCAGGTCTCAGCTCTCTGGGAGCCTCGGGGCTCAGGGACTGAGCTCCTGGACCCTCGTGGCTCTGAGCGCCACGTTCACGATTCTTCGAGTACATCTTCAACTCTGCCACTAGTTGGTCAAAGTTCTTGCTTCGGCCTACAACCTTCCGCCGCTGGTGAATGGAGTGGATCTGAAGGGAAGAATAAATTATCTTTTATATCGTGTTAAAGAACTTTTAAGTGCTTAAAACTTTTTAATAAAAAGAAATAAGATACATTTGAGCTCCAAATATGTGCCACTATGTTATAGAAATCATTGTTCCATTATAGTATCACAATATCCCTCATTGTCCCTGCTACAGTTAAAGCAAAAGCAAAGATAGGCAACACGGTATGGGTCAGTTCCTGTCGGTCATTCCTTATTTCCTGTAAGTCACATCCCTCTAACTTCCTGTCAGTGTATGGAGGCGAAGAAAAACATCATTTCAGAGTCCAAGACACAGCCAGTTTGGTAAGTGCCAGTGATGCAACCGTGTGAGTGTGCAAAATTCAGAAGGGTACAGATATGGAATTACTGTCAGTTAACATAGTCAATATTAGAAAATCCAGCGAGAGCAAGCAGGGAGGTGGGAGGTAAAACCAAAGAAAACAAAAAAAACAACTTACATTGCAGGTTAGCAGCCGTGTGCACACTTTCTTCCTCTCTGGATCCAACACGCCGCAGTGTTTGTCCAGGTCACACTCTTTTTCTGCACAGAGACAGATGCAGTACTTGCATAAATGAACACCGCAGACAAAAGTAATATAATAAAAATCTTAAGATGTGCACATTTTTGTTTTTCTAAGGTGTAACATTTAAATGTGCAGGACAGTGGAGCAGCAACAATGTGCTATTGACTTTGAATGTAAACCATTTTGCACATTATAATCATTTGCATTATTCCACACAAAACTATATTTACTTGGTGATAAATTTTTATATGTTCATTTTTAAATGTGTTTTTAGGGCATCAGTGTTGAAAACCCTAAAATAATAACATTTTCTTGATGATGAACAAAAGAAACAAATATAAAATGTATTTTTACACTATGTGTCTGTGTGTTCTTTTAACAGTGTGCTTACTCGGCATCTTATACGGCCTGTTGCCCCGAGAGTGAGTGGCCGCAGAATTGTTAGAACCAGACTCTGCTCTCTGACTTGGAGACTTCTCATTGGAGGCAGGTGAAACCCGGCTTGGTGAAGGGCCTCCGTAGGGCCATGGTGGGTCTCTGACATTCGACGGCGGAGAACCACGAGGTGGCTCCATAGGTGGAGGCTGTTTGAAGACGGTAGACTCTGAGTGAGTTGATGTAGGCGTCTTTTCCATTGGAGAGAGACTGTAAATGAAACAAATCATTCAGAACACAAAAAAGAACATATATCAATAGTACATACTGCTTCATGATGGTCAGTATTAAAGATTTTAAAAAATCATGAATCCATGAAAACATCTATTTCTGTAGAAGATGCTCCATCCCACAGTTTCTTTCCGGGTTCTCATTATGTGTGAAGATCAGATACTCTATTTTAAATGATAGCCGATTAACATGGCCTGAAATAGTCGCTTCGCTGTATCTCTAAAAGGTGAAATGAACCACATAATTGAAAGTCTTCTTTTTTTAATTTTATTTTCAGTTATGGACATCAGTAAGGGTAAATATAATGTTGTCAAAACATTTACAGTATGTTTATATTGACAACTTATAATAATTATTAGTTTCGTATTCAGCATAGGTATTTGCTGCTTCAGTGCCATTTCTCAAGTGAATAGATAGTGCCAAAAATTACTAACCGGACTCCATCCTTGGGTGCCTTGGTGTGTTTAAACTGAGGTGGCGTGGAGGGTGATTGGGGGGATGGACGTGCAACTCCTCCTGTGCTCTGGCTCTTCCCGCTCCAGCCCGATGTACCGTGGCTACCGGTAGTCAGAACATGTCCATGACGATGGTGCGAGCGCTGTTGGGAGGTTGGCGGTGTGGAGCGCAGGTGTGCATAGAGCTTACCGACGGAGCCATGCCTCCTTTCACAGTGCTTCTCGAAGGCCTGAGGCTTCACCACCTGACCACAGTGGCTGCACACCACCAGGTAGAAGTCGTCATGCCCAGGATAGTGACCAAAGATCGACATATCTGCAAGTCAGATGCGACAGCGATTTGACAATACAGAACGCCGAGAGCCAAGATGATAACTTTACCACTGCTACAATGAGAAAGAGAGCACATGTGAAGTAGACACACCCTCCTTTCGCAGTGTCATGGTTTCTGTTGTTTTTTTGCCATTCTTGCTGCATTCATCTCCATCGGACCCTGGAACAAACATCAGTGAGATGAGTTCAAAGAGAAACAAAATAATTCTTTCCAAAAAACGATTGCACATTGAATTGTATCCTCGACACACTTCACAAGACAGGATTCTGACAGATTTATGTAAAAATAGGATAATATAGGATAAAGCGGAAGACGAATATCAGGAAAATGAAGCACCACCATAACACGGTGTATGAGCAGCGAACCAGTCAGCACATCAATAACATTAATGAAAACATATTAAAACATTTTCATTCACTCTCAACTGATCTGTGGTTGGCGGCACGGTGGCTTAGTGGTTTAGCATGTTCTCCTCTCAGCGCTAGGGATTCCCGGTTCGAATCCCCATCTGGGTGGAGTTTCCATGTTCTCCCCGTGTCCGCGTGGGTTTCCTCCGGGTTCTCCGGTTTCCTCCCACAGTCCAAAAACATGGATCAAGGTCAATTGAGTTCTCCAAATTGCCCCATATAGAGTGTGCCTATTTGTCCTGGGTGTATCTGCCCAGCGCCCGAAGCGTTCTCCCCTGGATGGGCATGGGGAACCCCCCGCGACCCTAATAGAGGATAAAGCGGGAGATAATGAATGAATGAATGAATTTATGTTAGTAAAACAGCAAACTGCATTCATGGTAAATACAGAGAGGCTTACTGAGCACGGATAACGCACGTCTACCTGTGGCTCCAGGTACAGGGTCTAGTGACAGGTTGAAATTGTCACGGGCTGCATCCTGAATGATTCTAGGTTCCCTATAAGAAGTGCACTACAAAAAGGGGGCTATCAAAATAACTGCTTCTACGCCTTATTTAGTGCATTATCGGTCAAAACGGTGGAGAGTTGAGTTTAAACCTCAAATATGAGAGCAAGTGAGCCTTTAAAGGTATGAGGTGCACTGAGATCAGTGGGGAATGCTTTGCAGCGGTGCTGGACGCGATGAAGACGGAACACTGTAGCCACTCGCTAGCAGCAGGCTAAATGGCCGACATCTGACAGCATTGGAAGGCGGGATTGCTTTAAAGCTGCGCGAAATTACTATAAAAGTGTAAAAACACAATCGCTGGGTTAATGTTTGGACATATCCGAAAGCAGGGATGATTTCATACATAACGTGGTATCGCCCATTAGCGTTACAGCTAACATAAAAACTCCATAACCGGCGCGATTTTTTAAATCCTACCCTTATTCCGTGAGGGCTCGCCTACTGCACTGTGATTGGAGCAGACGTGCCGACCCGCCGCTCAATCGTAGCCGTTAGCCAATCGGACTCGATAGCGAATATTTTTTTAACCAATGACAGCGTAGGAAAATACCGAAAGCGGGTGCGGTGGGAAAATGACGGCTGTGTCCCAAACCGCCACACTTCGTACTTAATAGTATGTCAAAACAGTAACTGGCGGTGTACTAATTTGACATGTGCTTAGTGCAGTGAATGGTGGTTTGGGATTTCGCCGCGACGTCGCCTGCATATTGTCCAGTGCAAGTGTAAAAGCGAACATCGGTTGCATCCGAATTTGTATACTAAGTGGACCGTAGTAAGTGGACAGCTACTAACAAGTCCACTGCGCTTCCAATGCGTTCAGCCCTAACACTTAGTGCGCTAGTATGCGAATTGGGAAACAACCATAGTTGACCAAAGGCGTTACGCAGTAACTTGTTCCAAAACACAAATTTGTTTAAAATGATTTGTTGAAAATGATGCTGCTGTTAATAAGTCACAGTTCTGTCTGGAAATAAGTCTATATGTATATACAAGTTTAAAGTGAAAAGTGGTATGGGTCGCGCAACCTCCCTTAAGATGAAGTATGCACTAAGCGGACCTGAGAGAAAGCGAAACGATCCGGCCGGCACTAGGACCTGGTAGGTTCTTTGTTTGGGTAACGTTGGTAAGAGATGCCGAGCCTTTCGGCGAAAATAAACCCCATCCGAACGACTTTTCGCACCGGAACGCGGGCAAAAAGTGGCGCTTGGATTATCACTCACCATCCGACGTCGATAAATTAATCCTCTCGGCCCAAACGCTCCAACTTTGACCCACGAAATCATCGAGACAAGGCAGCCGCCGTTCCAGAGCAGCCATTACTTTAACTGCGCGTGCACGCACCGCCATCATCACGGCGCGGCGAGTCGCTTACGTCACTGTGCGCGCGCTCCCGCGAGTGAAGCCTGTGCCACTGTAGACTAGAGCTGTGCGATACCAAGTAAATACAGTATCGCGATATTCCATACCGATACCTTTTAATATTTAAGCTTCATTGATCCAATGGATATGGCGGCACGGTGGCTTAGTGGTTGGCACGTTCTTCTCTCAGTGCTAGGGATTCCCGGTTCGAATCCCCATCTGGGTGGAGTTTCAATGTTCTCCACCGTGTCTGCGTGGGTTTCCTCCGGGTTCTCCGGTTTCCTCCCACAGTCCAAAAACATGGATCAAGTCAATTGAATTCTCAAAATTGCCCCATATAGAGTGTGTCTGTGAGTGAGTGTGTGCCCAGCGGTGGGTTGGCGCCCTGTCCTGGGTGTATCTGCACAGCGCCCGAAACGTTCTTCCCTGGATGGGCATGGGGAACCCACCGCGACCCTAATAGAGGATAAAGCGGGAGATAATGAATGAATGAATGAATAAATAATGAATGATCCAAAGGATATGGCGGCACGGTGGCTTAGTGGTTTAGCATGTTCTCCTCTCAGCACTAGGGATTCCCAGTTCGAATCCCCATCTGGGTGGAGTTTCCATGTTCTCCCCGTGTCTGCGTGGGTTTCCTCCCACAGTCCAAAAACATGGATCAAGTCAATTGAATTCTCAAAATTGCCCCATATAGAGTGTATCTGTGTGAGTGAGTGTGTGCCCAGCGATGGATTGGCACCCTGTCCTGGGTCTATCTGCCCAGCGCCCGAGACGTTCTCCCCTGGATGGGCATGGGGAACCCCACCGCGACCCTAATAGAGGATAAAGCGGGAGATAATGAATGAACAGGTTGCTGTGCCCATGACGGCAGATGAAAGTTAAAATGAACTGCAGAAACAGGAATTTTTATGGTTTACAGGAGTTACTCAGATAAACAGGCACAGGTCTATTTAAGTGAGGAGTCTTACCATATTTTCAAATACTTATATATGTATGACATAAACTTACCCCAGATGAATGAATGACCTGTCAGGGATCTTTTTGGTGTGAGGTGAAAGTGCTACCTTGTGCACATGTATGCTATTATACCTACAGTTAAAAAACAGAAATAATCAGTTTATAGTTTAGCTGCATGTTTTTATAAAGTATGGATCATAAAGATGTTACGAACAGATAAAGTTTATTTTTACTTATATTATTGCAGTTAAATGTCTACTTACAAATCAGTATGACCTTTAACTATTTGAGTAAATGGCCTTAGTTTCAGTGAAGGATGGTGTTATTGCTATGTCTTTATTGCATTTTATTTTCCCTCTGGGCGGCACGGTGGTTTAGTGGTTAGCACGTTCGCCTCTCAGCGCTAGGGATTCCCAGTTCGAATCCCCATCTGGGTGGAGTTTCCATGTTCTCCCCGTGTCTGCGTGGGTTTCCTCCGGGTTCTCCGGTTTCCTCCCACAGTCCAAAAACATGGATCAAGTCAATTGAATTCTCAAAATTGCCCCATGTAGTGTGTGTTTGAGTGTGTGCCCAGCGATGGATTGGCGCCCTGTCCTGGGTCTATCTGCCCAGCGCCCGAAACGTTCTCCCCTGGATGGGCATGGGGATCCCACCGCGACCCTAATAGAGGATAAAGCGGGAGATAATGAATGAATGAATGAATTTTCCCTCTGGTCGACTTCATACAGACACTGTATGAAAAAAAGTGCTATTTTTCCTGAATTCGAGTTGTCAGGAAAATGTATTCAAGTGAATAAAATTACAGACAGCAGAGGTGACCAGATTCTGAAACAAGTACTTTCTTAAACTTTAATTCAGGTGATGATTTTAACAGAGATTTGGCATTTACACCTCGAAAAGTGATTCACCGATTCAGAACAAAGCACAGTCTCAAAGAGCTTATCAGTTAAGTGGTAATCGTTGAGGCAAATGAAACAATCATCCATCACGTTGAAACAACATACAATCGTCATTCTAAAATGTTTTGCATGATGCACCTGGTGTTACCATCAGTCTAACTTTTAAATCAAACAATTATTCTCAAACATGAATGTGGTGGTGTAAAGTCAGCTCAAATTTTCAAAAAGAAATACATTTGTGGGCGCGTCACAAACATCCTTCTCAGATAAAGCTCAAACGTGATTCTGATTAACAAACAAGATATACATACAGAAATGGCACTTCAACTAAGAGTTATAGGTCTACAAACATTGTATAATTTAAAAATTAGTGTATTCTCAGTGACAAAAGCACAAAGAAAGCCAGAAAATCAATCTGCAACAATATCAGACCACATAGGGACATTTTCTCTAAAGACAGCTATATAAAGATGGCTGCCAATTTTGTTTTCAATAACAAACTTTCAAAGTGTTTAACATATTCGACTTTAAAAAACAATTACTTGTCATCAGTGTCCAAATAATTAAGTCGAAATACTAATATTGTAGTGAACAACAAAAAGATAAACAGTAAGGCACTGGTGTAATAATGTCAGTGTTGGTGCATAAGGCACATTTGAGGCACTTGTAACAATGATAAAGAGCAGGAAATGCTGTCATCGAGTCCCTTATACACATGGACCATCATCTGTAATTAACCTGGAGAACAATTTACCAGAGTTCTGCGATGGTTTAGAAAAGGTAATTTTACAAACTGTAGATTATTAGGCGTGTCTGCTAATAAATAATTGCAAATATGTAAATTTAAATATATAACCAGTTATGCCAAGATACAAACACATCCCCCTCATACCACCAAACACTGGAATACAAAGCAGATTGTCAGCAAACACATCTACACTTCCATTACACTGCTTCATTTAATATTAAGACATGTCTAATTTAAACATTCAACATTACAAAAGAACAAACATCACAAAAGTCTAAGGTAGAAAAGCTTTGAATGTTAAATGAATTCAGAAAAAGGCTGATTAAGGAACTTTAATATTTTTGTGTTTATTTTTTTTAATAACTTGTTTTAATATCTGTTTTGCATTCCAGTGCTTGCAGACTTACCTAGGTATAAGTTGCCCACAAAATGAGCAACCGAATGTCTGGCGCCATCTAGTGGCCACGCAGAAAACTCGCATGTCTTTCGTGAGAATAATGAACTGGAGTTCAGTGTGTGATTGTGTGTGTGTGCACATATGTAGATAAATTATTACGGACACATTATCTATCGCTCATTAAATCATTCATAATTGAATGTCTAATAAAGACATGTGAATGGAATCCTCACTAAAAACTCTAGATCCTTTAGTTGTCAGTCTTAGGAAAGATAGATTATGCTTTTAAAAAAAGCATTATATAGCAGAGCGCTCCCTAATTGGTTGAAAGGGGGAAACATGCAATTAAAAAATAATAATTAGGGACGGTAGTGACAACTGGGGTAAAGCTCCTGCAATTCTACTGTGTAACTACTAGATGGCGCCAGACATTCATAAATCCCCACAGCGGCGACTTCGGTTGGTTTCTGCCAGGTTTTGTTATCTACATATTTGTGCCTCAAATCGTAAATTACGCTAAAGTTTTTTTTTATTATTTGTAACCTACACAAATACTCTTGAGATAAATATAGTGCTACGTTTTATCTTGCGCAAATTTAAAGATTTTTTTTTCTTATTAAAGTCACATTGTATGCAGGTATTCCATGTTAAAAAAAGTCACAAACTGGTTCACTGGTTTCAGAACTGATCTCTGTAAGTCATCCAGATAGTGTTACTAAGTATTCTTAAATTAGTCATAAGTAAATTGTAGGTTCAAATAAAAGTAAATGCTTCATTTGGCAAGTTTGTCGAAATCTGTATAGGTAACACACAGCAAAATGAGAATAACAGCAAATATAAAATTATTAGTAAGACTGCAAAACACATTTGAAGTTATTGTCAGATGTGTAGTGTTTCATAGGGCATGAATTTATGCACTAAACAAAGCAACCGCAATAAATGTTCTGACAATGACTGAAAAATAACCATAATAATAACATGAATAACAACATTCAGCACCTTGCAGGGAAAAGAAGCTGACTGCACTGTATGCAGCTGGATTGGTTGGTAGTGATGTAAAGCCTCTTCAAAACAAACTTTTCTTTAGTAGAACAACTGGCATACTCTTTTCCAAATGACTTCGTTGTTGGTGAAGGCAACAACCTTATTTAATTAAGAGCTGGGGCCTCCTTGCTCAAGATTGGGGGGAGGGTTGGTCGGTTTGTGGAACGAAGTTTCCTTAAAGATGAACCAACAATTTCCTGCCCACAAGATGAGATTGAGGAATCCAAAAATCTAAAGATAAGAAATGTGGAGTTAAAATAAGCTACTTGTGGTAACAAAGTGACCCATCCTCCCGTTTTAGAGCATTAAGCTTCTAAAATTTTAGAAAAATGTCTTTGTGTTGTAACCCAGATGATTTGCAGTGGTTTAAACATCCTCATTTCTGTGCATTTCATGCTCACCACAGAAGAATTGAGACGTCCCATCGAGGGATAGCTCTTGGTTGCGCACTGTGGATTGCAATATCCAATCAGCGTATTTGGATCGGTGGCATTCTTCACATCGTTCAGTCCTTTAGCCCAAGCAGAGGCTGAAACCAGCCACAGGAAAGCAAAGATTGCAGTCACTAGCAGATCCTAGAAAGGAAAGGGAAAAAAAAAGAGTAAATACCAGGTCAGTACAGGAGAGTCTGATTTAAAGCCAACATTTTTACCTCTTACCATTTTGTGCATGAACTTCAGTAATGAGTTCCTAACCAAATGTAAGCTTTTAGACCTAAACAGTTATTCTTCTTCAGGTTTGTTTAGTCAACAGGTCAGATAGATGTTAAACAGTAAGCATTGACTAAGAACTCTGAGGAAAAATCCAGGAAGGAGGAGATTGTGAATTTGGGTTGTTAAAGGTGACTAAAAATTATGTGGTGCTTTATTTATGTGGCTAAATTATATCATGTTCAAAAATGCCTTTAAAATGCTCAATATGAATGTCAATCGTCATATTGACATTCATTCATTATCTCCCGCTTTATCCTCTATTAGGGTCGCGGGGGGGTTCCCCATGCCCATCCAGGGAAGAACGTCTCGGGCTCTGGGCAGATAGACCCAGGACAGGGCGCCAATCCATCGCTGGGAACACACTCACTCACACAGACACACTCTATATGGGGCAATTTTGAGAATTCAATTGACTTGATCCATGTTTTTGGACTGTGGGAGGAAACCGGAGAACCCGGAGGAAACCCACGTGGACACGGGGATTCGAACCGGGAATCCCTAGCGCTGAGAGGTAAACGTGCTAACCACTAAGCCACCGTGCCACCCACCATATTGACATTATTGCCACAAATCAAGATTCTTTTTGAGCAGCAGCAATGATGCAGGTGTTATGTAGTGCAATATCTCTCCTCGCCCCTCATACTTTAGTGTTTTTATATAATTGCTGTCTATACAAGGCCACATACATTTTTGCATTATTATTTAGGAAATAATCTACTCAGTAACACAGAGGGGGGAAGACAGCTGTATTTGTATAAATGTTATTTATATATTTATGGCACAGTATTATACTGGATGCCCTTCCAGAACCAATCCTCCCATTTATCGAGACTTTGGACCTGCATAATAGTTTCAATAATACAAACACAATGTATTCATATACACATCTTAAATTGTGAAGAAAAAAAAAAAAAGAGGCAGCAGAGGGACATGCAGAATCAACACAAAAAAGACCCGTGTTCAATTGACTGGGAATCGAACCTGAGGAGTTGGCAGCCATTCAGAACGCTGAAAGTATGTGCATGTAAACAAAGCTATTTAGAAGTGTAATTAAAAAACCGGCGAGGTCTGAAGTTTACTTACAATTTTGGGTCGTCCATCAGATTCCCTGTAAACGTGCTGATAGCCCAGATACAGAACAATAGTAAACGTGCAGTATAGGAAACAGAGCACGCCCACAGATACATAGAATTCAGCAGAGGAGGAGAAATCCCCTCTTAGGTATGTTGTATTGCTGCTTGTTGTGCTATTGCAGTTAGGAATCAGAAACGGTGTACGTGGAAGCCTAAAAAGAAAAAAAAAGTGTTTGTAAACATAGATTCAGACAATACCATTTTGCACATTTACACAAAAATAACTGCAAGCTGCTTGCTATATCTTACACTCTTCCCCTTCTGTGTGGCCATTGATTCCATTTATTTATGTATATTAAGATACTTGATTATAGTGGTTAGCACGTTCTCCTCTTAGCGCTAGGGATTCCCGGTTCGAATCCCCATCTGGGTGGAGTTTCCATGTCCTGTGTCCGCGTGGGTTTCCTCCGGGTTCTCCGTTTTCGTCCCACAGTCCAAAAACATGGATCAAGTCAATTGAGTTCTCCAAATTGCCCCCTATAGAGTGTGTATGCGTGCGTGTCTGTGTGAGTGTCCAGTGATAGATTGGTGCCCTGTCCTGGGTGTATCTGCCCAGCGCCCGAAACGTTCTCCCCTGGATGGGCATTAGGAAACCCCCCCCCCGCGACCCCAATAGAGGATAAAGCGGAAGATAACGAATGAATGAAAGATACTTGATTATAGTGGTCAGCACGTTCGCCTCTCAGCACTATGGATTCCCGGTTCGAATCCCCATCTGGGTGGAGTTTCCATGTTCTCCCCGTGTCCGCGTGGGTTTCCTCCGGGTTCTCCGGTTTCCTCCCACAGTCCAAAAACATGGATCAAGTCAATTGAGTTCTCCAAATTGCCCCATGTAGAGTGTGTTTGTGTGCGTGTCTGTGTGTGTGCCCAGCGATAGATTGGCGCCCTGTCCTGGGTGTATCTGCCCAGCGCCCGAAACCTTCTCCCCTGGATGGGCATGGGGAACCCCACCACAACCCTAATATAGGATAAAGCGGAAGATAATGAATGAATGAAAAGATACTTGATTAGAGGGTTAGCATGACAATAGAATAGACTACAAATACTATTCAGGTTTTGTAAAAATCTGACTAGTGCGACCTCCTACCAGAAAGGATAACCAAAAGATGCAGTGATGTCCTTTTCTTCTGAGCCTGGACATCTTAGAGTCATTGTTGTGGATCCTTCATATCCACCAGTGGTAGCAAAGGCAAGAATGGCAAAAAACTGAAAAATAAAACAAAGTACATTAGAAACATGGCATATGACGCAAACTTGGACAGAGCTACAAAATTATCAATACCTGCATGTTTCAGACACAAACATACAAATCCTGTTAGGACAGATGTGATTACACAGAACCAACCCTCCATTTATAGCATTTTACATGTAAACTACAAGCATGACAACCATTCAAATATTATTTATTTTGTTTGCATGAGATGATACATTTTCTTTGGATAGCACACAATCATATAAGGCATTTAATGACTTTCTTCCAAGGCAAGATTACTTTATGTCCCATATGTTTGTTTTAGTGGGTGAAATGAATTGGCTTTGATAGTAATACTATACTATAACTTTATGGACTAGAATATACTAAATTACTTTTATATTTAATTGATTATATAATCATTAAAGCATTTTAAAGAGGCATATGGCTGTGGCTTATTAGAAGCTATATTATGTATTTATACTACATTTATGGATTACTCTTCACCATCCAACATCTGTTTTTCTTTTCAATAGACCCTACTAATAATGGGACTCTAGTCTCCAGCTGTTGATGTTTTTTTTTCCCCCTCTTACACTCACTCCCTGTTCATTTCCCTGACTCAGCTTCCACATTTGAAACCTACACTGATCGTCATTTCCTTGTTCCTAAACACACAATTCTGTTCCAGGCATTAACTTCATAAGAATTGCAATAAGGAATTAATTTAGGAATTTATGGTAATAACATCCACACATATATACCTCAAATATATACAGATTAAAATCCATGTATATATCTATACATCCATTCATTCATCTGCCTACCCATCCTTTCACAATAGCTAAATTGTGCGTGTAAATGACTTGTATAAGACTAAGTTCTAAAGTAACCTGTTTAGAAAGTTAACACTGAAGGCAATGAGAACAGGGCATCTTCACTCTGTGAAGTTGAAGTTAAAATATAACTACATTAACTTTAATTCACAGACCATGTAAACCATAGGGTTTTATGCTGATGAGTGCAGTTCCTTTAAAAATGAAAAACCAAAACCATATGCTTACTCAAGGATTCTACCCCAGGTCTCGTCCGCTACAAAGTAACTGTATTTGTGTCTCGCACAAGACGTAACCTATTTCCTGGTGACCTCAGTTCTATCTGAAGGTTTCTTTCTAACATGAGGAAATATAACTCCATCTTAAGCAAACAAACCGCTAAACAACAAACTATTTTAAGAACGCTTACATTTCAGAATTTTACTGTTCAAGTGTAAAACACAACAGGGTTAAATAGTACACAACCTTGAACCAATGTTATTTGTGTTGCTGGAGCCAACACAGTTTTCTATTAGTATTCAGACTTACTTTAAAAAGATTCTGGGCAAGCTATCAATGCTGCCCGAAACTTTATACCTTCTAATTACCAGCCACATTACGGCGTCCAGGTAGTGCAATACTGACGCCGGAGAAATAAAATACACAAGCACTCATGACTGAAATTCCCCCATGTCACATAGATCACATTCTGCACATCATATCCTGATTCATAGATGGTCTGCTTCTTTTATGGGTTGGCGGGAGGTGACCGTTCCAGCAGTATTTATACGATGCATTCCTTTAGAGAGTTGCGACACTCTCAAATAGATGACGGATCTCTACATTGTAAACACACTGCTTGCTTGTTATTTACTGTATTTAAACAAAGGCCTTGAAGCATGAGTTTAAATGGAAAAGAAGGATCAGCTCAATAACTGTAGGCACAATTTTATAGAAATATATGAATACAGATCATGCTGACTAACGGGAAATTCAATAGCATTTAAAGTTTATAAATTACTGTATTATTTAATTCATTGTGTAAAGATTGTTTATGGTAGATGATTATTTGACTTATATAAACATATTATACAAGAATAAATGCTAAATAGAAACCAATAATTACTAAAGTTACAGTGGTAACATACATGTCAAGCTACTTTCACAATCAGTAGATAATCATTGTTTAGGAGGCTTATACTTTACACATTCATCAATGTGTACGTACACACACACACACACACACACACACACACACACAAATAATGGCTTTTAGAGTTTTTAAAGAAAGGCCCTATTAAGAGTATGGTTACTGTTTATTTTCAAAAGTATCTCTATAATGATGACAAAATTAAATTTAATTAGGACACCTTTAGCTGATAATTACCCTGCCACACCACTACTGTTGCAACACTTAGATGGTATGTGATAAGAGGTTTATTATTATATTATTAAGTGTTTGTTTCTATGGTACATTACTCTTAAAAACTGACAAAATTCCCAAAGTTCTATAGGTATGAAGTTAACTAATCTTAACAGAGTAAAAAGTAAGGGGTTTGTTTGCATAGCTGCAGCTACAGCTCTAATGTTGTCAAAGGGTGTGTATGCTGTAGGAATCATAATGACTGCAACTGAAGCTCCTGAGGAGATCTATTAGCACAACTGAGAATCTAACTAAAGCTTGAGGTTCTATAAATGCAACAGCTGTAAGCACTAAGAAATGCAATGCTGTTACTTTAAGTGGTCAAACAGACAAGATGGCTTTGGAGATTTGCATTGTGTAGATTTGCATTTCAAACCAAAGTCTAGCATAAAAATCAGCAACCGAATTCGGTTTAAACACACCACTGTACATCATTAAATTACTTAATATGGCACAGTACAACTCTAGGACACACGATCAGCTAATAGAATTGATCTATAATTAATAATGCCAAAAAATAGATAGAGACACAGACATACTCGCTTATGGACACATGTAGGGAAACAAAGACAAGGACAAATGTCCACATGAACACAGATATACTTGCAAATGGAAATAAGAGGACATGGACAGGTACACAGATACACACACACAGACAAAGGGTTGTCGGTACAAACTTGTTTAATTGTGACATAATAATCCATGTGAAGGAATCTAAAAATTATATGATCTAATTCACAACTTTATTCTTGCTTATGCATCTGCCATATTTCATTTACTCTCTAGATATGACTATTTGTGTGTGTTTTTATGTGAATTAAAAAAAAATTATTTGTTACTGACATCAGTGCTTAAGACAGACACAGCAGACAGCATCAAACCATCAGTCCTTGGGGTAATTTAGTATTTCCAAATCACATGATCACACATAGATTGTGGGAGGAAACCATTGTTGATATTGTAAATATTTAAACTTTACACAGAAAGGTCAATTACCACCCTACCACGAATCCAGAATCACTTACTGTGAGGTGCCAACACCCCAGCACACTTAAATTAGTTTGTCCTTAAATGTTTGTTACTGATATTTTATTACTATGTCAGCGTTTTAATTATTTAGTTATTAATCATTGCATTATCATAGATCAGGAAATACAGTGAAATGACTTGGCATTTCGAATACAAACCAAAAGACAGACAACAGACTTCAAATGTGAAGGTGTGAAATTAAATATAGCTTTATATATGTATTTAAATATTACATGCATTTAAAAACTTTTTATAAACTTCTGCAGAATCCAAATATTATTTATTGGAAACTGCGCAGCCATTTAAAAAAAATATATATATATAATCTGCACAATAAAACAAACTGTTTATGTTTATAAACTCACCCATTCCAATATGCGAATGAATCCCAGAGGTTCCTTCACAGGTCCCAGATCAAGCTTGAAATCCGATCGGAGTTTCTAAATTAAAATCAATCAAATAGAAATCAAATTGTATTCATTCATTCATTCATTCATTCATTATCTCCCGCTTTATCCTCTATTAGGGTCACGGTGGGGTTCCCCATGCCCATCCAGGGGAGAACGTCTCGGGCGCTGGGCAGATACACCCAGGACAGGGCGCCAATCCATCTGGGTACACACTCACACACTCAAACACATTCTATATGGGACAATTTAGAGAACTCAATTAACTTGATCCATGTTTTTGGACTGTGGGAGGAAACCGGAGAGCCCGGAGGAAACCCACGCGGACACGGGGAGAACATGGAAACTCCACCCAAATGGGGATTCGAACCGGGAATCCCTAGCGCTGAGAGGCGAACGTGCCGACCATTAAGCCACCGTGCCGCTCAAATTCTATTATTTCACCAAATAAGTGTCGAATTGTACGTAGGCGTCGGTGTTATTTCAGTTTAAAAGAGTTGTACTATATCGCAACATCAACAGATGTTTGCAGTGAAAGTTGCACACGTAAAAACTTCAACCTGATCTCAAATTGCTCCCAAGTCAAAAACTAGGGCACTACTTTGGGCGTGGCCGCCGTTCTCCATTCCCGAACGAGGGCACGAAGGGAGCAGGGAAGGAATACATTTGGCATTCGGCCTCACCCAGTTAGCTGAGGTTAGTTAGCATTCTCTAGTTTAGTTCAAAAGTCAGTCGTGAAACGCAAGTTGGGTTAAAGTGAAATTACCTGAATCAAGTCCATGATTGTGGTATTTTGCGGCTCTGCCGACTTTGCGCCTGTGTAAAACTGTGCGGTTATATTTATAAAACGAGCGACATGGAGATCCGGAGCCTCGACGCGGCGGCGGAGCAGAGGATTTGTGTGACGGTCGGTTAAAACTTGTCAAACTTTCGGACCCGCCACAGACCACGTGATTGCATGTTTCTTAAAGACGCAGTACACTGTACACACTGTACTGCCCGAAGGAGGCGTCCCGACTTTTAAAAATACAATTCAAATTGCCCCGCGTTAACAAAAGCTACATATATATTTGTTTCAATGGTTCGGCACACGTTTTCACTTTTTTATTTAGTCGTTTATTTGTCAATGATGAATGTTATTGACTATATTGACACACATCAATAATATATGGACTAATACAACATCCACATTATTTATTCATTCAAGTCAAGTAATTTATTTATATAGCGCTTTTTACAACAGTACATTGTCACAAAGCAGCTTTACAGAATGAAAAGCCTTTAAACCCCCAAAGAGCAAGCCGAAGCGACAGTGGCAAGAAAAAACTCCCTTTTATGTTGTTATTATGTTATTATGTTATTTTATATTATTATATTATGTTATTATGTTCATTCATTATCTCCCGCTTTATCCCCTATTGGGGTTGCGGTGGGGTTCCCCATGCCCATCCAGGGGAGAACATCTCAGGCACTGGGCAGATAGACCCAGGACAGGGCGCCAATCCATCGCTGGGCACACTCTCACTCAGACATACACACTCTATATGGGGCAATTTAGAGAATTCAATTGACTCGATCCATGTTTTTGGACTGTGGGAGGAAACCAGAGAACCCGGAGGAAACCCACGCAGACACGGGGAGAACATGGAAACTCCACCCAGATGGGGATTCGAACCGGGAATCCCTAGCGCTGAGAGGCGAACGTGCTAACCACTAAGCCACCGTGCCACCTGCACATTATTTAGTTATTTGTATTGTTTATGCCACACTCAGTGTGTATATATATATATATATATATATATATATATATATATATATATATATATATATATATATATATTCATATTCATATTCATATTCATATATATATACATGTTCATAGCTGTACATTTCATATTTATAATCTGTTATAATCTGGACATTCACATCTGTATATTCTACTTTAGTACATGTCTGTACATGTTCATAGATTGTATATTTCTTATTTATCTGCTCAAAGTCTGTACATCATAGCTGTATATTTCATATTTATAATCTGTTTATAATCTGTACATTCACATCTGTATATTCTACTTACCACTTGTAATGTATATATTTATATATCTGCTAAAGCACTTCTGGATGGATGCAAACTGCATTTCGTTGTTCATAATGAGCAATGACAATAAAGTTGAATTCTATTCTAATTCTATTCTATTGTGTGCATCTTCAGTCTTTACATCGTCTGCTTACTCAAAAATGTGTATGAACAGGCTCAATAAAACTACTGAGTTCATGTACATTCTTGAGTAGGGCTGGGTAATGATTTCTCTGTAGGGGCCAAAACAGAAACATTCCTGTTGTTCAAAAACCAAAATAACACCTACTTTAAAACAAGCCTTCCAATATTGCTGCCAACTAACTTTTCAGTTCCTAATAAGACATTATAAGCCTTTTTTTTGCAGTTCAGTAATCACACAATGACTTTCTTAGTCCTTATCACTGCAGCATGTTCGGTCCTTCTTGACTGAACATGCTACCCAACTGCTTGTTCAAGCCCTAGTCCTATCCCGGCTTGATTTTTGTAATGCACTACTTGCCGGTATCCCAGCTTCTGCAATCAGACCTCTTCAACTAATTCAAAACTCTGCAGCCCGGCTTGTGTTTAACCCCCCAAGCGAACTCATGTCACTCCATCACTCATGTCCCTCCATTGGCTTCCTGTAGCTGCTCGCATTCAGTACAAGTCACTGACTCTGGCCTACAGAACCATTTCTGGATCTTCCCCCTCCTACCTTCACTCTATATTTTCAAAATACACTCCGACTCGTTCACTTCGCTCCAGTGATGATCGCCGTCTGGTGGTTTCACCTCACCGAGGAGCTGATTCTCACTGCGTGGTGTTCACTGCAAAATGGTGGAACGATCTTCCCAACTCTGTCCGTAAGGCAGAATCACTAAACAGTTTCAAGAAACTGCTGAAGACGCATCTCTTTAACAAATACCTGTTGTAGAGAAAAAAAAAAAAAAAAAAAAAGGGGGGGGGGGGGGGGGGGTGCAGCATCAAATAACAATCAGGTTTGATGAATTTACAGTATAGATGGTTTTCTCCATAACTTCTGAGTGTAATGTTCTCATTTGTAAGTCGCTTTGGATAAAAGCATCTGCTAAATGAATAAATGTAAATGTTATCATTCCAAGATCAAATGTTCAGCCGTTTAACATTTATCAAATTCAGAATGAATCTTTTAACATTGCACAACTGCTCCAGTATCTGATGATGATCCCTGAACGCAGTCTTTAAGTGGCTGATACCAACTTAAAATTCTAACTTAACTTACCACTTTCAAATAATTTCTTAGTTTCATTTGATCATATCTCCACATTTAAGACAACTTATGGTTAAACTAAAAAAAAAATCCCCTGACTTTGTTACATCGTAAACAAAATGTGATTTTTTTTTTTTTCTTAAACACTAAAAGCATCTAAGAAGCACTTTATTGCCCTGTTCTAAAATCAAAGAGCTATTTAAATTACATATAAACAACAATTTAAAACGATTATTTGCCTTTATTGTTTATTATTATTATAAAAGTTGCTATTACGGCGGCACGGTGGCTTAGTGGTTAGCACGTTCGCCTCTCAGCGCTAGGGATTTCTGGTTCGAATCCCCATCTGGGTGGAGTTTCCATGTTCTCCCCGTGTCCGCGTGGGTTTCCTCCGGGTTCTCTGGTTTCCTCCCACTGTCCAAAAACATGGATCAAGTCAATTGAATTCTCAAAATTGCCCCATATAGAGTGTGTCTGTGTGAGTGAGTGTGTGCCCAGCGATGGATTGGCACCCTGTCCTGGGTCTATCTGCCCAGCGCCCGAGACGTTCTCCCCTGGATGGGCATGGGGAACCCCACCGCGACCCTAATAGAGGATAAAGCAGAAGATGATGGATGAATGAATGAAAGTTGCTATTACAATAAGTATTATTATTATTTACATTTTTACATTTCCCCAGGCCCATGATGTAACACAAACACAATAAGGTAACAAATCCATTATTTTATACAATGTATTTAAATAAATCACGTGTTGTATTTACTACTGTAAGGTTTGTAACGTATATGAAAATTATTCCAACATGACGAGCTTTGATTCTTTTTAGGAGATTCCATCATGTCTATACCACGTGAAAGAGGAACGGCAGATGCTTGTTGGCGTTGTTTCGGAGCAGTTAGACCGACGCACTTCCTTCCCTGCTGAAACAAGCAAACTCACTCGCCTGCAAAAGGTAACCTGCTGTGTTTTTTATGTTAATCTGTGAATTCATCGTTTAGAACTCGTTTTCTTTTGCGTGTACATTCTGTAGAACCACCCCAAGTTGATTTTGCTCGTTCTGTAAATGTTCGAGCCCGTAAATGATCATTAATTCCTGAATAATCGGACCGGTTAGCGGTGTAGCTCAGTGGAGTTGGGAGTTCGCGTTCTTTTATTCCCACCGCTTTTCCGACACGTTTAAGTCCGCGCGTTGGAGGCGGGATTTAGATGAAAACGGGTGGGAAGTTAAACATGCTTTGAGTTTTTTTTTTTTTTGGCTAACTGTGTCCACACTGGTGTTTAACGCTTTCCGGAGCTACCGGGGAACAAAGTTACTCGTGATAAACCTTTATTTCTCTCTATAAAAATCCCTAATTACATTCGTAAAACTCAAATGTTGGTCTCTGATAACCTCACTCATTATGTATGAATTGGCTGATGATGACTTGGCTCATGCTGCATGAATGAGCGTGTTGTCGATTGATCACGCTGTGAACCAATAGGATAAATAGAAACGCTTAAGTCCCGCCTTTTTGTGCGCACACGAGCCAATCACGTAAGGTCGCGGCCTTCTATTCTAATCTTCGAAGTACCTGTTTTCTAAAGTTCTTGATGGATTTCAGCTGTTATCTTGTTTTTTTTCACTGAGTCTGCTTCTCTGATTTAAAGCATCCAGGATGTTTCTGACAAGATCAGAATATGACAGGTGAGCAAATGTTACCGCATTGATCACTTTCACTTTCAGTTTTGTCAAGTTTCAAGTTTATTTGTCAAATTTGTTCTCCATGTTGGTACATGTGCACATAGAAATTCTTGAGATGAGGCATCAGGATATAAACTCTACATAGAACATAAAATGAAATGCACAATATTTATATGCGCCATAAAATATATATATATAAATATACAATTTAAAGTGAACCCAGCGATGGATTGGCGCCCTGTCCTGGGTGTATCTGCCCAGCGCCTGAGACGTTCTCCCCTGGATGGGCGTGGGGAACCCCACCGCGACCCTAATAGAGGATAAAGCGGGAGATAATGAATGAATGAATGAATTTAAAGTGACTGGTGTAAAGTGACATAGTAAAAGCAGGAGTGTGGGAGTTTTTAACTGTTCATTTTATTTAGTAGCCTCATGGCTTGCGGGTAAAAACTGTTCAATAGCCGGGTTGTTTTGGCCGGGAAGCTTCGTTACCTTCTGCCTGATGGTACCGAAGGACCAGTGTCAGATTTCACTGCTCAAAATTCTAGTGTTTCAAAATTCTTAAACACTAGGATGCTAAGATGTTGTTTAGCTCACTGCTTTGAACACTTCATTCCAATGTTCAATTGTTAAAAGCTGCCATTTCAATAGAGGTTGGAAAACTTTAAATATTTCACACATGAAACACTGTACTCTGTAAAGCAGAGATTAAATGTGTAGTGCTGGCCTCCTCGTTCACAGTGACAATAAAATCAAGTACAAACTGAATCTGAAATAGATAGAAATATAGATTCAATTGAAGCATCAAATGATTTGCCGTAAAAACTTTATGAATTCAACTCCGGTTCTTTGTCGGTTTTTGTGCTCAGAGGCGTGAACACTTTCTCTCCAGAGGGACGACTATTTCAAGTGGAATATGCCATCGAAGCTATCAAGGTATTGTGTAGATTTGCTCTCATCTGTGCTTGACATTAGGGTGTTGCCCAAAAAACGACGGAAACATTGCTGTGATTATTATAAGGGCTAGAAATAATGTGTTCAAGATATTTGGATTTTATTTTAAAGTCTTACCAAGGAGGGCGGCACGGTGGCTTAGTGGTTAGAACGTTCGGCTCTCGGCACTAGGGATTCCCGGTTCGAATCCCCATCTGGGTGGAGTTTCCATGTTCTCCCTGTGTCTGCGTGGGTTTCCTCCGGGTTCTCCGGTTTCCTCCCACTGTCCAAAAACATGGAACAAGTCAATTGAGTTCTCCAAATTGCCCCAGTGTGTATGCGTGCGTGTCTGTGTGAGTGTGTGCCCAGCGATAGATTGGCGCCCTGTCCTGGGTGTATCTGCCCAGCGCCCGAAACATTCTCCCCTGGATGGGTATGGGGAACCCCCCGCGACCCTAATATAGGATGAAGTGGAAGATAATGAATTAATGAAAAAAAGTCTTAGAAAGTATGTTTAAGGAAACATTAAAGACATTAAATAAAACATTAAAAGGTTTCAGGATTCAATATTAAAAAAGTCAACAACAATAAGTGATTTATATCAATTTAAGGACTTTTTACACTTTTTAAGGACATACACAAATAACCAGCCATTGTTATTTACTAAATAACTTCTTATTTTAAGCCCTGTAGATAAGAACATTGCCATTTGTCTGTGGTTTTGAAACACTCTTGATTTTTGCTCCAATGTTTTGCAGTTGGGCTCCACAGCCATCGGTATTCAAACATCAGAGGGCGTGTGTCTCGCTGTGGAGAAGAGAATCACATCGCCGCTGATGGAGCCAAACAGTATCGAGAAGATTGTAGAGATTGACTCGCATATTGGTAAGCACCTCTTTTAAGCCTCATCTTTGTGCTCATTTGTTCCAACTTTGTTAAGATATTTATTTATGTTTCTGGTATTCCTAGGTTGTGCTATGAGTGGATTGATAGCTGATGCCAAAACGCTCATTGACAAAGCGAGGGTGGAAACACAGGTCAGTGTTTACCACTGGATTTTAACAGTATCTTTTAAGTACAAGCAAATTAATTTTCAATTAATCAAAATGGTTACATTTTAAAAGCTGATTGCTAAAAGGTCAGTGCTTAGGCTGGTTATTATTATTAGGCCACATGTTCGCTCAAGTACTGTAATTATGGTCCTAAAAACATGTCAGTTTAAAGCTCTTTTTTGATTACAGAACCACTGGTTCACATACAACGAGACAATGACAGTAGAGAGTGTGACACAGGCTGTGTCTAACCTGGCCCTTCAGTTTGGAGAAGAGGATGCAGACCCTGGTGCCATGGTAAATCACAATTTCTCTAAAAGCCTGTGGATTAGAGCTTAATTAATGTGTTAGTAGATTTTACAAATTGTGTTTAGGCAAATCTAGTAAATGTGCTTTGTAATGTACACCGAGATTAACCAATTATTGGTTATTATTAAATTATTAATAAATTAGTTTTTTATTAATTGAAGTACAAGTCTTTAATTGATTGACTTAACATGCATCTAAATGTTCTTTTCCCTCCAGAGCCGTCCATTTGGTGTTGCCTTGCTTTTTGGGGGTGTGGATGAAAAAGGACCACAACTGTAAGGATTTCACTTAAAAGAATGTTTTAGGGTGTTAGCACCATCATTCACATGTTAAAGCTTTCTTGCATTCTTGTTTCACAGGTATCATATGGACCCTTCAGGCACTTTCGTGCAGTGCGATGCCAGGGCAATTGGCTCAGCATCTGAGGGAGCTCAGAGTTCGCTGCAGGAAGTCTACCACAAGGTGGATACTTAAGCTATGACAGTATATTCATGAAACATAATACACTCTCAATCCAACTACCTTAGTGAAAAATAGGATTCGTTGTCAATCACAACACCATAGACAGTGTCTGCAGGAATGACAGTTACTAATGAAAGTGGATCGCTGTTTTTTTGTTGCATTTTTATTTTTCTATAAATCAAATAAACAATTTGCTAGATTTAAACAGGTTAGCTATATGACACTGTGCAAATATCCGCTTGTGAATTCACTTGTTCTATACAAAGTAGACTTTAAATTCAAATATATAAGCTATCTTAAAAAAAAGAGTAGAGCTGCTTTTTGTGATTTTTTTTTTTTTTTTTTTTTCATTTTTAACGCCTGATTTCTCTTTCAGTCCATGACGTTAAAAGAGGCAATTAAATCATCCCTCACCATCCTCAAGCAGGTTATGGAGGAGAAACTGAATGCTACCAACATTGAGGTAATTGTTCCTTCTTCAAAAAATTATATATAATCTGAACATTCTGTTTTTGTAAAACAGAATAAATAAAAAAAAAAGAATAAATGAAGTTAAAATTATGTTTAGACCAGGACTGTCCAAAATTGCTAATGTTTACTACACAGCAGGCAACAGCACCAGGTAAGAAATATTATTGTTTCAATTCAGTGTTCAGTGAGAATTCCCAGAGTCTGGAGATGAGCAATGTGATTAAGTTGAGAGAAAAAAGTAGGGAGTGCATTTTATTTTTATCTTTTTTTTGCGATAACATTATGATTGTGATATAGTGACTGAACATTGGTGCATACTACATACCTGCTTACTGAAAGAACCTGTTGGTTTACCGGTAGAGCCATGCTAAATCAGATATAGCACCTGATCGCCTACCTCTAGTAGATGATTTCAGATGCAGCTTATGTTTCGATTAAAAACATGACAGCTTGTTAAGATACTAAAAGATGAACTCCCTTTCCATTGCCGGGTGCCTTTGAAATCTTAAACTATTTGGGTCAGAAATGTAATGTACAAAGTGTTGCTATAAATTTTGTCTCCAGTTCTAAGAAATAATACCATTCATTGCAAAAAATGTATTTCTTGGAGGAATGTTTCACTAAAACAGAATGTTCAGCTATTAAACTAAAAATGTTTTATGTCATCTATGATTTTATTTTTTCCATGAAGTAATAAAAAGCTGGCTGAACATCTTTTGGGTGTGGTGATTCCATAATTTTTTACCAGGGCTTATAGTGAATTTAGTCTGTTAGTTTAATGCTTCGGCTGATTGGAAGGAATCTGCTAGGACCAATCAATATGCAATCTCTGCTGATATTTCAGGCTATTCTCTCCTTTGGCTCAGCTAACAGACTGGCTCGTGTCCAGGGCTTGGGGTCATTAAACTTTGTGTGTATTACATGTATGTTTTGCAGGTTGATTAAGGACCACTTTGCCAGAAACAGCTGTTTTCATTTTTAGTTTCTGGTGATCTAATATTTTAAAGATACATTGTAATCTAACAATGTTGCCTTGTTCTTTAGAAATAAAAATGTGCAACACCACACAGTGTATCCAAAATACAAAGTTTATACATTGCCACATTATAAGGGTCTTGTCCACTCTTTTTGCTTCATTCTTGATAACCTGAAAAGATAAAAAAAAAAAAAAAAAACACTTTAAGGTAACGTCCAAATTATTTGACAGGGGGAATGAAAGGTGATTTGCAGCTAGGATTGAAGAAAATCAAGAAACAATTGCTTTACTCATTCATTGGAGAGGAAGGCCAAAGAGGAAATTTATGGATGTGGAAGAAGGACATGTGTGTGGATAGTCAGCTGTGGCGACCCCTAATGGGAACAGCTAAAAGTTTTTTTTTTTTTTCATGGAATGTTCAGCTATCACAAATGTATTTGTCATAATTATTTAGGTGTAGTGACCTAATATTTGCTAAAGTTTATATTGCACTCAGTAAAGTTGGATGTTTTTGATGAATATGGATAATAATGAATATATATATACTGTTTATAATTACAAACTGATTTCTCTTTTTGTCCTGTAGCTTGCTACAGTAGAGCCTGGCAAAACCTTCCACATGTACACAAAAGAGGAACTTGAGGAAGTTATTAAAGACATCTAGAACCGTTCTCTGCAGGCATGATTGATGTTCTCCCAACTGTGTGCGGACTGCTGCAGAGGATCAGCGAACCTAACAGCATCCTGGCTGTTTTATTTTCTGGATTCAATCTTTATACTGCTTTTTTCTTTGTCAATTATCAGTTCATGATTATTTCTACAGTTCTGTACAGCCAACAGAATATCAGCTCTTGTACTGAAATAAAAAATCCGGGGGGTAGTTTTTTTTTGTTACAAATCAACATGTTAATAAACTTGTCAAGAAGAACCAGTGAGTGTTAAGTGATGTACAGTGAGTGTTCGTTTAACGTCTATCTAAGCTGCAAACATAGGAGCTTCAGGACCTTTGTTTGTTTTTGTTTTTTTCCCTGAAAAAGCTCAAAATACATCTGTTAAATGTTATAATACGATGCATGTGGAAAGAGAATAGGTTTAAAACACTAAAGTCGTCCTTTAATTGTACTGGTCATGATAACAGTTGACAATTACAGAGCCAGCATAGACACCCCATAATGCTCCTGTGGTCATACTGTTTCATTAGAACCTGTTATGTGGCGCCTTTGTTCTCATTAATAAGGAGAAAAGAGGCTGGTGCTGAACCAACCAATCAGAATCTAAAACCAATGTAGTGGGGCGTGGCTAACCTACTTTCAACTGACTTGCCTTCCAGTTGCCTAAATTCACAATGAGCTCAGTCTGTACTGTGAGTTTTGTACTTGCCTTTGTAACTGTACAGCCCATAATTATTGTTGGATCTGAGCGATCGAGGACTTCCAATAATCTAAAAAAAAAAAAAACAATTTAAGCTTTTAATTTTGCTGTAGTTTATCCTCCTTGTTTTCTTTCCATTACAACAACAGAAGAGTCTTTATCATAAAGATTTAGTTAAAAAAAAACACGCATGGCTTTAATACGCAGCAGGAGTTTTATTCATTGTTCTTGTCATTATTTCTAAAGAGTTGCATTAATTAATTTACAACTTTGTGTTACACATGATTACATTACGGGCGGCACGGTGGCTTAATGGTTAGTACGTTCTCCTCTCAGCGCTAGGGATTCCCGGTTCGAAACCCCATCTGGGTGGAGTTTCCATGTTCTCCCCGTGTCCGCGTGGGTTTCCTCCGGGTTCTCCGGTTTCCTCCCACAGTCCAAAAACATGGATCAAGTTAATTGAGTTCTCTAAATTGCCCCATATAGAGTGTGTGTCTGTGTGAGTGAGTGTGTGCCCAGCGAGGGACTGGCGCCCTGTCCTGGGTCTATCTGCCCAGCGCCCGAGACGTTCTCCCCTGGATGGGCATGGAGAATCCCACTGCGACCCTAATAGAGGATAAAGCGGGAGAGATAATGAATGAATGATTACATTACATTTGGTGTTTTAGCAGACATGATATATTGAGATATACTGCATATAACCGGGCGGCACGGTTGTTTAGTGATTAGTACGTTCTCCTCTAAGCGCTAGGGATTCCCGGTTCGAATCCCCATCTGGGTGGAGTTTCCATGTTCTCCCCATGTCTGCGTGGGTTTCCTCTGGGTTCTCCGGTTTCCTCCCACAGTCCAAAAACATGGATCAAGTCAATTGAATTCTCAAAAAATATTGCCCCATATAGAGTGTGTCTGTGTGAGTGAGTGTGTGCCCAGTGATGGATTGGCGCCCTGTCCTGGGTCTATCTGCCCAGCGCCCGAGACGTTCTCCCCTGGATGGGCATGGAGAACCCCACCGCGACCCTAATAGAGAACAAAGCGGGAGATAATGAATGAATGAATATAACAAGTGAAATGCACTTTAAAAGTTTTATATCGCAGAGTGAACGTCATTTATAGCGCAGGCGGTCGGTCTGCGATTCGGGGACGCAGCCAATAAGACACGCTGGTCATCTCAAACACCCAATCGCGTTGGTGAGCTGACGGGGTGGGCGGAGCTAAGGGGATAATCAGGCTCCAGGCCCCGCCCGCGCGTTTTCGAGTCGGACTCGCGCAGCGGTGCGGAGCACGCGACCGCGCCGACGCTTCACGACGCGTAACTTATTTCAGTGTGAATATAAAGTTCTCGCGGAATGTTGAGCGGCATTCAGACGGGCTTTTGAAAAAAAAAAAACAAAAGCTCTGTCCAAAATAAAGCCTTTTGAAAGTCGTTCGGTATTTAAACGCAAACATGCGCGCGGTGTTTTGGTTTGTGGCGGTGTTCTGGTTTTCGGACGCACTGTGTTTGCGCTCAGAGGAGCGAGCGAACGACACGCTGGCGGAGAATCAGACATGGAGAAGAAACCAAACTCCCAATCTTACTGCTACAGATTACATGCACAGACTGAAAGGGAGCGACGACGCAGCCGGAGGAGCGTGTCATTCCCCGCAGGTCTACGAAGACAAACTGAAGGAAAACACACACACTGTGAGTGCGAGTTCGTTTTAAAGTCATCGTCCGGACTTTTCTTTATCTGCTCTGTATAAATACACGCAATCTAAACTCTTTTTAGTGCAACTACTTTCTTACGCACCAGAGCTGCAACTCAATCTCTGCACTGCATTGTGCTTAACATACCTGCCAAAAAACTCCGGGAATAATTCATTCATTCATTCATTATCTCCCGCTTTATTCTCTATTAGGGTCGCGATGGGGTTCTCCATTCCCATCCAGGGGAGAACGTTTCGGGCGCCGGGCAGATACACCCAGGACAGGGCGCCAATCTATCGAGATCACACACTCACTCACACAGACACACTCTATATGGGGCAATCTGGAGAACTCAATTGACTTGATCCATGTTTTTGGACTGTGGGAGGAAACCGGAGAACCCGGAGGAAACCCACACAGACACGGGGAGAACATGGAAACTCCACCCAGATGGGGATTCGAACCGGGAATCCCTAGTGCTGAGAGGAGAACATGCTAACCACTAAGCCACCGGCCCCATGCCCATCCAGGGGAGAACGTCTCGGGCGCCGGGCAGATACACCCTGGACAGGGCGCCAATCTATCGAGAGCACACACTCACTCACACAGACACACTCTATATGGGGCAATCTGGAGAACTCAATTGACTTGATCCATGTTTTTGGACTGTGGGAGGAAACCGGAGAACCCGGAGGAAACCCACACAGACACGGGGAGAACATGGAAACTCCACCCAGATGGGGATTTCGAACCGGGAATCCCTAGTGCTGAGAGGAGAACATGCTAACCACTAAGCCACCGTGCCCCATGCCCATCCAGGGGAGAACGTCTCGGGCGCTGGGCAGATACACCCAGGACAGGGCGCCAATCTATCGCTGAGCACACACTCACTCACACAAACACACTCTATATGGGGCAATCTGGAGACCTCAATTGACTTGATCCATGTTTTTGGACTGTGGGAGGAAACCGTAGAACCCGGAGGAAACCCACGCAGACACGGGGAGAACATGGAAACTCCACCCAGATGGGGATTCGAACCGGGAATCCCTAGTGCTGAGAGGAGAACATGCTAACCACTAAGCCACCGTGCTGCCCTCCGGGAACAAGCCGTACATTATCAACTATGTGTGCATTTGATGGTAACAGTTCTCAAACTTACAAATGTATCTTAGTGGAGATACCGTAATATATTAGTATGCGTGCATACAAGTATTCGGCTTCAATTAAGGACCTTAATTAGTACATTTTTGTACATTTATCTTGTTTAATTAACAATGCAATTTGCTCGAAATGTGTTTCATAGTTTGAAGAGATTTACTGAATACGAACCATTTGACCTCACTGTGTATTATCCATGGCTAAATCAAGTGTTTATTACTAATATAAACATGCAACTCAAGCTTCAAGCTGCCTATGCACCAAGTCAGGCAGCCAAAAATCACAAATCCTATCTTCCTTATGAATGCCGGGCTGTCCAGTGGTTTCTTGTTTCACCAATGCATACTTTTAAATTACTTACTGCTATCTGCAAATCATGGAAGTGACTTTTCCATGAGCTGTGTTTAAATGACCAAGCAAGCTGCATCCAGACCTATGCCTGAGTTACTTAGACTTGAACAGCCCTGCCATGGAAGTAGGATTTGTTCAGTTTGTTGCCATTTAATGAGTGTCCAGAATGGCCCTTTAAAATAAGAATAAAACCAGGCCATGTTTGTATAAATGCCCTTTTTGTGTTATAGACCATTACCTAATGTTTGTATTCTATATTTTTTGAATGAAGACAATGTTAAAACTAGTTAACTTCACGTTTTACTCAATCAAAAAGTGATTTTGGCTTGATTTTAAATGGATTGTGGTGTTTCATCATTTTGCACAGTATCTGGGTTTATAGCCGGTCCTTTGGCTCTGATGTCTGGCCCACATGAGGTCAATGGAAAGTCAAAATTCAAATGTAAATAAGTGTAGAACTTGGTTATTTGCATTTGCAATCTTAAAAAAAAGAAGATTCCTTAAATATTAAATCAATGCAGCTGGGTTGTGTACATGGTATGTGCATGGTATGCAATGCACAAAATCCAGCTGCATTGCTATTGCTTGGATTTGGAAGATTATCTTATTGATGTGGCTCTGCATAACAGTCCTGATTTCTCATGGGGAAACAAAAACTATATTAATTTAAATTAGACAGACACTGAAGCTGTGCTGCTCAGTTATAATAACCTCTTGTATTAATGTGTGACTACTCAAGTACCCTCTTGCTTTGTATGCTGAGTTTATAAAAGAAAAACACAGGATTTATGTTGCTTATCTGTAATTTCTAAATAACCATACGTTTTTATTAAGTTATTTGATAATGTTTTAACTTGAGTTCTGATATAATCTTAGCCTTTTTCATTTGCAGTCACATTTCCTGCTGAACCTGGTTACACCCATCTCTCTGTGCATGACTTTGTAAATTCATACTGGTCAATCCACTGGGCATTTATCCTTTGGGTTTTTATGTCACCACTTTATACTTTTAAAACGTTAGAAAATAGTTAGACTGTTTTTATTCGTATGGATTTTTAAATTCCTGCCAAAGGAAACTAATAATTTCACAATCCATTGTAAGTAATAGAATCTCGCATTGAGTTCGGAAAAGAATTTGTGGAATATTGCACGTCAGCAAGTAATACCACTCATGGTTTACACGGAATGAGCATTATTAAAGCATATGTAGCAGTGCCTTAAGAGGATGCCTGCATACTAGACTGGCTCTCAGTGCTGCCTTTAAGTTAAGACTGTTAAACCAAACCAAAAAAACTTCTAATTCAAATTCAATTTCTGTTTACCTACAGATGCAGCACTTTATATTAAAGCTCATTCATATGCACATTAATGCTTTAAACGTGTTTACATGTTAATATAGTGTTGGTTGGTTTTACCACATACATTTGTCCGTATAGTTTACATTTCATTAATATTAATACTTGTATAGGCAAGTTTGTAGTTGTTGTATTGCACTGTAAAAATTGGACTTGCTTGAACCTTGACCCTCCTGATGAACAGCCCAAGTTGATAAAACTATCATCCCAGCTTTGTAATAAGTGAAACAAAGAGATTCAGGGCCCTTGCTTTGAATTGGCAAAATCATTGGATGAAGTTAAAAATAGAAAGGGACTTGAATTTTCTTCATTCTCTCATGTGTGACCGCCAGCAGCTCTGAGAATGCATGTGTGAACTGCAGTGCGTTTCATGTTTAAACATGCAGCCCTAAAGATGTCCGTACATGATTTAAGTTTTTACCCTGAGTTAATGTAAGAAAACAGTAATATTGTATGAACACTTAAAAAGGATGGCAACATGTGTGGTTTAAAACTTGAACAAAACTCATAATAATAATAATAATAATAATAATAATAATGTGTTAAGGCTGCATCATGTTTAAGCAGATGGGAGAATACTGAGCAGGGAACTAGAGATGCTCCTCAATCAGTTTCTCACTGCACACAGGTTCTGATTATGCTGTAGTCATCAGTGACTGGAATGACCATGTGAAAAGCATCAGTCTGTGGTCAGTGAACCGTTTGTGAATTTAGGCATGTGTTTTAAATTATTGTCCTACTTGATCCAACCACACAGCTGTAGCTTTTTGGCAGAGGGCAGCAAGCTTTAACAATGTGGATTCGATTATTCCTGCACAACTATTCCAATTTTCTGCCAAACTCACCTGTGTTTGTTGACAAGAGCTCTATTTTTGTCTTCCTTGTCCATTAAATCCAGTCCAAGTTCCAGAAGTCTTTAGCACACCAGACGTTTTCATTGTGGTTTAATACAAAAAAAAAAAAATCTTCTGGAAAACTTGCCTTGTTAATGGTTTGTCATGCTACCTAACTATAGATTTGAAGATTTGATGAGCATAAACTGTGCACAGGTCCCAAAATGAGCTTTAGAGAAAATCATTTTCAACTTTTGAATTGCTTTTCTAATTTTGCCTTAAGGGCTATGAGATACATTTGCTATTACAAAACATAAATTTAACATGAAAACAAAAATATCAGAATATACTCATAATGCTATTTGAAAATCTGTAACTCATGTTGAAATTTATGTCAATCCCATGAGACATGACATTTCAATGACTTACAATGTTAGCAGTTTATTAATTACAGATTCTTATAGAAAACCTCTAACACATGACATTATAAGGATAATAAAATCTAAACGATTTAATGAATATTTACAGCTTTTAAAATGTAAATCCACCTTTTGAAGGTATAAATAGTAAAAACAATGGTTTAAGCACAATATCAATATAAAAAAAGCTGTACTTGTTTTATTTTGTGTGTCTCCTGGGTACCATCCTTCTGTATCATTCACAGATAAGCCTTTTTATTTTATTGTATCATGCATTAGCATGGTGTGTTGGACAATATGGGCAGCATTCTTTCCAGATGGCCATGTTTACCTTGATAAAGTAAGTTTGGGGCTGTTTTTATATACTAGTAAATATGTATTGTGTAGTATTAAATGACATTCATGATACATAACATATTTAACATTAACCTATTTGTCGTTTAGGGCTGGATCCTAATCAGGTTACCCCAGTCAATCCTTCAAATTATCTGCCAGTCAGGTTCTTCACTCTAATCTCATCTAGTGGGGTTGCAGTTTTTTCTATTTTTGTGCATCTGTATTCTGAATATAATAACCTTATAGTTTTATATGCCTAATAGGCACACAGATTAGATTTTGCTGAAATGGAAGTGCATATTTATTTAATTATTTCTGTCCAGTAAAAACTATAAAACCTATTTCTGCTTGATAAATGGAAATTGTTGTATAGAGCAAAATGAAAACATGATATAAAAAAAAAATCGGTCCTTCAGCATCCCACATACAGTCGTCATAGCATACACCCAAAGGATGTGGCAGGAAGAGGAAGGCACATACATTAGCAATAATTTACATATGTGAAATTTAAAAAAATGTGATGAACAAACAGTGTACACTGGGTTTTGGATCCACCTCAACAGGCTAACCCATTACCACCAAAGGTAAAGAACTACTTGTATGTTCTATGTGCCAAGTACCCATGAAACGCATCAACCGAATGAACCAAATACCATAACGAAAAATATCCCAAACCAAACAAAGCAGAAGTAATAAACTGTTAAAACTAAATGTGCTGTTCTGTGTGTGGCACCACAAACTGATGGATCCCGAATGTCTTCCACTCCTTTTTGCGATATTTTTTAGTAGGTTTCTGTTATGTTTGGTTTGGTTCCTTGAATGTGGGAATAGGAGAAGCAGGTGCTATTAGCTGTCTGCCCAATAAAAAAAAGTTCTGTTAATGCTGGCTGTAGATATGGTGCAGGTGCGCTAAACACAAGCACACATGCTGGCAAAGATGGGTTAGTATATTCTGTTTGGGTGGGTCAGAAGTGAGACTGGCAGGGAGAAGTGGTCTGCTTCTGGAACATGGAAAATTTTATTCACACTTGGATCGAGAGAATGCCGCTTTCCATTGCTGGCCTTCTTCAAGCACACTTTTTTTTTTTTTATTATTTGCCTTTTATGGAAACTTGTGTGTGTGTGTGTGTGTGTGTGTGTGTGTGTGTGTGTGTGTGTGTGTGTAAGAGAGTAAGTTTGATTGAAGTTGGAAGGCTGTATGGTCAGTAGATCTCTGGGGGACAATTTGGAATTGCAGTAATGCTGTGAAGGATTTTGCCTCAGAGGCAACAGGATTGAGCCATGTGCCCAGTGAAATTTTATTGGCATCTCAATTTATAATAGAATTCCTGTGCCCTCATTCTAAGCTTTACTCTCCTGGTTAAGCCCGTTTTATGCTTTGTTAAAAACGTTTTAAAGACAGCTGGAGTCGAACTTTCTGAAAAAAAAAGCCATAGTATCGCTTTTCATGTTCAGTAAGTCACTGTCAAGTACAAACCAATAATTAAATGGAAAAAATTTCTTCTGGATTTCTTGTTATTTAATCTGCTTTTTAAAATGGGTTCTTTAAATCATATTACTTGAGAACATTTATACATACTGTATATATACATGATGTTTTATATGGACAAATGTACACCTACACATTAAACCTAGAAGAGACCTAAATTAAAAATCATTTAAGTTTTATTTCTCTTGAAAGGCCTACAGTTTAAATGTTTCTGGGAAATTTTGGTGCCCATTCAGTTAAAGGAGTGCTTGTGTGGTCAGACACTGATGTTGCACAAGAGTTGACTTGCAATTCCTGTATGCAGGCCAGTCACCTTCAAACTTACCCAACTATGCCTTTATGGACCTCACCAACAACAAAACATATTCGTCATTAATAAATCTGAGCGATATAAGCAGAAACATGACATGTTTTGATGCACAAGTCTGTTTCAGGCATTTAAACTGTTTGATGGTCTTTACTCTGTTCAGTCTTTCAAGGTTTTAATAGTGACAACAGTAAAATTACACAAGCAACAACCATGTTCTGGAGAAGATGGCAGTAATGAGACAAAGCTGAAACAATTCGTATTGAATCGGTTTCTCTATTGGAAATGAGATTTAATTTCTGAATTGAGTTACAAAAAATACATTTGCTTCAGTGGAACATGAAGTTTAACTGTTGTGCTGTGACTTGGAAAAGTGTGTTTCTGCTAATGTCTAGTAACAGTTCTATATTTATTTTGTAGCATGCCTTCAATGATGTGACCGGATCTGTGTCACTTGCTTGGGTTGGAGATGGAACAGGGGTGAGTGTCACCAGAGCTTTGATATTAAACCCAAATAATTGGTTTATCTCTTGACTACGTGCATGTGTGTGACAAGTTTACAGGTTTCAGATCTCAATCCCATGGATATTACACTACACTACATTTACAAGTCAGAATCTGCAGTGCTTGAGCTCTAGGATCAAGTTTTAAGCAAGCAATATGCCCACAGGATCTTTGATGCAAGAGTTTTTTTTTATTTTATTTTGACACAAAACTAATAAAAACTAAAACTGATTTAATTGATTGTGATAAGAGCAACGTATTTTTTTTTTCAATTTGCAGCTGGAAATTTTTGAGTATGGAAAGTATAGTATAGAACAGTCCAGGAGGAGCAATGCTCTTCGAAACCTTGTCATGTCATCTCTAATCTCATTTCACAATGTGTGAGGAAAGCTTGCCTGAAAAATAAACATTGTACCACCGATTTATAAAAAAAACTCAGAGGGCATTTTGTTTGTATTTGAAATGGGGCAAATATAAAGAAATTTATCTTTAGACTAATTTTTTTTACTGCAAGTAAGAGAAATTTTACCTACAGTTCTGCCTTGGTTTACATGTTCTTGAGCTGTTCTTCCTACTCAGCTGTTCAGGACCTGTTGCCCTCAAGTAAGTGTGTGTGTGTCTCCATGCTCTGAGTTTGTGGTATGTGACCCCTCTGAATCACATGCTATCGACAAAAAAGAGAAGATCAAATTTCCACTTCTTAGGCTGCATGTTTTCTAAAAAGACAGCACAGAGGCGTCCATACCGCAGAACACTGCTTTTTATCTGACATTAGCCCACAGTCAGCAAAACTTTAGCCCTCACATTCCAGTTACAAAAACAAAGAATGTTTAAAATAAAGTACAGTTTTAGTTTGGGGTGCTTACTGTTTTTATTTCATGATGCAAGGACATAAATTAAGAACGCTTGGATTGCCAGTAAAAATAAAAAAGGAATACAAAGTGGCCTTTTATGTTCATGAAAGTGCCTTCAATTGTTGGTGCTGCTAAATGCCTTATTGTTTATTTTAATGTTTAATTCAACTCCAGTTGAATCATGGGATAGTGTAGTGTGGTACGGATGCTTAATTGCTTTGGATGCTTAAAATTGTTTTCCAGTTCAGTGGGTCATTTGGAGAATAGTTTTTACCTCTTCTTGTGTATTTGGACATGTCTTTTCTACAGCTTTTGCATATTATGAAGTTAATGTATGTATGAAGTAATGTTCCCACAATGTGTGTGTGTGTGCTCACAGGTGCTGCTGGTTCTCACCACGTTCCAGATCCCATTGTTCATGTTCCGCTTCAGTGAGCCCAAACTCTACAGGAGGTATGCATTCAGCACACAGCTAGGGAACATGATGGTGTTTAATGCATTTCATTAAGACTCTGTTATTCATGTGACTGCTGTGTCAGTGAAGACTATGGCAAGACCTTTCAGGACATCACAGACGTTATTAACAACACCTTCATCCTGATGCAGTACGGCATCACCATGGGCCCAGACACTTCGGGGAAGGTGATCCTCACAGGTTATGAGCCTGATGGCAAAGGCTCCCGGATCTTCTGCTCTCAGGATTTCGCAAACACTTTTACTCTGACTGACCTGCCATTCCAAATCCTCATGCAGATCACCTTTAACCCACAAAACAGCAACATACTGGCTACTATTAGCACTTTGGTAAGATATTAAAATTCCTTCTTTTTGGTCATTAGTGTTTTTATTTATGTTTTTTATTACTATTGTTTTTGTTTTATTTTATTCATTTATTTTTGGCTTTTGACACATTTTTCTTAAAAATGCTTAAATGTATTTTAAAAACATCTTTATGTAGCTTTAATTTTCATAAATTGCACAACAGTAAAAATAGGTTTAATTAAATATAAAGTTCAACATTTTCGGCTGGCATGTAGAACTGAAGACAAAAATAAAGCAGTCTCCACCTCTGATTCAGAAATCCACAGTTGTATGCAGTTTTTTATTTATTTTTTAACCTTTTAAATGTTATTCAACAGCACGGCAGTGGGCAATGGTAAATGTCTGTGCATGTTAAGATATATGGAAAGGGTTAATTTTTTTTCTCTGTGGTTGTACTGCAGTATGACCTGTGGCTTTCTGAGGACTTTGGGCACAGCTGGAAGATAATCCATAAAACTGTGTGTCTGGCAAAGTGGTAAGTGGTGCAGAAACATTGTTCAATATTTGAAAGTAAAAAAAAAAGTTTATATAATCACTGGACGGTTTACCTAGCTGATTTTAATGCATTATTTTATGTCTAGAAGCAAAATAAGTTGGATTTTTTTTTGTTTCATGCAAAGTAACACAAAGCTTGTAAGGTTAAGGAAATGGAAAACAAAATATCTTAAACCACAGGCTGTTTACTGTCTTGAGTCTAATAATATTTTGTGTGTAATTTTAGGGGCACTGCGGACAATCTGTTCTTTACCACTAACCCCAATGGAACCTGCAGTGAGTACATTAATTTCATATTACCACACTGGAATGTGTTAAATCCTGTGTAGCAGAATAGAAGTGCTCAATTTTTGTGTGTTCTGTAAGGCGATAAGGGTATGCTGGAGTTGAGGAAGACCTCAGACTACGGTCGAAGCATTAAGACAGTAGGGACCAAGATCTATTCTTTCGGGTTGGGAGGCCGATTCCTATTTGCTTCAGTCATGTCCGGCATGGTATGTTTTAGGTGTGTGTGTTTGTGTGTGTGTGCTTGTGTGTATGTGTGAAGAATCTTTCAATCTCTGTTCCTGTGTTTTAGGGTTTGATGCGAGTTATCCATGTGTCAGTGGATCAGGGTGAGCGGTGGAACATGGCGCAGCTGCCCTCAGTGGGACATGAGCAGTTTTACTCCATACTGACTGCCAACGATGACATGGTGTTTATGCACGTGGATGAGCCAGGAGGTAAGGTCTGAAAAACACTCTTCCAGAACATTCTTGCTAATGTAATTATTTAAAGACTTGAACATTGATTTAATTAATAAATTCACCCATTGATTCTGATCACCTATAAATAAGAACAGAAATCTATATAAAAAAAAACCTACAGAGCAGCTTATTAGCTTTACTCTGACTTTCCCTACAGATTCAGGAATGGGCACCATCTATGTGTCTGATGACCGAGGCATAGTCTTCTCCAAGTCCCTAGAGCGTCACCTCTACACATCCACAGGGGGTGAGACGGACTTTACTGTGGTCACCTCTCTCAGAGGCGTCTACATGACCAGCACTCTGGCTCACGGTACACGCACACCACAACACACATTAGAATTCTTACCAATCCTAGATGAGAGTTGTACGAAGTTAGACTATTTCACTGTTTAATTTAAGACCCAGTTACTATTTAACCACTGTAAAGGTTTAAATCAGCTGGTTGTATGAGGTGTGATGGTTATTTTAGATGATGCTTTATCGTTGATGTTTAGTTACATGATTTGCAGCTCTCTTGTGCAGATGGTTCCGTTCAGACAGTGGTATCATTCAACCAAGGAGGAAAATGGAGGCCTCTAAAGAAACCCTGGAATGCAGAGTGTGACTCTACGGCGAGGAATCCTGACATGGTGAGCCTTTCTATATGCATTCTCCATTAACACGTAGTCCAAGACTATAAACTTTGTACTTTTAAATATGAGGTGTAGACAAAAGGTCACATATTTTGACTGAATTGCAGTTTGATAATTGCTCACGGACAACAAGGGACATGGACACAAATTGTTCTACCAAAGAATCCCTGAAGAATAGTAAAGTTCCTCATTTAAAAAAGGTCATATAAAATTCTGGCCTTTATTCAGTAGAAATGTTTGAGTGTCCTCAGCTGAATGGTTTCTGTGAGGACCACCACCAATATTTGAAGACAAAGGCCTAAATGCTTTTGCAGGATGCAGATAAGTAATACTGAATCCTATAATTTATTGGAAACTAAGTACATATGGCTCTTCTTTTCTTTTTTGGCACTATTGCATTGGCTTATCTCAAGAAGTTCAGACTTTGGAAATTTGTGAAACTGCTTTCTGATTTCAGATAATGCACTAGTGTAAAAAGCATTATATAAATGTAAAAATATATTTAAAATATTTGTTATGTAGCCCATACCATAGTTTGTGGTGTATTTAGACAGTGGCTATACAAAGATGGAGAGTGGATAAATTTTTTGGTCATGGTAACAAAAAGGTTTGTTTGGATAAGTAGTGTGCAACATTTCACCAAAGGAAAACCTCTTAAATTTTTGGATCAAACTTGGTTTCGGCTCATTTTGCTTTCTGTGGCAAGACATGGAGAAAATAATGGATTCAGTTAAATACAGCAAATTTTGAAACCATTTTGCAAACATTAAACCAGTTGTGAAAATAGTAAAAAAAAAAATTTTTTAAAAAAAGGCTTGTTCCAACAGAATAACAATAACAATCTTTATAAAAATCACCATCCAGAGCGAATTACCTTAAGCAATGCAACCTGAGGGTTTTAACATAGCCATCAGTCCTGTGATTTGAGTCTTCTCAAAATATATGGCTAGAGATAGAACAGTGCACACAGGACAGCTTAAGAATTTCACAGAACTAGAAGACGTTTGCCAAATAAAATGGGCAAAAATCCTCCAACGAGAGCTGAAAACTGTTTACAAGCAATGAATTCTTGCCAGAAGGGCCGTTAGTTAGTGCTGACTATGCAGGATGCTAAAACCTTTGCTTCAGGCCCTTTTTTAGAAGATAAAATAAAAAAAAGTAACTTGCTTATATCGTGTATTAAAGGTGTTGTGACTTGGAAATTATTTTTTTTGTGTGTGTTTACTCACTTTACTTACTTTTCTAGAGTAACAAACATTTTTCCTCACAGTAATAAAAATGGAGTACCGGACATTTGGCATGTCACTTTATCTGTTTGCTGTCTTCATTTTCTCTCAGCCTGCTTTTAACATAGAAGAATTTAATGTTTAGAACTTTAGGGACATGGGTTACTAGAAAACCTTTCTTATTACAGATATTTTGAACAGTATAGAAGTATAAACCTGTTTTTCATGTTTGCTCATGACCTGAAAAAAAGGGTATGTATATATACCCTAATTGTTAGTCATTTACTTTGGTTTGAAGGAATTTTAACCCATTCTTCTTGACAAATAAGCTTAAACTTTGTTTGTGGGTTTCCTTCCAAAATACTTTTTGCTTTATATACTTCTTTAACCTTTCTATTGTATTAAGGTCTATTGTGTGTGCGTGTGTGATATAGTGCAGTCTGCATATCCATGCCTCCTACAGCACCTCCATGAGGCTCAATGTCCCAATGCTACCACTTTCTGAATACAATGCAGTCGGTCTCATCCTCGCTCATGGTAACCATTTTACAGGATCATTTTTTTTATTATTATTATTATTATATATCTGTTTTAGTCTTGTTCTGATTTGTTTGAAATTATGACTCCTTGTTAATTAACTTTTAATTTGTAACTTGAGTGACCCAATAGAACTAAAGAAATCAGTTTAAATTATTTTACATATTTATATTATTTTGTGTTAATCCATCTATTAATCTGTCTTCCTTTCTGATTTGCCATCTAAGGCAGTGTTGGAGATGCTGTTTCCATTTTATCACCCGATGTTTATATGTCTAATGATGGTGGGTACACATGGATAAAGGCACTCAAAGGTCCACATCATTATGCCATTCTGGATTCTGGAGGATTGCTGGTGGCTGTTGAACATAATTCCATTCAGCCCATATCTCAAATCAAGTAGGAATTTTTATTTAATTTTTTTGGTTACAAACTGAATTTTTTTTACCATTTTGTGAATTAAATTTAGCCAAACATGTCACAATTATTTTTGCTTTGCAGCAGTTTTTGTTTTAAATGTGAGATTATAGTCCCTTTGCACCATAAATTAGGAAATTATTTTAGGTAAATGAATCACTAGGTGGATTTATGTACCATAGCTTTAATTGGTGGTGGATGCATAAAGTAGCTAGTATATTAGTTCGTGTATATATATATATTTGATGTTATCAGGTTTTTTTTTTCAGGATTTTTATGCGAACTGACTTCTTTATTTTTTTTTAATCATCAGGTTCTCCATAGATGAAGGGCAATGCTGGCATGTGTATAACTTTACCCAGGAGCCGTTATACTTTACTGGTTTGGCTTCAGAGCCTGGAGCTCGGTCTATGAATTTAAGCCTGTGGGGCTACAGACAGCCAGTGTTGAGCCAACACTTAATCTCTGTCACCATAGACTTCCGCCAGCTCCTCTCAAGAGACTGTAAGTGTGTGAGCATGTGTCTAAATATGTGTGTATGAACTTTTTTTTTTTTTAAAGCATGATCTACACTCTGACCTTGTCATACAACTGCATTTAATCGCATAATCTTTATTTTTTTTTTTTACATTTAGAATCACAGGATTCTTGATGCTGCTTAAATACAATTAGTATTTACACACACCTTTTTTGTCATGGCCTAAGAACCCCTTATGATGGCTTTATTGTACCACATGTATAATTTTGTCCTGCCATTGTACGTAACCTGTTTTCACAAACACTGGATAACCAAATCCAGTGAACCCATGCAACAACAATCTGATCCTAATATTCTCTGGCCCTCTCTGCAGGTGGAGCTGACGATTATGTGGAATGGCTGGCCCACTCCCCCGACAACAGAGGACTAAATGATGGCTGCCTGCTGGGATTTAGAGAAACATTTTTACGCCTACGGAAAGATTCATCATGTTGGAATGGGCAAGATTATATCATCACCAAGCATCCCACACCATGTCCCTGCACACTGGATGACTTCCACTGGTAGTAGTACTGCTATATGTATTATTCAAAACTTCTGCATTAGAAGATAACGAAGTACAGAGGTGGTTGGTGAGCACAGATAGAGTAGTGAAGCTTGTCAGCAAGGGTTATGAGACGGCTCCCTGTCATTTACAGAAAGACAGCACCAGGTGCATGAATTCTGGCTCACACCAATTTGGGTATGTGTGCATCCTTGGTCTCGATTTCCTTGCAGCGTCACGGGCCCTGGTCAGTTTCCATCAGGTAATGCAGTTTCTATGGGTAAAGGTTCGATGGGTAAAGGTTGCCAGAGGTCATTTGTGGTGCAACACTTGCCTTTAATAAAGAAAACTACTGATTTTGGAAAAGCTGAAAATGCAGTGGCAGTGTAGGCTTGTAAAACTTCAGACAGGAAGCAATGCTACCAAGGGCAACCATGGTGGCAGCAGTGATGAACAGCACACAGAGTGGTTGCAGACAATGAAGTTGTTTGTGAAATGCTGCGAGTGGTGGGTTAATCAAACGCTGGCAGCTTGCTTATATCACAGAGTACCGAAATATTTCCCAGACTAAAAGCAGAAACAGCAGCAGGAGTAGCATCTAAAGTACAGTGAAGGATGCCAAGGACAGAAGGAATGTAGACGACAGTCTTATCACTCACTGGATGCCGGATGCCAGTGAAGATTCACAGCATATTGAAGGAGAAGGATCTCTCTAGTTCCAGACCATGAAACAACTTTGGAGCATTAACAGAAGTGGGAGATGTTTAGAAGGAGTTGGCCACTGGGGTGAGCAAAAGGACAGACAGGGGGGGGGGGTGTATGTAGTAGGTTGCCCCTAATGAATAACGGCGTTTTGGGGGCAGTATGATGTCAGCAAACTCAGTGGCACAGAGGCTACTGTATGAGCAGCGTGTTTCCATTCAGTTTCAAGATATGTTACAGGCTGTGTGGGTCTCCCCCCATCTGACCTCTGAGAGGGAGACTGTGTGGTGTTGCCACAGATCCTGTTAGTGAGGATGTCTCCTAATCATGTAATGTGTTTGTGTAAAGTGCAGTGTTTTGGTGGGTCACTTTCCTTCCTTTTAAAGATGGTAGTGGCCACCAGTAAAACACATTTAAGGCTTACATATCATAAATGTATATAAAAAGTGTTTTAAAGTAAAAATAAATTGGCAGTATAAATAAGTATTTATTTATTTTGGCAGCTTAATTGATAAAGACTAATTAAACATGTTAAAGGCCACCATTCCTCTGTTGTTGCAGTGACTTTGGGTACTACAGAAATGAAAACAGCTCTGAGTGTGTGCTGCAGCCAGATCTTAATGAGCACACACTAGAGTTGTGCCTGGATGGCCGCAAGGAGCAGCTTCTAACAAGCGGGTATTGTATCCACTACTGAATATTACCATAGTGTAAAATTAGAGACTTTATTTAAGATTTCTACAAAGTGTAACCTACTTGGTTACTTTATAAGATACATCATTTCTACACTTACAGTTTAATGTAACCATCTAGATGCACTTCCTAGATTTCTTTGCATATTCAAGTCTCCTTTACGCTGATTTTTAATTGCCATGACCGCCATGGAGCGGGTAAACCCACATTTAATCTTGATTCTAAATTGTATTTTGGCTTTCTATAAAGTTATAGGAAAATTCCAGGCAACAAATGTGAAGGAGGGACACAACCAGAAAGGAAGGTGATCGACCTGAGCAAGGCGTGCGTTAGTAACCTGCTGAGCCCAGCACTTTCTGAGGGTCACTCTGGTAACATGGCTTTGGTAACAGCTGTAGTCATGATTGTTCTACTTGTCAGTGCTGCTGTTGGAGTTCTGCTCATCAAGAAGTATGTCTGTGGAGGAAGGTTCGTCTTCTAGAATATGCTTGTTTAATTTTATTTCTGCTTTATATCATCTTTTAGGTTGTTCAGGAATAAAATGCTATTAACCACACATTGTCTGTGCATTGCTACACATAAATAAATGACCAATTAGATGCCAGTGAAGCCTGTTTTGTATGCTAATGCAGACCAGTGCTTAATTGTATTTTTAATTTATCTGTCTACAGTTTGAGTGTTATTCCACAAAACTTACGTTTTATAATTTATTTTTTATTTTTTATACACAGTATTACTGCTGACTAATTTTCACAAACATTTATGCGGCAGGTTTTTAGTTCACCGCTACTCTGACATGCAGAGGCAGGCGGAAGCTAATGGCATCGAAGGAGTGGATGACGTAGACACAATGGAAGCAGAAAAGACTCATTACAATGAGGACTCCGATGAGGTACTATAATATATTTAATTTAATATATATAATATATTATATAATATAACACTGTGCTATCCCATAATTTAACTCTTTCAAATGATGCTTGTTATATCGTGGACATGTGTCCAAGATTACATGTTGACTGCACAAAAAAAAGTTTACCGCTTTACTAGTTAAACAATATTTAACAGATCAAAACTAGTACCCACAGTTTAGGAGTTGAATTTAGACATATGTTTAGGTTTTATGAAAAAGGTAATAGTTCACCTTTTTTACTGTTAATTTTTACAAATACTGTTATTGTAAAAGACAATATTTTCTTGGTGCCTAAATGTAAAAAAATTAAATTAAATGATAAACATATCAGGTTCCTCCTCTTCTACAGTTCATAAGTTAAAGTGCATTTTGTGTAACAATGCTGCAAAATTGTTGATACAATGTTTATTGGATGAGTGAATATTAAATATATGAAAGTTCGTTATTTTTGTTTTGATTTGTGTGTGCATGGGTGTTTCTACAGGATCTTCTGCCATAAAATCCAGTGAAATATTAACATTTAAAGACTTGGAGACTAACTATTGACTGGTACTAGTTAAACCCTGTCTCACCAAAGATTTTGGACAAAAGAAGGACCTTGCTGAAGGACTGGAATATCAAATATCCTGATCAATTTAATCCAGTTACAGACCGAAGGGTATAATGACTTGTATTCTGATGGTTGTTAATTCCTGTTATCTTCTACAGGTGTGGAACTAAGTATTTAAGGCTGTAATTTGTGTGCCTTGATTACATTTATTGTAAACTAATGACAGATTCAGTGGCATGTCTTTGGTGCTGGGTTATTTCTTCAGGACTGTAACCTAGTATTGTGATTTTAAGGAATTTATTTTTTGGAAATGTCTGGTTAATTAAGAGACTAGCATTTACCTAAGTAGATGTTCTATGCTTAGAGAAATTAATTATAGAGGATTTAATTATACAAGTTACCAAATTTACATCCCTGGTTTTAAACTTTACTACAATTGTTATGATCAATTAAGTTGACACACTAACATGTTTTGAAATATTCAGTAATTATTTAATTTTAGAATTAGGATTTATGTACAAAGTCAAGTCGAAATACTGGTTACGAACTACACACTGAACTCAGTGTAAATGACCCCAAACTTTAAGTTAATTTGATATTCTTGGATTGTAGATCAATTTTTTTTTTTTTTTTTTAAATATGGATTGCACACATTCCATGCCAGATATTAGTAATGGTCACTGATGTCATTACTACACACTTGGCAGAATGCATGCTTAGATTTGGAGTTCTGCTCGGAAGTGAAGTTTTCCTGTCTGACTTTAGCAATTACACATGAATGTGCTTCTAGCCTCTGTTCTGTTTCTTGTTGGACTATGGTACTTCTTGCCTGCATGGTCAGAATGCTGATGTCTCTCCACCCCTGTAGGATAAGCTGATTTTCTTAAGCAGTTGTGCACTGAATATACAATGTTAGTTTTATTTTTAATAACTAAGTACAAACAAAGTTAAGCTTTCACGTTATTCATTTTCAGCTGTATTTTATTTTTATTACACAGACGTTTTAATAGAACAGACCAGGCACACAATACAATCTTAATATTGATATAAATGTATTAGCTAAGACATAGGGGTTGTTTATCCTTACTGTAATATAATTTTGCATTTGACTTTGCACAAACCAGTGTGATATTTACTTCACTGTTTTGCTCATTTTGACAGCTTGTTTAGCTAGGGCCAGTGTAACATAAGGACAACGTTCTGAAGAGGATCCTGTCCTAATGTGTCAGGAAAAGGGAATTTCTGAACATGATGTGAATAGAGTATTTTTTAAAAGATGTTTTAAAAATGCACTCCTCAGGGCCAACAATTCTCTCAGCAGTCACAGCAAATTGTGATGGGAGAAAAGCTTGGAAAAGTTTTAGTGGCTGTATGCTAAGTAAATTTGTTCTTGCTTTAGTATGTATTGAACCCTTTGGAAGCTTCCAGCTATTGAATGTAATGAACACATTTTGTTTTAAAGCAATAAATAAAATGTGTACCATAAAGCTACTGTCTGTACGTTTAATTGTGCTTTATGTATTTTAAGTAAAAAATATAGAATATTTTTAGTCTTCATTTAAAAAAAAAAAAAATTGTTTCATTTCATTTTGTTTTCACTTCATTTCACAAAGTAGGATGAAGGGAGCATTTATATTATGATGGCAGATTGTTCCATCATTGAAATAGAAAAGCTTTACTGTTCAATTAAGTGATCTGGCATTATTAACTGATTTTATATAGTGATTGGTAGGAAATACTTTGTAACAATTGCACTTTGCTAATGGCTTCCGTTTTCACAGTGCTCTTGGGCATTTGTAAAAACTGTTGCCTACAGAATGTTATGTTATAAGCAATCTATGAATCTGAAGTCAGAGAATTAGCAACTGAACAGCCCTTAAATAAAAAATTATTTTTTATTTCTGAGTAAGAACCACAACCTGGGTGTTCTTTTTTTTTGTTTGTTTTGTTTTGTTTTTAAACTTATTTTAAATCCATCTTTAGCTGTACATTTAATTTTTTTGAACAGAAAAGTGTTCAAGACTTACAGTAATTTTATTTTATTTTATTTCAGGCTTTTTCTGTTTTCGTTTGTTCTATGTGAAACCTGCAAGCAAACTACTTTTAAGGGAATATATTCATTCATTCATTATCTCCCGCTTTATCCTCTAGTAGGGTCGCGGTGGGGTTCCCCATGCCCATCCAGTGGAGAACGTCTCGGGCGCTGGGAAGATAGACCCAGGACAGGGCGCCAGTCCATCGCTGGGCACACACTCACTCACTCACACACTCTATATGGGGCAATTTAGAGAACTCAATTAACTTGATCCATGTTTTTGGACTGTGGGAGGAACCCGGAGGAAACCCACGGGGAGAACATGGAAACTCCACCCAGATGGGGATTCGAACCGGGAATCCCTAGAGTTGAGAGGCGAACGTGCTAACCACTAAACCACCGTGCCCTAGGGAATATATTATTTCCCGAAATTATTTTGACATATATTAGGAACCAACAAGAACTTTGTTTCAAAACCAAATTACCATGAATACTTTTCAGCTCGTTTTATTGTGACTTGTGGACAAACGTCGTTTTTTTTAAAAAAAGATTCCGCTCTTCGTGGTCTGACCGGACGAGCTGAATCAATGTTCACTGAATTGAACCGACTCCGGTGAGACGTCGAATACCGGCTATTCATAAAATTGAGTCGTTGTTTGCCTAGATTAGATTACCTTCTTTCTATCGGGTTACAGATAGTATTTTATTGATTTTATTATTTATTTTCTTAATTACATAGATTCTGGGCTCCTAAATTAGATCTAAAACGTAGTTAGAATCTAACTAGATTCAAGTTGGCCAGAGTCGACTCTCTTCCCCACACCCTGGATTCCAGGAGTCGACTCGTGTTTTGTGATAGACCTCCAGGCTCGGACCGCTCGCTGCGCCATTTTGCAGCGCCGCTCTTTGGGCTCAGAGCGCGGTGTGATTGGGCTCCGCGCGCCGCCATTAAGCCAATCAGCGCCGATCAGCGCGAGGACACGGTGAGTGCGGGGGACGGGACTCGGTTACAGCTGGGGATTGGTGTGTGATTGACCAACCAAATGACTAAAATCGGTATAAACAGAAATGGCATGATTAAGTTGTGTTTGCTTAAAATCGGAGTCTTCGGCATTTCTAAAAATTTCTTTATTTGGAAAGTCTTGCGCGCGCTAGCTTTTAAGCTAACGCCTGCAAATCGGCCTGCCTGACCTTACCGTCGGTGTTTTCTTTGTTTCGCCGGCTTAGTGTAGCTAGCTTAGCATGTAGCCCCCATACCAGCCTGTGTTCACACAAAAACAAATGACATCGAATTTATTCATTCATTATCTCCCGCTTTTATCCCCTGTTAGGGTCGCGGGGGGGTTCCCCATGCCCATCCAGGGGAGAACGTCTCGGGCACTGGGCAGATAGACCCAGGACAGGGCGCCAATCTATCACTGGGCACACACTCACTCACACAGACACACTCTATATGGGGCAATTTGGAGAACTCATTTGACTTGATCCATGTTTTTGGACTGTGGAAGGAAACCGGAGGAAACCCACGCGGACACGGGGAGAACATGGAAACTCCACCCAGATGGGGATTCGAACTGGGAATCCCTAGCGCTGAGAGGCGAACGTGCTAAACTACTAAGCCACCGTGCTGCCCCGACATCGAATTTATTTTATATATATACAAATATTGAAATCCTTTAAAATGCATAGTCGTAACTGTTTTGCACAACCGGTGGGACCAATCCCAAATGCTCACACACTCTATATGGGGCAATTTAGAGAACTCAATTGACTTGATCCATGTTTTTTGGACTGTGGGAGGAAACCGGAGAACCCGGAGGAAACCCATGCGGACACGGGGAGAACATGGAAACTCCACCCAGATGGGGATTCGAACCGGGAATCCCTAGCGCCGAGAGCTGAACGTGCTAAACCACTTGTATATATAAAAAAATTATTTTTATATATACAAATATTGAAATCCTTTAAAATGCATAGTCGTAACTGTTTTGCACAACCGGTGGGAGCAATCCCAAATGCTGGTATCTCAGACTATATGCTGGGTCCCGTGTGGCTGTCGGTGGACTGATTAGTGCCCCTAAATAGTGAAGATAAAGTCGTTTGGATTTTAGCGCGTTTTTTTTTTTGTTGTTGTTGCTTTTCTAACGTTAAACCTGCTTCGCTCGTTACACAAAACCTACAGCCCTTCATTCATTTCTCTATTAGGGTCGCGGTGGGGTTCCACATGCCCATCCAGGGAGAACGTCTCGGGTGCTGGGCAGATACACCCAGGACAGGGCGCCAATCCATCGCTGGGTACACACTCACACACTCAAACACACTCTATATGGGGCAATTTAGAGAACTCAATTAACTTGATCCATGTTTTTGGACTGTGGGAGGAAACCGGAGAACCCGGAGGAAACCCACGTGGACACGGGGAGAACATGGAAACTCCACCCAGATGGGGATTCGAACCGGGAATCCCTAGCGCTGAGAGGCGAACGTGCTAAACCACTAAGCCACCGTGCCGCCTACAGCCCTTCAATGAAATGTTATTTTAGTTGGCTACTAAACAACACAGACTCGAAAATACAAGTCGTGGGGAATGTTAGAAATGTTTTTTACCTTGTTGTAAACGTAATTCATAATCACAAATCTCATCTTTTTTTTTACATTGCAATTCTTGTGTGATTGTTTTAGCAAGTTCACCAATAGTGTTCTTTTTTTTTAAAACTTAAAACTAAATATATTTCATGTTTTTATTATTTTTTTATGCCACCTATAATAACTAAGGTTAGCATGTTGGAGCCTAAACTTTAACGAGGTTGGAGAGAGAGAGCCCTGTACAGGTCCGCAGTTAGGGCAGGGCAGACACACAGGTGCTCATACTCGCATTACCATTTTTTTTTTAGTTTGCTGGTAAATCCTTCTATGTCTTATTAACTGTATATATTTGGTCCATGAATGGAGACCCATGTAGTCACATGGAGAACATTCAACTCCACACAAAAAGGACCCTGTCTACTGCTCCAGGAATCATAAAGTGCCACTGTTGCACCCAAAGCAATACAATAAATGTAGCAAAGATTTTGAATTCTAAACCTGTCCCCTAAGCTTTTAAATGTGATCTTATTTCATGTTAATTACTGTACATATCAAGGTATTTTACTATGTAATTATAAAGTAATTGCTTCTAAATTGCAGACACACTTTACAGATACAGCATGTGAAGTAACAGAATATTTTCTCATTTTCAGGGTTCAACTTGTTTAAAGAAGGATAGATATTTATGCATGTTATGCACACTTTGGATCAAAGCCTCTGCTAAATGACTAAATGTATGTTAAGTATTATTGGATTGTTTTATGTGTAATATTATCAGCAAATACTCTTCTGCACTTCTGTTCCTTTTGAATTCATTTATATTAATTCTTTTTTTTTCTTATCCGTTCCCTAGAGCTAAGTTTGTGATCAGTATAAACTGTAATCATGGAGCAGTATACTGAGGCAGCAGGAGGTGCAGAGCAAATAGTAGTGCAGACAGCTGGTGGAGCAGTTCAGCAGCAGGTATGAGATCTTTCTCAGTACTGTTCAGTGTTTTAAGGGTGTTAGAACTAGGACTTCCACCTAACTACCATATTTTTTGGTTTGTTCTAAACCAAACTATGTTTTTTCGTCACATTGTGTAAGTAAAACACAGTAAACTATTTGAATATTAATGGATATTAACCGATCGTTGTGAAAAACTCCTAGATTCTAACTTAAGCATGTTCTCAAACACTTAACAGCAATGTGTGAGTCTGTGAGAGAGCGCCGACTGAAAGTCAAATGGGTATACATGTTAAAAAAATTAGTAGGAGTGAATCATTTGAAACCAGACCAAAATTCAAAGTTCGAGGTGTTTGTGTGTGGGTGTGTGCGCATGTGTGTGGGGTTTGTATAATCATTCTCTGTGGTGCAGGGCACGGTAACTGCACTGCAGCTGCAGGCCGATGCCCAAGTGGATGCAGGCACAGCCCAGCAGGTGCAGACACTCCAGGTAGTGGTATACTCACCATGGTTTTCTTAAAATGGCTTGGCTCATTGCATGATGCAACCGAAACCTATTCAAAGTTCATGGAAACGGACCATCCCCATATCGATATTAAGTCAAATCCATTTACATTAAATACTACAACAAGTGCCATTTTTAGAACGACATAACTAAAAGTGTAATGCCTTTGTGAGGTTATAAAACTTGGCATATGATGAGGTGCTCAGGTTTGTGAGTCTAACATACTGTGCTTGAGGTATGGATTGGTTGCTGTGTGTTTTTATGTAATAAAGCTCTGCTTTGCTATATAAAGGGAATCACGCTTCAATAGTTATTAAAACATGAACATTTCAGCTTGGATGTTCTGTTGTCAAAACGTAACTTTGTGCATGTGTGCATCACCAAGTGACGTGTTTCTTCAGTGTTGTGCATGCACCACCGTAAAGCATTGTGAGAATGTGTGTATGTGGTTTTCTTATCATTGGAAGTTCTTCAGCAGACATTAAGCTCGAGATGGTGTAACATCTTTGCTTTAATCCACCGCGCATGGCATTTGGACTAAACCAAACATTCAAAACTAAGCAAGGAAAGGGGAAAATAATTCTATCCATAATCTTTGTTCTTTAGGTTCAAGGTCAGCCCTTGATGGTGCAGGTGAGTGGGGGTCAGCTGATTACCCCATCGGACAGCCCATCATGGTGCAAGCTGTAACGGGTGGACAGGGGCAAACAATTATGCAGCTTCCAGTGACGAGCACACAGGGTCTTCAGCAGGTAAACACGTGTTTGCAAATAAATATTGGTCCAGAGAGATAGAAAGAGATGCACATGCACACGCGCACACACACACACATTTATTAAAAATCTGTTTTCATTAAAAAATACAGATTCAACTTGTACAGCCAGGCCAGATCCAACTTTCTGGAGGGCAGACTCTACAAGTGCAGACTGCCCAGGGACAAACACAGCAAATCATCATTCAGCAACCACAGACTGCAGTCACAGCAGGACAGAACCAGGTTTGAAGATTGTAGATATACATTTCATAAACTGTAGTTTTTTTTTTTGTTAGTGTGACAGAAGATAAAAATGAATTATTAAGCATCTATAAGCATCTATACTGTAGTGTACTTTTCTTATGTGTTGGGGCATTCATACAAATGTGTGTTTTGTTCTCTTAGCCTCAGCAGATTACAGTGCAGGCGCAACAGGCTCAGACAGCTGAGGGTCAGACCATTCTGTACCAGCCAGTCAACGCAGATGGAACTTTACTGCAACAGGGTAAAACCTTCAAAACCTATTCTATTGTTTCTATTTAAATGTCAGGCCTGTTTACCTAAAGCATCTCACTCATTAACATTCTGGTCTCGAATAGGAATGAAAATGGTTTTCTTTTACAACAATGTTATTATGATATTTTTCATCATATACAATAAATCCAGATACATGTTTTTACCCAATTCATTATTATTATTATAAAAATATATAAATTGTTTTGTACACTAGGCGGCACGGTGGCTTAGTGGTTAGCATGCTCGCCTCTCAGCACTAGGGATTCCCGGTTCGAATCCCCATCTGGGTGGAGTTTCCATGTTCTCCCCGTGTCCGCGTGGGTTTCCTCCGGGTTCTCCGGTTTCCTCAGTCCAAAAACATGGATCAAGTCAATTGAATTCTCCAAATTGCCCCATATAGAGTGTGTGTGTGTGAGTGAGTGTGTGCCCAGCGATGGATTGGCGCCCTGTCCTGGGTGTATCTGCCCAGCGCCCGAAACGTTCTCCCCTGGATGGGCATGGGGAACCCCACCGCGACCCTACTAGAGGATAATGCGGGAGATAATGAATGAATGTTTTGTACACTTGTTTTGCTGTTTTACTTTATTGCAACCTCTTTTAGTTCTTTTGAACTAAAATAATTTTTTTTATAGGGTTGAATATTTTGCATGTCTTTTGCAGGAATGATCACCATCCCAGCTGCCAGTTTAGCAGGGGGTCAGATCGTCCAAGCAGGAACAACCCCAAGCAGCACCAGTGGCCAAGGCACAGTGACAGTCGCTGTGCCTGTGACTGGTAACATGGTCAATGCTGGAGGAATGGTCATGGTAAGTCCAAAAATATATCTTTGTTTAGGTTGTCTTTATGTATGGCCTAATCTTCTGAATAATGCATCTTATGTAAACCTTAAGGATTGAATTCCAAATTCCGAATTTGGCATAACCACTCATTTGTATTCTAGAAAAAAAGTGATTAGGCCTTTGTTGTCAGTGTTAAAAATAACTGCCTTTATATCGTGCCTGTTTCTTTGAGTGTCTTATTAGTTTACTACAGAACGAATATCTCATATTTGTGTAATCTGTCTCTCAGATGGTCCAAAATGGCAACACAGTTCCAACCATGCAGCGAATCCCTCTGCCTGGTGCAGAGATGCTAGAGGAAGAGCCGCTCTACGTTAATGCAAAGCAATATCACCGCATCCTTAAGAGGCGTCAGGCCCGGGCAAAGCTGGAGGCAGAGGGCAAGATCCCCAAAGAGAGGAGGGTAAGTTAAACTTGGTTAATGTGATGTAACTTGTATTTTTTTTTTGGTTCAAAAAATTCTCATAGATTTTTTTGATTGATTTAGCTTATTTTGTAATCTTCGTTACATCTTTTTGGAATTAGTTTGCCTAATAAAGTAGCTGAATACCAAAGAGTAGTTTTTAAAGATATATCTTCAATACCCCAAATCAACACCCGTGTTGAAGGGGGCACAATTCTAACCTCTTGTTCAGACCCCACATTTAAAAAACTGTTTAATGTTTGTTGATGTTTTCAGAAATACCTGCACGAGTCGCGTCACAAGCATGCCATGGCACGAAAGCGTGGTGACGGTGGACGCTTTTTCTCAGTGAAGGAGAAGGAGGAGATGGGAATGCAGGTGAGCGGGAGGTTCGAGCCCAGCTCTGACTGGGCTGCCATCTCTGCCCCGCCCCTCGGGTAGACTAGCGACAATTCACAGCTTTTAAGCCGTCCACACTTGATCCACAATCAAAGAGACTGTGCGTGTTTTCAGTGTGAAGGACTGATTGTGTGCCATTTGCTCTGTGGCTATTTTATGTACTTGTTGATTTGTTCATTAATATTCATGAAAACAAACTGCACATTTGACAATGTCCGAAATCCAGGTGGTGGAGAAAAATAACTGGGACAGAATTCAATTTATACTTTTAATTTTTTAAGATTATTTTTATATTATTTTATTTTTACCAATTGATGTAAACCAGCTGCAATGTGTAAGGTCTGTGTGTGCTAAATGGGAATTACTCATGGAGTGGGTTATTATACTGCTTTAAAACATAAAGACACAAACGTGTATCAGAGGTGGGGCATTTCTGCAAAGAAAAAACAATAAGTGGCTGGGCTCCAGCATTAAATCCTGCTGGTCTGGAAAGAATATTGGCAATCGAGTAATTGGACTCTCCAGAATTTTCCTGTTTGACTGAAGTCAGTCACCTTGTGATGTGATATCAAATGAGTCAGTCAGCATGTCTGCAAATGTTGAAAGATTTCTGATATCAATTTCAATTTTGGCCACTTGTTATAACTAAACATTCAAAGCAGATAAACCAGTGCCATATAATAGTGTAGTGCTGAGGTCTTTCGCTGCTGTAGAATACAAATATAAAAATCCATGAGATGGGCTTTTAAAGCTGGTAAATTTTAGTGTCACTGAGTAAATACATGTTAGATCAAAGAGTAACATCAAGAAACATCTCTGTGCTTTTGCTTAATGCCATGTTTTAAAGGCTGAATTTCATTTATACTGCCCTATTTACATACACCATATTGACAAAAGTATTGGGACACCTATTTGCAGAAGGTTTAATGCCAAGTTCAGCTTAAACAACCTCCGCTTTTTAACAAAGGCTTTGTACCTGGTTTGGGCATGATGGGTCAGTGGTTAGGGTGCTGAGCTAGCAAACTGAAGGTTGGTGGTTTAAACTCCCAAACCTACCTTAAGGAAAAAAAAAAAAAAAACTCTTTTTTTTTAGCGAGGCTTTAAACTCCTATTGCTACAGTGTGCATGTATATAAGCAGGGATAGGGGTTTCTATGATGTGACCTAATGTAATCATAAAGATTTTCTAGTGTGGCTGTGGGTCCAGAAAAGTATTTAAGGAATTGGGTGATGTTGGGTGAGATGGCCTGGCCTGGCTTGCTGTAGTTGTGTTAAGGTTGCTAGGCCATTCCTTCACATTAAACTTGCCCGACTATAATTTATGAACTTTGCTTTGTTCACTGTGATTCTTGGCTGGAACAAAAAAATGCACTTGTGGCAATGGGACTAAATAAAATGACAGAATATAATGACGTGTCCATTTAGTGCACATAGCAGCAAATTATTTTTGTTTATTCTGTGTGCATGGCTTTTCTGCATCTCTCTTACATCAGCTTATCATTGCTTGTCCGTGACATAAACCACCATATTGTATTTATTTTAAATGGGAATTTGCTTGAAAACTAAGTGCATGCCGAATTTAGCAGTTGTTTAGCTGTTTTCTTACTTTGTCTGCTCTTTACATGTTCATGTTCATGCTTTCGTTTCTGGGCTTTTGTACTGAAAAGATATTGCATTTGTATTGCTTTTTAATTTGCAATTCATTTTTGTTTTGCCTTTTTAATGCAATAAATGAGTTTGCTCTATATGTGCTAAAATGTCACTGCTATGTTGTTGCTTCTATTGTGCTTACTCGTTTGACGTGTGTGTGTGTGTGTGTGTGTGTGAGACTTTTGATGTTTCCTAAATATATACATCAATACATTACTAAATAATTATGCGCACACAGATTGACCTACAAAAAAGTCCCTACTTTCGAGTGTTTTAATTTCTCAGATGACACTGTTAACTAATTTAGCTAAGAATCTGATAATGTACTGAATAACCAGATTAATCCAATCAAGATCAACAACAGCAGTAGGATTTTACAGGCTTAGGTTTTAAAACTGGTTCAGGGAGCATGACTGATTTTTTTTTTCACATATGTGAAGGTCAACTTAGAGTCCTAAACTTTAAAAAGTACACAATATTTTTGTGCCAAATAGCAAACGTCCTGAAAGAAAAGTAGATGCTTTGTGGTTTAGTGAAGGGTGCAAGTGTTATTTTTTTTTATTTTTTTTTTTATTTTTTTTTTTTTCCTGAAAGTATTTAACTCACCTTGTTAACTTGTACTAGACTGCTCTTCGTAATACTGAATTTTAACCACAGCCTGCATCTCAAGGCTTACAGTTTATAAAAAGTAGTGTTTTTTCATGAATATCGTTAAAAGTGTGCTTGCCACTAGCGTAACTCTGACCTCTTTAGGTCATAAAGAACTACCTCACTCTTCTTATCTATGTGCTCTGTGCAGGTGGAATCTGACCAGGCTCAGTCCGGTGAGGAGACGGTGGTTCAGATGATCAGTGTGTCGTGACACTCTCTGTGACATGCACACATCCAAACGTCTGGCTTCCATACGGCCTTGTTTTTGTTGCAGTGTAAGGCAGAGACACCTCTCTTCAGCCAGTTGTTTGTGTGGAAATGTATACAGGTTTGATACCAGGGGCACATGCTGATTCCAAATCAGGTTTTGCCTTTGTAAATAGTGTCCTTTTATGTACGCAGCAGAAAGCTGATTCAACACAGAGCGCTTTTCCTGTAGCATGCTTTTTTTCAGTGATAGTGGTGTAAAGAAACAGTATATGTGCATTTGTCATCTCTTTATAATATCAATGTTTTAATAGGGACCTCTCAGGTTCACTTGTCTGTTGAAGGGACTGATGCAGGTCACAGAAACTGATTTCTAGTTTTTTGTGAACACTGATAACTATTTCACAGCGAGAGACATCTGTAATCTTACTATGCACTTCTCTCTTGTAAAAAAAGGGGCAAAAGATGTGAAAACAGCCATTTGATTTCTTTGTTGTTGTTTTTTATTAAATAAAACCAGTGTATGTACTTTATGCTTATGTGTGCAGAGAATATTGGTACGATCATTTTGAATTAATTGCGTATACTTATTTCTGTGTTCCTAAAACTGAAGAATTTACATCCCTGCTAGAATGCGTTTGATTGAATGTGTTATGTCAGAGTGGTTTAATGAAATAACTGCATTGTGAACACTAATAACACTTTAAAAAAATAAGATGGACAGGGTACAGTAAAGGCGGCACGTGGCTTAGTGGTTAGCACGATCGCCTCTCAGTGCTAGGGATTCCCGGTTCGAATCCCCATCTGGGTGGAGTTTCCATGTTCTCCCCGTGTCTGTGTGGGTTTCCTCCGGGTTCTCCGGTTTCCTCCCACAGTCCAAAAACATGGATCAAGTCAATTGTGTTCTCCAAATTGCTCCCTATATAGTGTATTTGTGTGAGTGAGTGTGTGCCCAGCGATAGATTGGCGCCCTGTCCTGGGTGTATCTGCCCAGCGCCCGAAACGTTCTCCCCTGGATGGGCATGGGGAACCCCACCACGACCCTAATATAGGATAAAGCGGAAGATAATGAATGAAAGGGTACAGTAAAATTATCTAGTAGTTTCAGGGTTGTGATGTAATTGTTAATTTCAGTTGTGTGGAAATGTTTAGACACATTTAAGCTCTTAAAGCAGTTGTGGTGTTAAATAAGACCGACTTGTGTTTATTGCAAATGTAATGTTCTTTGTAAACATCCATGAATCCATCCACTTAATATTGTTAAATTCTTTAAATAGTGGGTTAAAACATGTCTTGTTAATAGCTTTAAAGGAAACAAATTGCTACCTTTTGGAACTAGTTTGGCTGCTAGTGGAACTTTTTGGGTGTATCTTATTTTAACACCAAATCTTGTGTGCGCTTCTTTGCCATGCAACAGCCTTCTCACTAAGCTGTGATTAAATATAGATGTTTGATAGACATTTCCAGATGCTGTGCACATAAATACTGTGAAATAATCTACACAAATCTGACCATGGTCCACATGTTCAGAGTGTTTATCCAACGCGTGGATCATGTTGGTTTAATTTATTGGCCCAAATTATGGTTGATGCATTTGCAGACTTTACGTGCATTTAAAATTATAATGCTTTTCAGAGTTTCTACCTGTTTTCACTAGGTGGCGACAGACCGATGAGGATTTAAGGGTTGACTAATTATTAGTTATGTACTTTCTGGCTAAATTAAGATCAAATATTACCTGCGATCAATGGTCTTTTTAATGTTCCAAAAAATGGCCTCAGATGAGTGAATATATTGACACATGCAGCACCATTCACTGTTTAAAAAGGTCGGCACAGCTGAATAGCTGAACATTAGCATGATAATGGTGACCCTCATGATCAGTCCACAATCAATGAAGAATAATTTCAGGGTAGAGGTTTGCAAGTGGTTGTTCATTGAAAAGCGTGAACAATGTGAAAAATGCCATTTATTTCAAGTGAAGAGCAAAACTGCAGGTGGACAAAATCAGCTAGTCCTGCTAGCTACATTTTGGAAATCCTCAACAATTTTTAAAGACGTTATAAACTCACAAAGTTTTGGTAAAACCCAGTGGACAATAACGTCCAAAACTGTACAAGCATTGCAGAATTTTTAAAATTTGTTGACACGCTAAATCTTTTAAGAAAATAGAAGAATTATAGATAGAAGTGTAATTTGTAAGAAAGGCTAATCAACCCTCCCAATAATGGCCATAAAACACCAGGGATTATTATGTTTTTATTTAAAAAGAAAATCTTGTTGCCCAGTAATACTTAAAGCAAGTATATAAAAGTTGTAGTTACAGTAAAGATTGTGACAAAGTGACAGACATCTATTTGTTGTAAGCTACATTAGACTTGAAGCTATAATGCAAGATGGTTAACTACTGATTAAAGTACATAGATTTAAATATAGTTGTAAAAAGTACAAAATTATAAACTAAAGGCATAATGTTGGAAGTTGTAATGACAGACAGTACAATGTGATTTATATACTGGCTCCTCAGTTGCATCAATGTTGACAGTTCTTGGTTACATATTTGAAGAAGAACCAAGGTGTGTTTCAAAGTCTTTCAACTTTAATGTTTCAACACAAGCCCAGAATTCATCAGTGCCAGTTCTGTTCAGCGTCCATTACTCCAAACATTAGCAGAGAGCTGCCACTATATAAGTGAGTGTTTCCCAACCTGATAGATCGCTATGGAAGTTAATGGTCTATGACTTTTGTCTTTATTCACGTGTGTGTCTTACGCTGATTCCACCGCAGCACTTGGCAGCACTGTAGAAGACAGGGACAAGAAAGATGTCCAGAACACTGCTCCAAAGCGTCTCCAGCCAGCCTGTGTTAATGAAGATTACTTTCACACATGGAGTGAAGAGCCTAGAGGATAACAAAAAAAGATCCAACCGGAGGGTTTCAGTCAGAACAAGGTGAGGTTTTATCTTTGTTGCAAAAAATGTCTTTTCATTAAACCATTTTAATGCACACTATTTAATTAGCTAAAAATGAATAACGGTCTGGTTATGTGTACTTCGGTGGTGCTCGTGTCAACATGGCAATAATAATAATAGTCTGCCTCACTTAAATTTACCTCTATTTTCCAACTTGATGGAAAACAAAGAGCCATGATACAGCACTCCTAAAGCAATGAGGGATAAAGGCCTTGCTTGAACCCACATTGGCAACTTTGTTGGTGGAATGCATTTAATATTAAATGACATTGTACTTAACATGAGTAAAGAAAGCTGTTTATATTCAGAATTTAATATATAATTATGCATGTGATTAAACTGTTTTGCTATTATTGAATGACCTCTGTACATACCAGATGTGTAGACAGCTGAGGAGAGCAAAGACAACACCTGCAAGTATGGAAAAAGGCACAGCGAAGACTGCAGTGATGACACGGTAGATCCAAACCCGGGACACTTCAAAGAGCGTGAGGCTCCACATCCACACCTGATCACAACTCCTGACTGACACTGGTTCAGCGATCACATCCTCAAAACTCACCTAAGAATGTTTAAACAACAGTAACCTTCTAATGAACATACAGCTAAGCATCATTCACAAGAACAAAGTTGAGTCATTTTCAGAGTGATTCTGACAATATGGGCAAATGTGTGTTTTAATGGAGCCTAATTTTATGGCTTGGACAAGAATAGCTCATCATGCCTTTTTCTTATTTATGGGGCAGAGCTTTCTAAATTTGATCTGTGAAATAAAATCTAGAATAGGGATAAAAGTAAGATCTGATTCAGATTAAAATTTAGGTAACACACCAGTATTACATGAGAAACAGAGCAGGGGACATAGGTGACAGGTGACGGTGTGAAAAAATATGGATTTTACAATGAACAATCCAACCAAAAAAAAAAAAATCACAGCATGGGTTTAACTGCACATCTGTGCAAACTGAAAATGGTATTGTAACATTACCATAGCGATCAAGGTTTTATCAGTGACCAATGAATACATTCATTCATTCATTCATTATCTTCCACTTTATCCTCTATTAGGGTCGCGGTGGGGTTCCCCATGCCTATCCAGAGGAGAACGTCTCAGGCGCTGGGCAGATAGACCCAGGACAGGGCGCCAATCCATCGCTGGGCACACACTCACTCACACAGACACACTCTATATGGGGCAGTTTTGAGAATTCAATTGACTTGATCCATGTTTTTGGACTGTGGGAGGAAACCGGAGAACCCGGAGGAAACCCACGCAGATACGGGGAGAACATGGAAACTCCACCCAGATGGGGATTCGAACCGGGAATGCCTAGCGCTGAGAGGCGAACGTGCTAACCACTAAGCCACCATGCCGCCCCAATAAATACAGTTTAATATATTTGTCTACTACGACAAACAATTAAACTGTTATATTACACTGAAAAAATCAAACTGAGGTAGGGAGTTAATATAAAGTGTTATAAGACTGCAAATCATTTAAACTCATGCTAAATTTAGCCAGCTGTTAGAAGTGCATGGCAGATGGGATCTGTTGGTATTTTATTTTTTTTACACAAAATCTTTACTGCATCAATATATTTACATAAATGTAGGCATATTGTTAAACGTATGTATTACGACATTCATTGATTCCATTTGTTTATTTTTATTTTTTTATTAGCTCTCACCTTATGTACTATGATAAAAACATTGCGTAGGAAAAAGCAAAGCACCCATAATTGTAAATCACCAGAGCATCTGCTAAATGTGCTGAATGTAAATGTGAAATGTCTTGATTTATATTTGTGATACTGTTTAGCACCAACCTCCACAAACAAAACAACTGAACCAGCACTCACAGGTCAGTAGTGCTGCATTAGCATCGTAATTGTATGAGCTGTATAATTAGATCAGGTACACGAATACTTTAGTGACTAATAATCTGGTGCATATTTCACTTTCAAAAGCACTCTGAAATTGAGACAAAACAGCAAATATAGGTTCAAAACACTGGTGCTTTATGGATGTGTGACTTTTACTTTAGTTCAGAGAGACTGTCCTGCAGTCTAAGACATAAAGGACAGCAGTGGTATTTCTCAAAAAAAAAAAGAGTATACTTTGGCTTTATTGCAAACACTTTACTGTTGCAACATTAATACCATAGTGTTTCAGACTCCAGTCCATGCATTTTGTGATCATTTTTCATATGTTATATTTAATATTTGTGCTGTTTTTGTTCTTTTAAAGTAGTAAGTATTTCCTAAGACTTTGGGGCAAGTTTACTCCATGTAACTTTGGCCTGAGTTGAAATGTTTTGCAGGCTTAAAACACTTTCAATTGTTAATACCTCATTTTAACCTCAGATTCACTTTGTATGTAATACAGCTATTTAATTATTAGGCATAGTAGGCAAAAATATCAAACTGTGTTCATTGGTCACTGATAAAACCCTGTTCACTCTGGTAAGGTTTAAATACAGGGTCCTAAGTTTGCTCAGATTTATATTTGGTTGGGCAAATTACTCTACTAATTAATTATTCATGCTACAGAATTGTCACAGGGTGACATTATATAGAATTATGGACAGAATTAACAACCTATGAGATCATTACAAGATGTTACCAAGATACCAGACAGATACCAAGCAAGAATAATCCTCACTGCAAAATCTGGGTTATACCACATTCCACAAAGATTTAAAAAAATATATATATTATTTTGCATAATTATTAAGCCCTAATACAATCAGTTACCTGTCAGATTACCTTAAGGCACTCGTTAATCTGACGAGGGTCTCGCTCATTGATTAGACATCTTGTGTCACTTTGCGTAGAGACCTCTTCCTCCTCCTCCTCCATTACTGTCTCCAGATGTATCCTCCAGGGTTGCAGATCCTCAGGGTCCTCACTGTCCTTATCATCTCCAAGGTCAATTTCTGTTTCTGTGCCAGGCATACTCCACATCATGGTCAACATAAAACCTTTAAAATGTCTTTTCTTGGGATAAATGTGCTTTCTGATCCACCCAAGTCTCACTGAATGCAGAGCGGTGGCGATAGAATTACAGCACAGCAGAGCTGGGGTTTTGGGATATATTAGGAAAGTGACCATGCTCTTACAAGAATTCCCCATGGGAAGAGCTGTACCCCCTGCTAGAAGATCTATTAATACTTCAGGATGTGCCACCACTTGTTAAATAGTCCCACATGGAGTAACCAGAGATGTGCACAAAAGATCAGGAATGGATTTTGCACTATCACAGGGCAGGCTTTGCATTTTTGCATTTCTGAGATGTCTATGTGTGAGTTTATGAGGCCTGGTGTAGAGAGTGTAACTAACTGTACATAGCTAAAGGCCCAGTGTGTAAATCAGTTTTCTATTTCATGATGCATGATATTGTGGTTCTTTTAGTTCATTAAGCATGTGTATACCGTAGCTGTGCTATGATTTCATATGGTGAAGAATAACACGATTACACTGTGATCTTAGATCAACATATGCAAACTTTAAGACATCTTTTTTTCCAGTGATATCCAAGCACTTTTCAACTGCACAATTTAAACCCATATGTTGCACACATTAAGAAAGCAAGGCTTTGGAGCTGAGGGAATGTGTACTGGATTGTCCTGTTTTTTTATAATATAAATGTGACAACAACCCTGTGCTATTGCATATCACAAGACATGTATATCACAAGACCTGTATGCAGTAAAAATGGGACAGGATAACATGCTTGGGGCCGAAAGGAAATGCAGCATAACAAAGCGGTTAGTGTAGAGTACTGCTGCTTATATATATATATATATATATATATATATATATATATATATATATATATATATATATATATATATATATATATATATATATATATATATATATATATATAGTGAAACATATTGCATCACACAAAGTTATTAGGCCCCTGGTGTTTTTTTTTTTAGCACAGATGCTAACATTTCAATGCAAACATTTACCAATTATGTAGTGAACATGTAAAGTGCCTGGCTCACATTTAAAGACTTAACAACACTGATTCTGTTATGTGTGAAGCCACTGGAATAATCCATTACACAGTCAAAGGGTGATGGATGTTTTATATATGCCTTTTGACCTTCGTAATGGGACCAGAGGCAAATGCTATTGTTTATTTAATTTTAGAAAGGTTTAGGTTGAACAAATACATAAATGGTAACTATGTGCTTAGAGGTGTGGTCTGTACTAATTAAACTAATAGCTGCCATCTGTAAGATGCATTATGAACACATCTATTAAACCTACAACTGTTGGATATTATGGAAAAAAACGGACACAGGTTTTTACTGTGGGTTTTTCGAAAGCCTGTGCTAGTGACAGATAATCCTCAACTTTCAATTTATAATCCTGGATCAGCCTACAGGGACAATAATGAGAATATTCTGTTTCTCACTTTTTTGTGTTTTCTTTCCAATGTGTATGCTTTTGATGACATCAAGTCCAACAGTATTGACTTGATATTGCAGGTGTACATTACCTTTTTAACATAATGATTATGGAAATTCTAATGTGCTAAGTGTAAGTGATCTGACATCCCTCTATAAAGTGTAGAGAGTATTTATGGATGAATCTGTGGAAAGGGTATCAATCATCATGACCTTGAAAGGCAAATCTGTGTGCTCAGTAGCATATCTGAATGATTATGTACAGACTGTTGCTGTTCCAACATCTTTTCCATGGTGGATTTTCTCTTATATAACTGTTCTAAACAGAACTAGGGTCAAAGCTCAAATCCCGAATCCTGTGCTCTAAATGAACAGATGAAAAAACAGGTGGTAGGTTACAGAGACATGGCACATTGCTGTAATATATCATTCTGGAGACCTGATTTAATTAAAACATTTGATAGGAATTAAACAGGCAGTTTTTAATAATTGGTTGTGTTGTTTCTGTTATTAGTTCCAAGATTTGTGACTTTTCTGATGTGAGGACAACATGTGAGACCATCTTTTCTTTGGGGTCACTGGTTTACTTCCACATTCCAAATGCTGGTATGTAAACTGTGGATACTAAATTGTCCATGCCGTTAGAGGTGAATGTATTAGAGCCTTTGTGTCCTAAGGCCGTTTTATTTCTGTATATCATAACCTGCAACCTGAGCTTTTTTTTGCATTAAGTATACAGATGTTTGATCAGTGTGTGGAACTAAATTGCCTTTTCTTTTGCACGACACAATAATAAATAGTGGAATAGGAATATTTTCTGCCACGTGTGTCATGCACGAGGTGTAATGGTATGCAGTGGGATCACCAGATAAGTGATGTCAGGGATTGAGCTTGATTAGCACACACATTACGTAATGAAGGATCCATCAAACAAAGACACATGGTGTAGTGCTGTATAGTGAGTCGTGGTGAAATAGAGACAATGCCACATTTCACTGTGGTCAGAGTTTTTATTCATCATGAAAACAGGAACACAAAATGGTATTTACTGAACAGCAGGATATTTTATAAATAAAGCAAAACTGCTTTTAAAAGAGCAGAAGGGGGGAAAAAATAAGCCTCAATATGTCACAGATTGTCTTTTCAAATATGCTGCTCTGGATTTAGCACTTTCCATTAAACAACATTTGCTTGTAAATAAATATTAAAATAAATAAGATTTTAAGCAAATAGCATATTCACAGCTTCTCATTACAAAAGGTTTAAATATATCAAGAGATCATAGGTTTAAAAATGATTATATAATATACTGGTTGCATTATTGTACATAAATATAAAACACAGTGAAGACTAAACTTTAAGCAATATGATTTTTTTAAAAACCTGTTAAAACATCTGAAGTAATATTAACTGGTATCAGAATTAGGTTTAAAATCTGTTCTTTTGCGTTTTAAGGCAATCAATGCAGGCTTGTTGTTATGAACAGATCTGATCATGAAATGTAGTAAAGCTGTACAAAATTCCTCTGAAAGGAAACCCTGAGTGTCCAAGATTGACATGTGACTCGCTGTCTAATATTCCTTTCACATCAGATCAGACTAGACTGGTAAACAACTGACATTAATACACATATATAATAACAGCTTTCTAAATTCAGTCATTAGCATGTGTAAGTATTAAGTCAATTCATGATGTTTCTGATTGCAGCTGTTCTTAGAAGTTCATTTATTTAACTGCATTTATTTAACACCTTTGGATTCAGTTGGACATCATTTTTAAACATTTGTTTTTGAGTTTTAATATCTTAATCAAAAATATAAGTATGGATCTACTGATAAGTCTCTGGATTTAAACCTGATGTGCATTTAGATCATATTGACATATTTTAGAAATGAATCTGAACTGGATTTTTCACATTTTAAAATAAAACAAAAAGCAGTGTTGTTGGGGAAAATGAAAAATAACCACATTATTTTATTGTGAACATGTAAAGATAAATCATATTTAGCTATTCATATTTGAATGCAATCTGAACTCTTGATTTCAACTGAGAATCTATAGATTTCATCTGGTCACAATGTTTCTCATTCTAATCCACCTTTATCCTCATCTAGACCTGTCCAGATTTATGCTTTCATTAAATGAATCCACAATTTAAGTGAAGAGCTAAGTAAGCTCTTCGGGAATCTGTCCTGGTATCCTGAAAGAAGTTTGGTCCAGTGTATTTCTTGGTGTTGTGGTGTTACAGCTGCTGTGTGTAATGCCTGTTGAGCTGTTGCACTTCAGAAAGTTTAAAAAGTTCTTGTGGGTTGAGGCATCGGGTCCAGATGGTGCAGGTCTTGCTGGTCTGCCAGGTGAGCGGCAGCAGCAGCATATTGTCTTAAACACTTCTTCTCGGATTTGCCGGTTTAGCAGGCCATAGAAAAATGGGTTTGCTGCGAATGAAGAGTAAGCCAGCCATGTTACTGGACCTTCTGCTTCATCTGCAGATGTGTGTGCAGTGCCCAGTGATAAGTGCAGGTGGAAAGCAAAGTATGGCAGCCAGCAGAGAACAAATTGCCCCACAATGACCGCCAGAGTGAGGGCAGCTTTACCACCAACCAGTATCCGCCTTGGTCTGCGGGCAACGTGTATCCCTGTTCCTCTTCTGGTGCTCGAGTTGCAGGTGATGATCGTAGTTTGACTGTTGACTGAGTCAGAACGATGTTTTGGACGAGGTGTTACAGGCACCCAACTTGGCAGAGGGCCTCTGTGCCGAGCGGCCATGTGAGCTACCTTATATACATTAGCATAGACAGCAACAATTATAGCGGCTGGAACGCAGAAACAAAGCACACAAAAGACAATTGCAAAAATGCGCCTATGTCCACTGTGACTCCAATGAAGTGAGCAATGCGCTGCGGCGATGGCACTGTGATGTCGATAACTGGGCCAGCCAAATACGGTGGCCAAGCCAAGGACTGCGGATGCGAACCAGACCAACGCCATAATAACTGCAGCAATGCGGGGTGTCATCTTGGCCTCATATCGCATAGGATGCACAATGTAATAATAGCGCTCGATGCTTATCGCTGTCACTGTAAAGATTGAGGCTGAAATCAAGAAGGCATTAAGAAAGACATATAGCCTGCACTCGAGTGGTGAAAAGATGACACCAGCAAAGATAGGTGAGCCGCAAACTATGGCAAGGGGCATGAGGAGAGCGGCACACAACACGTCCACACCACACAGGTGCCACACGAAGCTGTACTTCCGCAGGTGTGAAGCCTTCAGCACCACTACCAGTACCACCAGATTTGCCAAAAGGGCCATGACATTCAGTGTCACCATGGCCGCCAGACCCATTGCATCCCGGAGTCGAGACTGTGGGTTGGACATTGTGCCCAGCTGCATGCTGGGAGGATGGTGCATGAAGACACCATGGTCAAGTGTGTGGTTAAGCTGCACTTCCTTGAGGTCAGGAGTCTCAGAGAATCCCAAAGCTTCCATTGTCTGTGATTAGATCACATACTCAGAGTCCTCCATAGTGAAGCATGTGGATGCTGGGATTCATAAGTTGGATCAATTACAGGATCAGATCTGTGAATAATATCAAAAACTTTTTCAGTCACTTAAACATAAACTTGATTTACAACCATAAACGTTAATAGACGTATGATGACAGCTAACCACCTTCCATTTCCAAACTATAAATATTTAGAATCTTTATTGTCTAATAGATCCTGATATATCCTTTACATTACCAATCAGTGGGATTGAGAGTTATGGGCATTGGTTTTCCAATGTTTCTTGAAAACACACTTAATTATTAAATTTCACATGATTTAAAATGTTATTAAATTGTGTGTTTTTCATTTTGTTACACCTTATCTGCAGTTTTCTAATCTGGATAATTTTTTTGCTCATTCTCTATTCCTTCTCTTGCTAACCTTTTGATGGAAAGGATAATGAGGCGGCTTGTTGTGCTGCAGCTGCAGTAGGCTTTTCTGCTCTAAGCAGCATTAGCATTAGACTGAGGGCTATCTCACCTGCACCTCTCTCTCTCTCTTACTCGCGCTCAAACACACACAAACCACCCACACACAGACACACAAAAACATACTCCCACACACATGCACAGCACATTCTAATAATGCACAATATGCATACTGATAACAAAAATCTTTCATATTACATCACTCTGGCAGTCCCTTTATCAACTAACAGTAACAGATCAATTTAAAAGACACATTTAAATTCAATTTAAGTCATTTAAATGACTTTTTTTGTATGAGTTTTGAGCATTTTAAGAAGGTTACTGTACTCTAATTTAAGTTTATGTAATTTAATATAAAGTGTTTACTATGAAAAGTGTGCAAATGCTTAATTTAAAATTCTCTAAAATCTTAAATATTCAGGTCTTTGAAGAATCAATGTCTGAACTACTGGCCTTAATATAAACTTTGTTGGCATTAATGTAAAAACTGAAATCTTTAGTGAACTAAACACTTATCAAGAAAATATTATTTCATTTGTTTTACAAAGAAAATAATACATTAAAACCATATTGTGTATATAGTTACTGAAGGTGTGTAATAATGGTACTTAAGAAACTTATACACAGGTATAATACAATAGAAAGCGTATAATGCCTCCCACACTCTTATATGAGCAACCACAGAGATTTCTCTCTGGATACACCGCTCACATGTCTGCTGAAAAACAACCGTGACAGCAAGTACAACGCAAAAAATATTACCTGGACTTTTGCCTTCCCACCTACAAATGTACCACAAACAGTCATGTTTGTCTAACTGGATACTATAGACCCTATACCTCCCAATAATCCTCTGTAACACTATGTTAGAGGTTTCTTTGATGTGTTGTGCATATAATTTTATTCTTAGTAATCTGTATTTATAAGATTATTGAGCAAATAAACAGGACATACTATTTATAATGCTTCTGGAATTCTGGCCTGTTTTCACACTTCAGATATGTTGTTAAATTTGTAGCTGAGCCCACATGAAAAAGACTAGATCTTTGATTATTGATTGATTATTACTAAATCTCACTTGTTTTTGTCCTTGTCTAAAACTCTGGGTTAAGCTTTTAACCCAGGGTTAAGGGTTAAGCTCTGGGTTAAGCTTTTCAAACACTTTATAATCAACCACTAATAATTACAACAAACAAAATAGATTCTAAGCTTGAACATAAAACTGATGATAACCAGTTGTGCATAAATTTTTTATTATGTTGTAATTTTTTTAGAAGAACCATCAACAAATAATGTTAAAACACAATGTATCACACATATATATTGTAGCAAAATACAAGATGCTTGAGGAAGGTTCATCTGCCTTTTTGCCTTTATTTAAGATACAGACACAATTTTAATCATTAAATCCATTTTTAAATACTTATTTATTTTCACTGGGTTTGACTGATGTGTGTTAAACTCAAATTCCAATATCAATTCGTTACGTTTTTGTGGGCTCGTTGATCCTGCCTTGTTTTGGTCTCCTGCTTACTGATATCTTGAGGACTATATTGTAAAAAATGTTTTACAATAATTTTAAAATGGAAAACAGACATACTGCTTCTGCTTCTGCTTAATACCATTCTGCAGCCAAATGTAATCTGTTGCAAAATAAAATTAAAATTTTACTTTTGAACCTATTATTGATATCAACTTGCATTTACACAGCAATGAAATAACTAGTAATAAAAAGAGGTAGTGTGTTTACCTTCCATTCTCATTAATGTCTACACTGGACACAAGCTTCTTTCATTAACATCCATTAACCTTACGCAAGACCAGGTGCACTGGAGTAAAACATACTCCAGCACATGCTTGCTGTGACCAGTCTGCTGTTTACACACTTCGCAGACACTCTCTCAGGCCATGAGTAAGTTCTCATCTATACTCATGACCTTTAGTTATCCTTTACTAACATTTAACATGGCTATAGATGGTAATGTTGACTTGCAATCATATCCTGATCTTTGCCAATAAAACAAACTGTTAGTTTTAACTTCATATAGAATTATCATGTTTGTATGGCAAATGCTTTCCATATAATGCATATAATATGTGTACAACATTTTAAGATATCCTCGTAGTTTTAAAAAAATACACACAGTAGTAGTTTAAAAAAATACACATAGTAATGTACAAAGCCACCAGTAAAAAAAGTTAAAAGCTTACCTGGTGACCAGTGCTGAACAAGTACAACAGAGAAAAATCTGTTAAATCTCCAGTTCGTATGTGTAGACGGGTTGCTCAACTGAATCCTGTGGGCTTGATCATTGGGGTTCTTGCTCTTGGATGTAGAAGATGCACACAGAGACGTGTGAACGTCGTTAGAGCAAGTCTGTCACTCTCTCACACCTACACACACTAGGCATTTATGACAGGGCAATAAACACCAGGTGGGATGGAGACAGCAGGTGAACGAAAGCACTGATGCTGCAAGATAGAGAGAGTGCTAGAAAGCCTAAGAGACTTATAGATTGAGAGTGGTTTGTAGATTTAAAGAGAGAGAGAGAGAGAGAGAGAGAGAGAGAGAGAGAACAACTGGCCAGGGTGTAAGTACACGTGGGGGTGTAAGTAGTAACCAGTAGCAACAGTTAATCACATATTCATGTGAAAGTGAGAGAGCGAGAAAGAAAAGTAAGTGCCCTCTGGCCCCCGTCCACTCCGATGCGCCCCAACACACATCTGAGACTAACAGTGTAAGTCTGTGACAAGCACTCATTGTCTTTATTGGGGTTTTGTTTCAGATGAATCCTTGTTTCGTAACAACAATAATAATATATTTGCTTAAACCTGATTTTCAGAGGTCAAATGATTTGTGACACTGTAAAATAAAAGTGCAATAAAAGGAAATTACTTTTACTTACATTATTTGATTAATGAAAGTCTAAATAATAGATTTCAAGCCTTTGTTTTTTTTATTTTACGACAATTTCCACTAGTGAGTGTATTTATTACAACCTATAGAAAATAATCCAGTAATGCGTTTTGGGTGGAAACAGTAATGATAACTTTGCATGTTATTCCCAATCAGACATTACCTACAGTACCATTCAAAAGTTTGTACACACCGTCTTTTTGCTCCACTTATTGTCCGTGTTTTTCTGTTCCACTTATTGTAAAGATGCACAATTCCAAACTGTAGTTCATCTGTTTGTGTACATACTATGTATGTCCCCTTTATTTTGTTTTCTAATGGTCCACAATAGTAGCACCACAGAGCAGGGATTATTGGGTTGGTGCCTTATTCCTATCCCAGCAGTGTCACTGAGGTGGAGAAATGAAACTCCAGCAGCACTGCTGCACTAAAACCCCCTCACCACATCAGTGTCACTGCAGAACGACAAGAAACAATCCACCACCCAAATGATACCTGTTCTGTGATGCTCCTGACCAACAAGAACAGAGAACAAGAAGGCGGTGTGTGCGGACTGTGCGGTTTGTGACTGACTGATTGACTGGTTGATTGATATTTGTTCTTTACGTCTGACTTACACTTGAGTTTGACTTGAGTTTGACTCAAGTGTAAATGATTTGCTTCCATAAGTCGTTGATCAGGCGGCACGGTGGCTCAGTGGTTAGCACGTTCGCCTCTCAGCGCTAGGGATTCCCGGTTCGAATCCCCATCTGGGTGGAGTTTCCATGTTCTCCCCGTGTCTGCGTGGGTTTCCTCCGGGTTCTCCGGTTTCCTCCATGGATCAAGTCAACTGAATTCTCAAAATTGCCCCATATAGAGTGTGTCTGTGTGAGTGAGTGTGTGCCCAGCGATGGATTGGTGCCCTGTCCTGGGTCTTTCTGCCCAGCGCCGAGACGTTCTCCCCTGGATGGGCATGGGGAACCCCCCCCCCGCGACCCTAATAGAGGATAAAGTGGGAGATAATGAATGAATGAATGAATATTGCAGTTAGCAATAATAGTGGAAATAAAAAAAATGCTTATAGAATTGGCAGAAGTTTGGGAGAAGATCTGCAGAAAAGGTTTTTCTACAAACATATTTAAAGAAAGCAAAGAGTTTCTTAGGTTTTAACGCACCTCAAGATCAAAAAGTCTACCTCAGGATGTGCAAATGAAGGAGCTTCCACAGTCCTCACAGTCTTCTAACTGACTGACCACTTCAGCAATATCAGAAAACTTGTGCAGAGCAGTGTGTACAAGATAACTCTGAAAAAATGTCTATAATTTGACCCAGGCCATTCCACATTACAATAAAATATGAACTGTTATTAATAAAAAGACTAAAAACTATGCATAAATATGTTTCTGTAATTTTTAAAAGCTTTTATTATTTTATTTGAATTCTTTTAGGGATTGGCCTTCAGGAGAGGCACACATGATCTGTATAGCGCGTCCCATGATCGTGCAATTAAAGTATGGAATGTGGATGAGAATGCATATATAGAAACTCTGTAAGTACGAACAAATCTTGATCAAGTCGTTGATCACGTTTTTACGCTCCAGGCCGTGTGAGGGCGCCAGTCTCCATAGATCACATTTACATGTTCAAACGAGGGAAAGGTCCCATGTGGAAATGCTCCATGTGGACTGTGATGTATCGACTCTCACATTAAAATAAGATCAATATAGAAATCCGTCTGAATATTATAATCAGTCAGTTATGTCGTCTTTCTTTATAAAGAAGAAACAGCCAGCGGCTCTTATCAAAGGAGACAAGACCGCCGGTGCAAAGAGAAAGGTAACGTTTTAATTAGCTCTGCAGCTAACATCCGATTACAAGAAAACAAACACAGTTTCCATCGCGTTTAATATCTGTATCTTATTCTTTCTTTTGCATCAAACAGTCTAATATTATTTACTCTCGTTTTGACAGTGAACTGTTTTTTGTAACACTTTATAGAGTGAAAAAGACAATGGAATGTTGAAATGATGTTTTCATTTTCCTTCAGATGAAAATTCATTCCTTCATTCATTATCTCCCGCTTTATCCTCTATTAGGGTCGCGGTGGGGTTCCCCATGCCCATCCAGGGGAGAACGTTTCGGGCGCTGGGCAGATAGACCCAGGACAGGGCGCCAATCCATCGCTGGGCACACACACACTCACAAACACACTCTATATGGGGCAATTTTGAGAATTCAATTGACTTGATCTATGTTTTTGGACTGTGGGAGGAAACCGGAGAACCCGGAGGAAACCCACGCAGACACTGGGAGAACATCGAAACTCCACCCAGATGGGGATTCGAACCGGGAATCTCTAGTGCTGAGAGGCGCACGTGCTAACCACTAAGCCACCGTGCCGCCCACCAGATGACAATTTCTTAATATAATATGTCGTTCTGTTATTGATTTCAGTGATGGTTAGAAAACAACATGCATATTCAAAGTGATCTGTTGATTTTTTTTTTCCCGGTCCTTGAGTCTGTGCTGTGATTCGAACTCACTGTTGGTTGAACCTTTTCTTTGCATCTTTAGGCTGATAACCAGGCTGGAAAAGCACAATCTAAAAAACGCGACAAACGGCTGAATGAAGAAATATCCAGTGACTCAGAAAATGAAAAGTAAGAAAACATCAGTCTGTTAAAAACCTCTGTTAAATGCTTTGACATCATGTTTTTTTATTTGCACTCTGCAACCGAAAGCCTAGTGTTTATAGAGAGTGATGCAATGATGATATAAAAAATGCACTTTTTTTTTTGTTCATGAACATTCATTCATTCATTATCTCCCGCTTTATCCTCTATTAGGGTCGCGGGGGGGTTCCCCATGCCCATCCAGGGGAGAACGTCTCGGGCGCTGGGCAGATAGACCCAGGACAGGGCGCCAATCCATCGCTGGGCACACACTCACTCACACAGACACACTGTATATGGGGCAATTTTGAGAATTCAATTGACTTGATCCATGTTTTTGGACTGTGGGAGGAAACCGGAGAACATGGAAACTCCACCCAGATGGGGATTCGAACTGGGAATCCCTAGCGTTGAGAGGAGAACGTGCTAACCACTAAGCCACCGTGCCGCCCTGTTCATGAACATGTTTGCATATTATTTACAGCAATAATAAAGAAATAACTATCCGTCGATCATCTTCTGCTCAATACTATAGCATGCTCATCCAGGGGAGAACATTTCGGGAGCTGGGCAGATACAGCCAGGACAGGGTGCCGATCTATCGCTGGGCACACTCACAAACTATATTCAGGCAATGTAGAGCAGACAATTTATCCTGAATCCATGTTTTTGGAATGTGGGAGGAAGCCAGAGAAAACCCACACAAATATGGAGAAAACATGGGAACTCCACCAAGTTATAATATTCATTCATTCATTATCTCCCGCTTTATCCTCTATTAGGGTCGTGGGGGGGTTCCCCATGCCCATCCAGGGGAGAACGTTTAAGGCGCTGGGCAGTTACACCCAGGACAGGGCGCCAATCTATTGCTAGGCACTTATAATATGACATTGTGAATTACTAACTATTGTAATCCTTTAACAGTGATGGGGTGGCAACTAGAAAACGTAAGGAAGTGGAGGAGGATGATGAAATTGATGAGACACCGCAGGAAAAGAAGCTTCGTCTTGCCAAACTGTACCTGGAGCAGCTAAGAGAAGAAGGTGTGAATAAGCATCCAGCTTTATTTTCTGTGATCAGTGTAATTAATCCTAGTGTTACATAGCCACTCTTTGGATATGTAACTAGTGTTTTTCTTACTCTCAGCACAAGTAAGCCAACTAATCAGGGCTAAGATTTAAAGTGTTAAAGTATTAAATAATGGAGCATACCAAAAAGTGCAATGTAGAACGGTCCAGAACCAGGAAATTAGGCTGACTATACATGTATGGGGTTGTTTAAAAATATTGGGTTGGCTGTATGTATTATTTTGACCGTAACAGATCAGTTTCCTCTGAGTGTGGTTGAAACTATGCAATGCAGCTTCATTGCTCATATTTAGGTCCCCTGAGGTTACCAATGTGGGTCCTTGAGCAAGGCCCTTAACCCTCATTGCTCCAGGGTTGTTGTGATTAACCCTGTTCTCACCTTGTAAGTCGCTTTGGATAAAAGCGTCCAATAAATGACCAAATGTAATGTAATATTTTGAATTATATTCAGGCTATAGATACCACAACAGTCACTTGAGAAAATTAATTGCCCAGCCCTCGATTATTGCATACATAGTATTTTGAATAACGCGTAGTAAACAATATTTGGGAGTGTTTATATTTTTATGAATGGTTTGTTTTATACAGAGGAGAAGAAAGCAGATGATGATGAATTTGAGTCTGATTTAATCGCTGGGCGTTTACAGGAGGATATGGTATGTGTTATTTGGTTGTAGGGGTCTGATTTAATGATGTGTTTTGGACCTCAGACAATAACAATGTATTTTGTTTTGCAGCTCGAGCAAAAAGGCAAACTACAGAGGCTTATAGCAAAAGAGGTAAGACTTTATTTTTTACTTGTTAGTATCATATTTTATATTTTAGGATAGGTGGCCAGGGGAGGCTTATTTTGCAGCCACAGGGCCTTAACAATGTGCAATAAGTAAATTACACATAAATTCCTTTGTATGTCAGAGGACAACAGCATTTATGAGGTCCACTGATGGTAGATCGGTTTTGTAACTCAGTATCCTAAACTTGTATGTAGATTATTGGATGCATAGGAAGTGAATCGGATTGTTTTTAACTTTAGAGATGTATAGAGTTTATAGAATAGCTAATAAGTGACACAATCATGACTCTCTTTCAGCTTATCGCTCCAGATCCCTCTGAAATCAGATTATTAAGAGGACACAAACTACCTGTAACCTGCCTAGTCATCACCCCAGATGAAAAACACATTTTCTCTTCCTCTAAAGATTGCTCCATTATCAAATGTAAGTGTTACCTGTTTTTATCTCAAAAGCTGAGCTTGCTGGAATTGCTGTGATTTCATTTGAACATGATGCTGAACTGTGGTTTTAACCTCTGAATATAAAAGGAGATGAAACCAAATAGTAGCATTGCAAATAAGCATCAAACCATAATAACCATTTATATATACAGTGGGTTGCAAAAGTATTCATACCCCTTGAACTTTTCCATATTTTGTCACATTACAACCACAAACATAAATATATTTCACTGGAATTTAATGTGAAAGACCAACACAAAGTGGTATACAATTGTGAAGTGGAAGGAAAATTATACATGAATCAACATTTTTTTTACAAATAAAAAACTGAAAAGTGCGACGTGCAAAAGTATTCAGCCCCCCTGAGTCAATACTTTGTGGAGCCACCTTTTGCTGCAATTACAGCTGCAAGTCTTTTAGGGTATGTCTCCACCAGCTTTGCACATCTAGTGACTGAAATTCTTGCCCATTCCTCCTTGCAAAACAGCTCAAGCTCAGTCAGATTGGATGGAGAGCGTTTGTGAACAGCAGTTTTGAGATCTTGCCACAAATTCTCAATTGGTTTAGGTCTGGACTTTGACTGGGCCATTCTAACACATGAGTATTCTTTTTTTTAAACCACTCCATTGTAGCTCTGGCTTTATGTTTAGGGTCGTTGTCCTGCTGGAAGGTGAACCTCCGCCCCAGTCTCAAATCTTTTGCTGACTCCAACAGGTTTTCTTCCAAGATTGCCCTGTATTTGGCTCCATCCATCTTCCCATCAACTTTGACCAACTTCCCGGTCCCTGCTGAAGAGAAGCACCCCCAGAGCATGATGCTGCCACCACCATATTTGACAGTGGGGATGGTGTTTTCAGAGTGATGTGCAGTGTTATTTCTCCGCCACACATAGCGTTTTGCATTGTGGCCAAAAAGTTCAATTTTGGTCTCGTCTGACCAAAGCACCTTCTTCCACATGTTTGCTGTGTCCTCAACATGGCTTCTGGCAAACTGCAAACGGGACTTCTTATGGTTTTCTTTTAACAATGGCTTTCTCCTTGCCACTCTTCTATAAAGACCACATTTGTGTAGTGCACGACTAATTGTTGTCCTGTGGACAGTTTCCCCCACCTGAGCTGTGGCTCTCTGCATTTCATCCAGAGTCACCATGGGCCTCTTGGCTGCCTCTCTGATCAGTGATCTCCTTGTTCGGCCTGTAAGTTTAGGTGGACGGCCTTGTCTTGGCAGGTTTACTGTGGTGCCATACTCTTTCCATTTCCGGATGATGGATTGAACAGTGCTCCGTGAGATGTTCAAAGCTTTGGAAATCTTTTTATAACCTAAGCCTGCTTTAAACTTCTCCAAAACCATATTCCTAACCTGTCTGGTGTGTTCTTTGGACTTCATGATGCTGTTTGCTCCCCAATATTCTCTTAACCAACATCTGAGGCCGTCACGGAGCAGCTGTATTTGTACTGAGATTAGATTACACACAGGTGGACCCTTTTGAGTCATTAGCACTCATCAGGCAACTTCTGAATGCAATTGGTTGCACTCAGGGAAAAGGGGGCTGAATACTTTTGCACGTCGCACTTTTCAGTTTTTTATTTGTAAAAAAAATGTTGATTCATGTATAATTTTCCTTCCACTTCACAATTGTATACCACTTTGTGTTGGTCTTTCACACTAAATTCCAGTGAAATATATTTATGTTTGTGGTTGTAATGTGACAAAATATGGAAAAGTTCAAGGGGTATGAATTCTTTTGCAACCCACTGTATATACCCCTTAACATGTTAAAAAGAGACCATTTATACCAGTTGTATGAGGCCTGGTTGTCTGTTATTTTTTTAATTATGAGAGATTGAGGGATCATGGTAATGTGTTGTGTGTGGGATGTGTGAAAACATATATAATTCAGTGTCATTGCCAGGGCTGTTAATGTGTTCTGTCCTAGATTAGTCCGAGATAGAGGATTTAAAATGCATTCAATTGTGGCTCTTATAATTAAGACTTAGAAAATGTGAGTGTTGGTTTTGTATTATAAGACATGAGTGTTTATATAAGTTCATGAGTGTTTGTGTTTGCAGGGGAGGTGGAGAGTGGGAAAAAAATACGGAAGATTGCGGGAGGACGAAAAGGAACGGAGCATCGTCATGTCGGCCACACAGCACACGTTCTCTGCATGGCCATTTCCTCAGATGGCAAATATCTGGTAATACGACATAAATGCAGAGCTAGTTCACGTCGTAATGCTTCCTTTAGTTCCACTTAGTTACAATGTGGGTTTCTCTGAGCAATTTTTGCAGAGAGGCCAGAAGATGACAGCCATGCATTTTTAAATGCAGATTTGTACACAGCATTGTTTAGATGAATGAAATGGCAGTTTAGTGGTTTACAATACAAACTTTGGGGTTTACAATACTAAACGGGAACCTGCACTAATTGGCACATCATTTTACACATTACACGTCTATTTTCCCAGTACATTTTTGCACATGTCTTTTCGATTTTTTTTCTATTTATATATAATGCCATGTGCACTTTAAGGAGGAGCTTAAATCTCGTTATATGATGTATACGGTGTATGCGGGGTATAATGACAATAAAGGCTTTCTATTCTATTCTAATTGAGATTCATAAATCACCTGTTTGTTGTATGTTTGTTGTACTGCTGCCACCCTGAGGTGAAAATGGATACTGCGGAAAGTTTGGTTGTGGACAACCTGTAAATATTTAATCCTTGTCGACACTTCGTACAGCCATAATGTAGGGTTTAAATTTGTGGAAGATGTTCTAGAATTTTTTTTTCTAAAAGGCTGCTGAGTTATTAGTTATTTATACGTATCGGTTTTACTATTTAGTGCACGTCCGCTTGTCTCGATAGTCATTTGACGGTCACTGAATATTTTTTTTACGGAATAGATTAATATCATTTCGAGGTCACTGGCACTTTTATTTATAATGATTTGGTTTGTCTTTAATAGGCCACAGGTGATAAGAACAAGCTGATCATGATTTGGGAAGCTGCGACCTGTCAACACCTTTACAAATTCACAGGACACAGAGATGCCGTATCGGTAAGTGGTAGCACCCTGCTGTCAGCCACCTAATTCAACAAGTCACTGTTAAAGTAGAAGATGAACTTTATATAAAAGGCTCACACTTGTCATCATGTCAAAAAAGATCAGTGATTTTTTTTTTTTTACTACTTTAAGTGATGTATAGGACAGAAGCACCATGTAACCCAAGAGAACTGAGCTCTCAGACATCTGTTACCACAGTCTAAGGTCTTAATTAGCTTCTTAGGGCTATGACTTGTTCATAGCTCCCGTTTGGAAAGGTCAGGTGGTGCATATTTCAAAAGCTCTATAAATACTTTTAAATTATCAAACAGTGTTCCAGCAATCAGTAACCACTGACCCTGCAAAGCTCTTGACTGGAAAATTCAGCTAGTTCATGCCCACTAGAAGGATATTATTAGGCAGCCATCTTAATTTGTAATAAACATATTGAAGTTAGGCTTAGTGTTTAGCACGTTCTCCTCTCAGCACTAGGGATTCCCGGTTCGAATCCCCATCTGGGTGGAGTTTCCATGTTCTCCCCGTGTCTGCGTGGGTTTCCTCCGGGTTCTCCGGTTTCCTCCCACAGTCCAAAAACATGGATCAAGTCGAGTGAATTCTCAAAATTGCCCCATATAGAGTGTGTCTGTGTGAGTGAGTGTGTGCCCAGCGATGGATCGGCGCCCTGTACTGGGTCTATCTGCCCAGCGCCCGAGATGTTCTCCCCTGGATGGGCATGGGGAACCCCACCACGACCCTAATAGAGGATAAAGCGGGAGATAATGAATGAATACTGCAGTTAGCAATAATAGTGGAAATAAAAAAAATGCTTATAGAATTGGCAGAAGTTTGGGAGAAGATCTGCAGAAAAGGTTTTTCTACAAACATTTGTAAAGAAACCGAAGAGTTTCTTAGGTTTTAACGCACCTCAAGATCAAAAAGTCTACCTCAGGATGTGCAAATGAAGGAGCTTCCACAGTCCTCACAGTCTTCTAACTGACTGACCACTTCAGCAATATCTGAAAACTTGTGCAGAGCAGTGTGTACAAGATAACTCTGGAAAAAATGTCTATAATTTGACCCAGGCCATTGCACATTACAATAAAAAATGGACTTTTATTAATAAAAAGACTAAAAACTATGCCTAAATATGTTTCTGTAATTTTTAAAAGCTTTTATTATTTTATTTGAATTCTTTTAGGGATTGGCCTTCAGGAGAGGCACACATGATCTGTATAGCGCGTCCCATGATCGCGCAATTAAAGTGTGGAATGTGGATGAGAATGCATATATAGAAACTCTGTAAGTACGAACAAATCTTGAAGCCCCCTGTAGCATCAGACTGAATTTGACTTGTGGTATTAATTTCTTTGAATCATCGCTTATCAGATTCGGGCACCAGGACGCAATTACTGCTTTGGACTGCCTCGGGCGAGAACGGTGTGTGACGGCAGGAGGTCGGGATCGAACAGTAAGAGTGTGGAAGATTGCAGAGGAGACGCAGCTAGTCTTCCACGGCCATGAGTAAGTGTCCTCATTTAAATTTTTTTTTACGTGCAGTCCAGTCACATGAGCACAATGTGAATTGGCCCTAATGCAAGACTGTTGTAAAGTAATTTCAGTACAGTACTCGGTAATGTTGTGAACATTAATGTAGTCTTTCTTTAAAGGAGCTCTATTGACTGCATTCAGCTCATCAATGAGGAACACATGGTTTCAGGAGGAGATGATGGGTATGTCAGTATTACCCTTACTGTGCTTTTGGAATCTGCTGCAGTGCGAGTTTTATATTTATAAAGAAATACCTATAATTATCTTATAGCAAAAACAAAAGTTTTCATTCAGTATAAACAAGTAAATATAGCAAAGTTTAAATCATATTTAATATAGTTAAAATAATAATCATATCATTGTTTGTGGCCTCAGGGCGGCACGGTGGCTTAGTGGTTAGCACGTTCGCCTCTCAGCGCTAGGGATTCCCGGTTCGAATCCCCATCTGGGTGGAGTTTCCATGTTCTCCCCGTGTCTGCGTGGGTTTCCTCCGGGTTCTCCGGTTTCCTCCCACAGTCCAAAAACATGGATCAAGTCGAGTGAATTCTCAAAATTGCCCCATATAGAGTGTGTCTGTGTGAGTGAGTGTGTGCCCAGCGATGGATTGGTGCCCTGTCCTGAGTCTATCTGCCCAGCGCCCGAGATGTTCTCCCCTGGATGGGCATGGGGAACCCCACCACGACCCTAATAGAGGATAAAGCGGGAGATAATGAATGAATACTGCAGTTAGCAATAATAGTGGAAATAAAAAAAATGCTTATAGAATTGGCAGAAGTTTGGGAGAAGATCTGCAGAAAAGGTTTTTCTACAAACATTTGTAAAGAAACCGAAGAGTTTCTTAGGTTTTAACGCACCTCAAGATCAAAAAGGCTACCTCAGGATGTGCAAATGAAGGAGCTTCCACAGTCCTCACAGTCTTCTAACTGACTGACCACTTCAGCAATATCTGAAAACTTGTGCAGAGCAGTGTGTACAAGATAACTCTGGAAAAAATGTCTATAATTTGACCCAGGCCATTCCACATTACAATAAAATATGAACTGTTATTAATAAAAAGACTAAAAACTATGCATAAATATGTTTCTGTAATTTTTAAAAGCTTTTATTATTTTATTTGAATTCTTTTAGGGATTGGCCTTCAGGAGAGGCACACATGATCTGTATAGCGCGTCCCATGATCGTGCAATTAAAGTGTGGAATGTGGATGAGAATGCATATATAGAAACTCTGTAAGTACGAACAAATCTTGAAGCCCCCTGTAGCATCAGACTGAATTTGACTTGTGGTATTAATTTCTTTGAATCATCGCTTATCAGATTCGGGCACCAGGACGCAATTACTGCTTTGGACTGCCTCGGGCGAGAACGGTGTGTGACGGCAGGAGGTCGGGATCGAACAGTAAGAGTGTGGAAGATTGCAGAGGAGACGCAGCTAGTCTTCCACGGCCATGAGTAAGTGTCCTCATTTAAAAATTTTTTTACGTGCAGTCCAGTCACATGAGCACAATGTGAATTGCCCCTAATGTAAGACTGTTGTAAAGTAATTTCAGTACAGTACTCGGTAATGTTGTGAACATTAATGTAGTCTTTCTTTAAAGGAGCTCTATTGACTGCATTCAGCTCATCAATGAGGAACACATGGTTTCAGGAGGAGATGATGGGTATGTCAGTATTACCCTTACTGTGCTTTTGGAATCTGCTGCAGTGCGAGTTTTATATTTATAAAGAAATACCTATAATTATCTTATAGCAAAAACAAAAGTTTTCATTCAGTATAAACAAGTAAATATAGCAAAGTTTAAATCATATTTAATATAGTTAAAATAATAATCATATCATTGTTTGTGGCCTCAGGGCGGCACGGTGGCTTGGTGGTTAGCACGTTCGCCTCTCAGCGCTAGGGATTCCCGGTTCGAATCCCCATCTGGGTGGAGTTTCCATGTTCTCCCCGTGTCTGCGTGGGTTTCCTCCGGGTTCTCCGGTTTCCTCCCACAGTCCAAAAACATGGATCAAGTTAATTGAATTCTCAAAATTGCCCCATATAGAGTGTGTCTGTGTGAGTGAGTGTGTGCCCAGCGATGGATTGGCGCCCTGTCCTGGGTGTATCTGCCCAGCGCCCGAGACGTTCTCCCCTGGATGGGCATGGGGAACCCCACCGCGACCCTAATAGAGGATAAAGCGGGAGATAATGAATGAATGAATGAATGTTTGTGGCCTCATGACAGTTACCCAGATCACATAAGCCCCTGCTCCACTCATCTCCTATCTTATATCCACAGCGCCGTCTTATGATTTTAAAATCGGGCAACTGTGGGCCAGTTAAGCAAGGTGCTATGATTAAGGGCTTTATTTATTTATAAAGGATTTTTGTGTTTCTAGCTGTGTGGCTATCTGGTCTGTGAACAAAAAGAAGCCATTAGCCACAGTAAGGCGGGCCCACGGAGTCCATGGCAACAAGGGTATGGAGGAACCAAACTGGGTGTCTTCAGTGGCAGCGTTGCACAACTCGGACACTGTGGCATCAGGTACCTCAGGTGTAAACGCACACACATGCATATGAACACAATAGCACTTACACATGTATTTTACTTGCTGTATGGAATATAAAAAGCCATGTATGTTTGAGATTGAGTCTCTTTCTATTTTGCTATCCTCCCATACAGACCTTCAGACACTTTATTGTGAACAGCGTTTATCTGCTTTTCATGTGATAAGAGAAATGTTAACTCCTTTACTTTTTATTAACATAGCACCCGTTTATTTCCTCCTCAGGCTCCCATAATTCAGCTGTGCAGCTGTGGAAGTGTGGGCCAGGTTTCAAAGGCTTGGAGCCACTGTTCAGCATCCCAGTGGTGAGCATTTAATTCCAAATGTAATTTTACTTCACAGATCAGAAGTAGATGGGGACCTTAAATTAACATTACTGCCTATGTAGCATCTCGCTGAAGCAGCTGCTAAAGCTGGGGCTGAGAAGTGTTACTCTGATAATTACACATTTTGTATAAAATATAAAAGGGAAAGTGCTAATCTGGGGCTTGTTGTATAGTGGGAGGTAGCAAACGGGTGTAAAATGTTGTTAGAGGTCAGGTCCCACTTCACATGAAAGTCCTGTGTGTTGGTTTTTTTTTATACACTCTTGGGAATGTGTCCATTACTTTATTTGTCCCAGGTGACACTATAATCTGTGTTTGGTTGAATCATTTAAAGACACAAGAAGAAAGATGTTATGATCTTTTTGACAGTTTAATTTTGCACCCAGTTATTAGTGTGAAGGCCAATAAAGTGAACCATATATTGTAACAATTGATTACTATATCCTTATGCAACAATACTATATATATATATATATATATATATATATATATATATATATATATATATATATATATATAATGTTAGGAACTGTATACTTATTGGAAAATCTTTTCTCTTGCAGCCTGGTTTTGTGAACAGTTTAAAATTCTCCAATACTGGCAAGTTTTTGGTGGCTGGTGTCGGCCAGGAGCACAGGTTTGTTATTAAATTTTACAAGAATTCAGCATACAGCTAAATTCTTTTACAAAATGTTGTTAATAGTAGTTTAATGCAAGTATTGACATGATGTGGACACATGGTGGCGCAGTTGCTTTGTGTCTGTACTGTGTTTCGCGGAGCTGCTGCTCATATTTTTCTGTTTTTATTTTTGTCAGGCTTGGCCGGTGGTGGAGAGTTAAGGAGGCAAAGAATGGACTTTACATCATTCCTCTTAAAAGACAAACTAATGAAAGCCTGATTGAACAATAACATATGTTTATACATTACTAAATGCGTTTCTTTCTTTGTTGTTTTTTGTTTTTATTTCTTCAGTATTACATCACCTCATATCCTTGAATTAAGGATTAAACTTGAGTTTAATTTAAGTTTTTTTTCTTTCTTTACAACATTAAGAAAGTCAGGCCCTTTCTGACATCCCATGCTGCCGCTGTTGGTCCAAGTCCTCATGATCACTCATCCACAGCAGTGCTTGTTGGACTTCCATCTTGTACAATGAAGCCTCTTACAGCTGATCCAGAAACTATTTGGCTTGTCTTTCCGTAGTTGTTTGCATTCATAAGCAAGCCCTTACACCAGCACAAAGAAAATTCTATAGATATGTTTCTTAATGAATGCACACCGACCTGTGCACAGCACTCTAACGACTATCTTTACCTGACTCATGTCCATGAAATTGATGTTTCCAGTTACACTTTCTTTTCTAGAGAATTTTGTCATTTATTTCCTAGTTGCATACATTGTGTTGTAAAGGAGGCTTTTCTGCCTAACTGGTTCCAGTTGCAGTAAATGTTACCAAACGCAAAATTTACTCATTAAAAAAAGATTTATTTACATATATTACAGAAAAAGCACTGACTGATTCACCAAAGTTCACATTTAAAAACATTCCTTTGTATTAGCTACTTTCAAACACTTCTCAAATGTGATACAAGGTTGTAGTTTTCAAGTCAAAGGAAATACTGACTATTTTTGTTCTTGCATTTGCACTAAACTACTGCATTGAAAGAAAGAGGAGATTTTATTCAAACACATAAATTAATTTAAACACATAAAGAACAATGTAGATCTGACAGCAATTTAACTTTACAAACAAAACACTTGACTGGTGTCTTTATTTTAAAGCTCCAGTCCTGAATGCGATGGATCTGTCAGGAAGCATTTCCAATAAGAAAGAACATACACATTAATTTATTACTCAGACTGAAGTCAGCAAAGTATTTGTGTTAAAAAAAGTAACTATACCCCAATGAAAAGTAATTATTATTGCACATATCAGAACCTTGCAGTCAATAATAATAATAAAAAAAAAAACTATCAATATAACGACACTTTTACACTCTGCAGTTAATTATCTAAAATGAGTACATTTGGCTTTTCTGGGGTGAAGTGACGGAGTAATACTGATGTCTTTCTGCATGTTAAACATGTAAGTATCAAATCTATGGATCGTTCCGTTTGGTTGACCCATAGTAGAAAAAACTTGATGGTTTTTCTGATTCCTGATCTGTGATAAAACAGGAATGTTCCTCTTGCAGTTTAGTTTTGTATTCACTGGATAAAACATATTCCTAGTTTGTATGATTCCTAGTTTGCAGTTTTAAGTTGCATCGCTTAACTCTTATTTGAGCTTTAACATCCCAGTAAAACATCTTTGAGGGCTACAATAAGTAAGTATGTCTCCAGGGGCCTACTGATTTCACAACACTTTATTTTTAAAAGCAATGTGACAAATGCTGCTTACTGTTCACTGGAAAAATATCTTTTTATATCTCGTATGCCATGTTTCAATTTGATAAACAAATCACATTTCTAGAGTCTTGTAATTTAAAGGTATATGTACATTTGGATAAGTATGGGTGGCCTGCACAGACACAGAATTAACCCAAACAAGCCACAGGTGAGATCGATTGCCTTACTCACTTGTATGACTTCATTTGCAGTTCTGTCATCATAGTAATGTCCTAGATGACATGCTGACAACCTAAAGCAGCTTCCCCTCAGGTTTTCTTCTTTAAACTTCTTTTTGCTTTGAATGAAGATTTTATCTGTTGCTTTCTGCAAAAAAATTCTTGTGGTTGAAAAAAAAATCACTACTAAATTTATCTTGGCTTGAAAGAATAAATCATGCAGAGTGCATTAGAATTGGTTTTGCAGTATATCCTAAAATGTATCTACACCACCTGATCTATAATGCTTTTAGACCCAATAGTGCTGTAACTGTAGTCTTACTAAGGCAATGTCAATGTCTGTTCTAAAATCTATGAAATAGCTGCATTAAATACGGGTGCTTAAATCTAACCTTGTGCTTTTTGCATAAAAGGATGGGAAACATCCTGGACTGGGCATCAGTTCCTCACACAAACATTCAAAATGGTAATGTATTGAAAACTGCATATCCCCCTCCTTCCATAAAACAGCTAACAAATAACTGGACTACATATGTATTAGCAAGTGCACCAGACTGTCCTGTAAAAAGCATTAGGAACACATTTTCCTGGTATCTAGTTTGCCTGCTAATTGCATGCAACCTAGCTAATATAGAGACCACTTCTCACTGTTGGTGTAATCTAATGTAGTCTTGGTATACTATACAATCATAGATTTCTATTCTATATAGCAGCCTGATGTTCATCTTGTGCTGCAGTTGGCCACTTGGTTGACTAAGTTCTAATGAGTAAGGAAAAGTCAAGTCACTTGTGATGCAACCTAGACTGAGGGTACTACAGGAAGCGCAAACTTGGGAAATATTCAAATACTTGTTGTTAAACACCATGCCACGTGGCACGAATTCTACCCTATTAGTTCCTACTAGCACAATGTTTCATACTGTAACATTCACAAGACGTTAAGAAACACTGGGCAGGTCAAGTATTTTTCTACAGCACAAGTGCCTGAAGCAGCAGTCCTCACAGAGGAGGATGCCATCACCACAAATTTATCCGCCACATCACTGAGAGATAAGTGTGTGTGCTTCTGTTAGTGCTCAATTCTTCTTCACAATGACGATGTTGTAGAGTCCACTACCTCTCGTCCATTGCACACCGTAGGAACCACGGTTGCGGCCGATGCTGTGGACAAAATATTTTTATAGTCAGATTTGTTTACTTGCTACCGAATAACTAAATATCAAATACAATGTCTTAACTAGAAATCTGATGCAGTGTATTTTAATAAATGGATATTGGTGGTGTGCTGCAGCCTCAAATGCTTCTGTGTAATTAGCTACCCTGTGAGTAGGTGGAGCTGGGGGCCGTTGCAGCTGTAGAGAACCGGTTTTCTTTGGCCCTTAACATGGTGACGTTCTTCTGTGGTTGGAACAATATGATATGGATTTTAGGTGCAAAGAGGCAGCCAAGCACCACTGAGCCACTCAAGCTCACTGAAATGCACATGGTGGTGGTCTGCACCTGTTGATACAATAACATTACAACAGTTATATAAGCATTTATAAGGATTTTCAGTCGAGATGGAGTTTTTAGTAAATACAAGAGATGAGAGACAAAGATGTAAACATTTTTGCTTACAGCTGTAAACAGATTAATACTAGGATTCATTAAAGAGACTGGTGGGAAGAAACTGTTGCACATTCTGCATATGAGTGTGCAAATGCTTCACTGCCTTGTGTGTGTGCATTATTTAACCCCCCCCCCCCCCCCCCCCCACACAAGGAATATGTCAGCAATTTGCCTGCTGAAAATATATATTCCATCTGTTTTGTTTGTGCAAATGCCCCATGTAACAAACAGCACTCATTTGGAAGTGTTATGTCCTTAAATGTTGGGTTCCATTAAAAAGGCCAGGCTTGACGGGCACCTAAGTGCTTTGGAAGGAGTGCAGAAAGAAAGGAAAACAGGTTTCTCTTTGTTCACTAGATAGTCGTTGCTGCCCAGGGTGCTGCTGTGAAGCACACATCTGTGAGATGCAGGTCTATTATACACAGAATTCATTAAAACTCTAGTTCAAGCTGTTTTCAAACTTTTTATTAGCTGTGTTTCAACATTCCTGCCACAGGGTTTATGAATATATTTTAGGTTGCTGTAAACATGCAATTGATTTTCATAACAAAGCCTTGATTTACATCTGTGATACGGTTTCATTTAGTGTTGAACTACAGAAACTCTAACTAAAGATGAAAAACAGAGTACATTATGAGTATTTAAATTATGCAGGAATAAATAGCAAAATCCTTTTTCTTATTAATGCAAATTGGTATGGGTATTTGGTATACGCATATAGGTGTGTTTAATTTTTTCTTCTGTGGAAATAATTCCCAAATGTCTGTTTAATTCTGTGAAAATTTATAACATAATGGTTCCTGCAACCTAAGTGCACTGGATGGGCAAGTATGAATTATTTAAGCATTTGAAATATCTGCTGGGGACTGCACAGTGGAGCAAGTAGTTAGTGCTTTTTGCCACACAGCGAAAAGATCCTGGTTCTTTCCCCTGGTTGGGTGGACATGTTTGTGTGGGTTTGTTCAGAGAGCATGTTTGTTCAGAGTTTTTGTGGTCCAGCACATCTTACATCCCTAATTAGAATAAGCCACATCATTAATAACTTAATAAAATAATACATTTATAAAAGGCTTTTAGAAATTTATAAATAATATTTATATATATTATAATATATAAAGCTATTTAAGCTTTTAAAATTCTTCACTAACTAAACTAAATTACTTTTGGTGACAACTCTAACATATTTAAAAAAGTATATTCATATTTACAGTATCATAAATCAGTATCTCATATTTAAATCTCACTTTTCCCTTCTTTATTTTGTCTGTTGTTTAATTGCATAGAATAAGACCCCACCTTCATATAAAAAGTCTTAAAAGTGTTTAATAATTTAATTCAGGCTAAGTGGTTAGGATGGATTTTCTACATTTTCCTTATGTTTTATATTGCCTGTAGGTTTGTTGAGATCATGAGAACCAGGCAACAGAAATGATTTGATTGTGATATTTTATTGACTTTGTTTTCTTCTCATAATCCTGTTTTTCCTTTTTGATTCTCTCTTTAAATTGCATTGATGTGTGGTGGATGCTTTATGTAGAAAGACCTTAAAATGTTTTTTTTTTACCAATGCTCACCTGTTAAACTTCATCAACTATTTTTGTTCTCAGAAATCTTTGTTTGTGCCATGATATTCTTTCCTAAAGTTTTGAAGATCAGATTTTAATAGGTTCTTGTTCTTTGATTAAATAAGACACCCTCTCACATCTGATTGTCATCCCATTGATTAAACACACCTGACTTCAATTTCACCTTTTAACTTTTCTGCTGAGTCTAAAGGTTTACATAGTTTTTAAATGTTTGACTGAATTGTTTTAGGACTGGTTTTAAAATCTGTTTTAGACCAAAATCCCTGAAGAAATCTTCAACTCTTGACTCCATCAATGACAAAGTAAGACTGACTACAGACTTTAACTTTGGGTTTTTATATTTGTACTTAATTAGATATCTGTAATTAGATTGGATCTGATAGTTAAAAATGATCAGACATTAGTAAGCCGAGTAAATACTTTACATAGTCCATTGTCATACTCAGATTCATTTTGATAGCAGAGAAACATTTTAAGTCTATTATTGGTAAACATTAATTTAGTATAGCATTCATACTCACCCTGTAGTCACTCGCAGTGACATAGAAGATTGGCTGAAAGGCCAGCCAGATGATGCAGGTGGTGTACATGGTGAAACCAATGAACTTGGCTTCATTAAAGTTCTCTGGGCACTTTCTGGTCTTAAAGGCATAAAATGTGCAGAGGATGATGAGAATGCAGTTATAAGTAAGTGATACCAGCATGCTGGAGTCCAGGCTGTTGCACTTTAATGTTACCACGTCACGTCTTTCTGGACTCATTTCCTTCCTGACGCCTGGTGTTTCCACTAAGAGCCACACCAGTGCCACTATCAGCTGGGCGGAAATCAGAGCACCACAGATTGCTACTTGAGATGCCGGACTAATGAACCGAGGGCGCTGGGCACCATCCCGGACACCTCCGAAAATCCTAGCGATCCTATTGGTCTTGGTGAGCAGAGCAGAATAGCACACGGCAAATGAAGTACCCAAGCCGAGGCGTCGCAGAGCACAGACAACTGCTGACGGTTTGGCAATGTAGATAAATGTCATGGCATAGCATAGAAGCACCCCAGACAGGAGGATATAAGACAGTTCACGGCCACTTGCCTTGACGACAGGGGTGTCATTATTATGTAAGAATACTCCAGCAACTGCCAGTGTGCACATCATCCCAAGACAGGCAATAGTCACTGGTCCTACTGCCCACGCATCTGACCAGTGGATGTATTCCTCTGGAAGCTCATAACAGCCCGTTAGGTTGGCCAAAGGCCATTCTCCAAAACCACAGTCCTCACACGTGAATTCATCCAAAAGGTATTGATGGGGCTGGCAGGGAATACAGATCCAGCAACAGACATCTCCTGGCTGCATGCTCTTGGCCTCATTAGGGTGACATGGGTCACTGCACTGGGAGGTGGGCATTGTTCCTCCAGCCCAATTTAAAATACTAGTGTTAAGGACAAGTCCTTGGGTCCAGTAACCCACCTTCCTGTAGAGATACCTGCCATTTTCTTGGCTATACTGGAAGATGTTGTATCGTCCAAGGCTATCACCAATAGAAGTGAATCGCACCACGTTTTCAGTGTCCGTGGGTCTGAATGGAGCTAGAAACAAAATTCAGTGGAAGATTTAATGAAAATCAATGAGAGTAAAAAGTTCACTTGTATTAATTGTTCTACATCTTACAAAAGCTTACAGATTTACAAAGCAGTTACCTTGCATATGGTTTTATTGAGTTTTTTGGAAGCTGCATTGGTCTGTAGTGACCAAGTTCTCTTGTTTTGACAATCATTATTGTGTTTGTTCATAATTATGGAAGACAAGTGGCACATTAAAAGTGCAGATTTAAAAAACATTAAGTTGAAGTCCTTAAGGATGAAATTTAAATTAGCAATATCTGATAAAGTTATAAGGTTTGATAGAATTTATAATCTAATTCATTTAATAAACTGTCAGCTATATCAGGTTCTTTATTTGAAATACTATTTAATTTAACTTTACTCTTCTGTAGAAGTCAACATTTTACAAAAAAAAAAATCAACATAATCTGCAAAATACTCACAATACTTTGCTTTTTACATATATGGGGCACAATTTCTTTCATGCTGCCTCCAGCAATGCTTTTAAACAAAACTCTTTGAAAAAATCTAAGCCATGGTTGCTAATTATTACCACCTTCTAGTCAAAAACACTATTGTGGATTCCTGCTGGCTGTGGAAGAGATCTTCATTATCGAAAACGAAAGGTTGCCTCTCAGATCACTCTAAATAGCTTCAAAATAAAAGCAGCTGGGGAGTGAGCTGCTTGTCTCTACTGATCTTGAGAAGATGAAACACTTATTAATGCTGTAAATCATCTAGTTGCATCTTTGATGTGAAACCATGATTTACTAAAGTGATGCTTGTAATGAAGACACATGGTGTAAAGCTAATGGCAGATTCAAAGGAATGGTCGTTATTAAGGTTTTTTTTATCTGGTGTTTTTTTCTTTACTGATGAGCTGATAATTAGTGGATTTAACCCTCAAAAAATAAACACTAAGTAATTACGGCCATGAATAAACACTTTCATGAGTTTAAGAATATGAAAACCCAGTAGGTGCCAATTAGAATTATGCAAATGAGATTATGCTTATTGGTCCCTCCAGCTTTTGGTAATTGCGACACATTTCAGTTCTCCTGGGTAAAATGTTCCATCAGAAGCCTGTCATATGCCAAGTGAACTATCATTTACACTGAATGATCATAATGTATACTGTGCACATACAGATGCAACTGGAAAAAATTGTGAAAGTTAATCTTTTATGTAATTTAAAAGGTTGAAATTTGATATTTCATACACTATGGGGTTGATGGCTCCCACTGAGCTATCAACCCCATGGTGTATGAAATATAAAATTAGTGGTCGGGATAGCTCAGTGGTTGGGTTGTCGGGCTATAAATTTGAAGGTTGGGGTTCATGTCCACTGAAGTTACTATGGTGGTAATGTTTTAAGCATTTTCCTCATTTGGGCATTTAAATTTTTACTAAACTAAACATTTAACCTTTAGTAATCAACAAGGAAGTATGTCCACATATCTTTGACTATATGTTGTCATCGTTAAGTCTCAAATATATACATTTGTATACACATTTTTGTAACTATTATGAACTATTATAATAAAATTCACAGATTGTAGTTATATTAATATTTTTAGCTCTTATTTCACTTACCATCAAATTTGGTCTTAAGGATAAATTCACGGTAGAACCTTTTGCCATTTCCTGGTTTCATGGCATCACACACTCGTGTTGTATTAGGGCACACAGCCTGCCGCATATTGTGCAGTGCATGCGCCATGGCATACACTGCATTCACCACAAACATGATCTTCGATTCTTGCTTAAACGATCCATCCCTTAGGCTGTATCTGGCGCACCCTGGTTCGTGTAGCTGACATCCAAACTTGTGCTCCCAGAATTCTCTAAACCAAGGGTTGCGGGTGTTGAGATCAGGAGTTAGCTTTGTAAAGTAGTCCTCAAACTCCCGAATCGAGTAGGATGCAAGTTCAATAGTGAAGGCTCCATTGGCTGCCTTCTCGCTGCCTTGTACCACACTTTCCTGTGCACCCCAGCCGTCACTTGCCACCCAAATGAAGCTGACATTCATGCGTGCAGCTGCCACCAGCAGCTCTCTGGCATCCTCGCTGCGTGTAAACAGGATCACCACTTTGGCATTGGCCTTTTGCTGGAGAGACCTGATTACAGTCTCATAATTAACTCGGTTCATAGAGCGACTAACTTTCACTGATGTAGCAATGCAAATCTGGCGTACACGTGCCTCTTGCTGAAAAGCATCTATGCCTGTCTCGCCATAATCACCTTCAGAGGCTACAGTGGACACGTAGGTCCAGTTAAAGTAGCGAAGTATCTCAGCAATTGCTTTCGCCTGGTAGAAGTCTGGTGGTACAGTTCGGGCAAAGTAGTCATATCGTGATTTGTCACTCAGTTTGGCACTTGTTGAGGCATAACTGATCTGAGGGATCTGGAAAAGCCGCAAGAGGTTCGCCACCTGAAAAGAAAAGAATAGAGCTTCTTGAAAGACCAATCACCAAAATAAGTGCAGTTTAAAACCTGGCCAAAAAGGAATTTACTCAATTTTATTAGGCAAGTTTTTAAGCAGCCAATATTCCCAATGTTTTTCCCTCTTTTGTAAAAAATAAATAAATAAATAAATAAAAATACCAGTGGTATATTTTATTGTACCACCAAAGCAGGTAGTATCCTATCACAGTCCAAAAATAAAGGATTCAAAGTAAACTGACGGCTACAAAGTTCCTCTATCCAAATTGCCCCTATATAGTGTTGGTGTGTGTGTCGGCGATAGACTGACAACTTGTCCTGGGTGTCCTGACAGCATCTCCCCAGTGTCTGAAACGTTTTCCTCTGGATGGGCATTAAGCAGAAGATGACCAGATGAAACGATTTCCCAAATCTTAAAAAAAAAAAAAAATTCTGCTCCCTCTGCAAATTGAAACGACAAGCAGAACCATGTGGGAGCGCTGGAAAATGACGGTAACCTTGGTGGCGCTAAGCACTCAGCTATGTTAAGCCACTCACATTAACACAGGCCATTTGTACATGGCTTCTCAGGATGATTGGGCTCCTTTGGAATCAATCTTTGCCTTTTATAATTTAATGACTTACAATAAGAGGAGAAGCACGGACTGACCTCGGGTCAGCATGTTTGCTCTGGGACTCTCAATGTGCTTGCTCAATGAATCTACTGTGTCTCAGCAGGTTAAATAATAAAAAAAAAAACCTTTAAGGTTAATGTGCAATTTAGTCTAATTCAAATCCCAATATCAAGTTCTTAAAGCAAATCTGTTCCAATTCCTCCCTCAGACATGCTGCCATCATTAGAAGGAGTGGATGAGGCCAAGAATTTTTTCACACATAACTGCAAACTGAAATAGATGTTCTGTATGTTCTAATTTCAAACCTTTCAAACAAATTCCTTGCTGTTTATACTGTGTTGAGATACTTAAAAAACTATATTTGAGATACTAGATTATAGGATTTGAGATACCAGATTACTATACTAGATTATATTTGGCCATTACAGATGGATCGCAGGCAAACTGAGAAAAACATGCAAGCATGTTACTTTTAATGTAGTATATACTCAGTGAGCAGTACAGTGCAAAAGGCAAATGGTCACATAAAAGACATGAATCAAATTTAGCTGATTTCATTATTTAGAGTAACCTACAGTATTCTGTCTAAGCACTAACATGCGGCAGAGACGTCTTCTCCTGCACTGTTAGAACTGCTTATATTATACACAACCCCATTCTGATCATTTCACTTTCTCATGATTGTGTTTATAAACACCTGTCCAAGTTCCTGTCAATAGCTTCTTGCCTTTACATGTAGGCTTCATATATATTTTAGCACACATATTTTACCTGTTTATTTATTACTTCTTAATTTTTATTAACTTCCTACTTTGTTATATTATTTACAGCTCTGTCAGACTAGTTCTTTTTTTAACACTACTCCTCCACCTACAAAAATAAATGAATGCAACACACCCACATTCTAATTCAGTACTTTTATGTGCCTGAGACACCACTACTCTTGCATTTCCCTTTACTCTCACTACTGTGTTCCTACATACCTATGCTGTTTTATTATAATTTATCTCAATTGTATTTAAATTTATACACCGGTGTACAGAGAAGCTGTTTACTTATTTTAAATGCAGTGTACTTATATTCCAAGGACTTTGTCCTCTTGGAGTCTAAAGCAAAGGCTCTTTGGTCATAAATATGCTCCATTCAGCCTCTTGTCTCTCCAAGTGTGTCATTTTGCTCACTCAGCACGGCATCTCTGCTTTTTCATTTCTTGTCCTTGTTTATATTTATCTTCTATATTGCCCTTTTTCAGTTTCTTTTTATTAGGTTTATAGAAGTACAGAATTTCCATTGTGAATCTTTCTGAAATCACAAAATACCCACAATTCCACAGACCCTTTCTGCATTACTACGCAGAACTTCTGAATCCATAAGATGTTGCTTACATCTAAAAGTTAGTACTTCTGAATTTTAAGAAAGATTAAAAAAATACTATTCCAAAAGTACTATCAGAAGCGCAGCTTTCTCATGTCCACAATTTTATTCCAATGATACTATCTATAAATAAATACTTACTGGTTACATAAGTACCAAGTACTTTGTACTTTTGTGAGAATATTATATTTATTATATTTATTTATTTTACATTTTTAAAAAGGGCTTAACCTCTTGACATAAGACATAATGAACCATAACATTAAAAACACTTAAAAAAAAAAACCTTATTAATTTTCCATACCACACAGATGCACATTGTATTCTTAATTACAGGCTATAGTCTGGTATAATTTGATTGATGAATCATTCTTAGCACAGTAGTGACATGGGCATGGTGCTGGTGTTTGTGTGGGTTGCTGCTAAAATCTTTAAGAACTTACTGTCCACTCTATTAGACACATGTACCTTAGTGCTTCATCTTATGAATGTGATGTCTGTGACAGTAACTCATTCCAATGCTGCACAGCTTTTGTTTGTCATCCTATAGGCAAACTGTTTTCACAGAAATTTGCTGTTGGTTAGACATTTGTGGTTGTTAAGATATTCTTAGTTCAGCAGTGACTCTGAGGTGTTTTAAAAATGCCTGATCTATTCTTACCAGTGCACACACATTAAATTCCCCCTGCCACATCAGTGTCATTGTAGTGTTATAAACCACTCGCCCAATTACAATGTGGAAATGTGAAACTACAAAGTGCATATTTATGGTAATTTGAGCTGATTAAATGGACAGTGTAGGTAAATTTAAGGGGAGGATTTGAATGATTTTTAATGTAAATGCTCATATAGCTTATGAGTTTATAATGAAATGACCGGGGTTGATTAAATAAGAATGGCATATTTGGTTTTGTAAAATCTGTAGCTTGTTGTGAACAAACTAACTCTGCTCATCACTAATGATGTTGACTCATATTAAACTATTCCACTTGTTCCCCCCTCCCCCCTCTTAAGAGATTCCATGTGTAAAATGTGAAGAAATATTAAATCTTTGTGTCACATGAGCAGATTTCCAATGCAAGTATTAACTAACATCATATATCTTAGGCAATAAGTACAAAAGTTTGCATAGTACATTGTGTTGTGCACCCAGTACAATGCAAGCAGACAACAGTGTATGCTATAGATGTAAGACAGAAAAAAAAGTTCTAAGAGGCATAATTGGTAAGTGAGGTTCAGATAAAGGTAAACTAAGAGAGGGGAAATGAAAGGCATCAGATGATAAAGGTATAGCATTTTGACCTGCTGCATGTTTGTTAGTATGTGTGCAAGTAGATCTAGTGACGCACTTCACTTATTTCTTCTGTCGTGCTTTCAACATGAAAGACCCATCTGTTTTATCAACTCCTGCGCCAGGCGTGTGGGCTTCCCACACAGACCAGTTATAAAAAGTCCCTTCCACAGTCAGTCTGATGAAATGCACCTATTGTTGACTGCACAGGCTACAATTAGATCAAGAAAATGAATTTCTCATTCATAGGTTTACCGGTTGTTTGAAAGTCTCTGAATGTTCATTCCTGATTCAATGCAAAGCTAATGAAATGCTTTGGTCTCCTTTGACTTTGATGGTCTGGCATCCATCACATACCACATGTAGGGTAACACTTATTAGCATTCACTGTAAATCACCTCTCTTTACTTGTGACCTTCAAAAATATTATGTGTTTGGAACATAGTTATCACAAGTAATATTATCCTTACATAAAAATGATTTTATTTAATAAATGCATTTAATTAGACATACCTATTTAATTAGAAGCTTTGTTGGTACATTAATCAATTGCAGAAATTATAAATGCCTCCCTGTGAAAAACCACAAGTGAGTAACAATAGCCTTAGAATCTCTAACTGCTTCAATCAGAAGCTGTCAACTGTCAGTCAAATCCAAAACAGGTGTAGACTGGAATCATTAGAGCCGGATTGAAAACTCTGGAGTTAAATTGACTGGAAGCTGGGATGGAGATTGAGCTTTTGTCACATACAGAAGCTATACATGGATTTTAAGCACTGACATTAGTTATATAGAGTGATGAATGAGTGAGTATTGTGTCATCTATAGAATCTGTATTGATGAGTACACAAAGAATGCAGTGTTTTATGTTTTTGCCATGGTTCAGTTCTTTTCTTGTCGATCCTGCAATTGGTAGCTTATGTTAAGCCACTGAATAAATATAAATCATAATCTGAAACACAGTGGAACTCAATGGTATTACACTTTTCATGTTTTTCATCTTGCTCTTAAAAGATACCTCTTTGTGTCTGTTGAAACGTCTTTATTTGAACACGCAATCCATTTGAAAAGAGTGAAACAAACAAACAGATGAAAAAAAAACTCTCAAAATGGCTGCGACATGCTGTCATGTGCTGTCTGCTTTATATGCGTGTTCATTCTTGACATGTTAGCTCTGAGCTCATGCCGACATTGTGTCTTTGATGCCAGAAAACTTATAGAGCCCCAGACAGCCTGAGTCCTACTCTCAGTTTGTTCTTCAGTGGGTGGACAGGTGGCACAAGGTTTGCCAAGTGGCAAAATCCAGGGTCCCATATTGTTAGGCAGATGGAAGAAATGGCTGCGGGAGCCGTTGTAATTCCACCATTTGTGAGTAATGACACGGTCTCGATGACATTTTCTTGCCTTTTACAAGATTTTTTGAACCCCAGATGGAACATTTCAACACTACAAAAAACACAGGGCCTGTTTGCTGAAAAGTGGGCCACAGTGCTTCTCTAATTAATAATGACCAAGCGATAAAACTGTAGAACATTGCAAAGCATTGCAAAGAACATGCACTCAGAATGTCACATAAATTGCTCAAAAAATATTGCGTATGTAAATTCAAAATACAATTATTTCTGCAAACCATTTAATATATTTGATTGATATATTTGAATTTTGCAACTATGTTCGTTAAGTAACCTCTTTTTTAGACTGAAGGTGGAGGCCAACCAAGCCCATCATATTACAAACACATGAATAATTAATCCTACATCAGGTAGTGAAACAACTAACTACAGCTACAAAATACATTATTTAATTTATCTATAACATCTCGTCAGTCAGTTCTTTCAGATAATGTGCCACTAATGCTATTTAGCCATCCGTGACCGAAAGCTGCCTTTGTATTCTTATTTGTTCACAGTAACTATGAATATAAATAAGGCATTCTAGAAAAAGGATTTTAAAATAGCAGTTATCTATATTTATTTGACAATTAAGGCTCAAATGGAAAAATAGCCTGGGGTTATTCTAAGTTAAATCTATTCATGTTTAAATAGCTGAATTTATATTGGGTTTTTCCGTGTAAGGGTTCCTTATGTGGCCAGAGTTGAAAAGACAAACATAGTTTCAAACCTAATTATACAATAGGAGGCTAATTAGCAGCCGGCTGATTCTCTGGCACTGACAGCCTAAAGGAAGGAGCCAGTAATTAGAAACGCTTAGACCCTCAACATCTTGCTTTCTGTGGTGAAGAGCAGAAGAGCAGCCGGAGGAAATGACACTCTAGAGTCGACAGACCTTCAGGGTTGGAAGTCTGTATTCAGAAACTTCCAAACTACTAAAATGTTTTTAGTAAAGGCTTTTAAATACCAAAGTAGCCCAATCCATAATACTTTAAAAAGGCAATTCATTAATTTTAGTTTAATTAGACTGTTCCTATTCCTTGTTAGCTATAGGTTTGTGAGCCGGGTCATACCTACATACATGCTGATCTGCAATTTATAAAATAATAAACTAAACTAAAAAAAACAGCTGATTCTAGTCACAGGGCAATATTTTTTAGTGCATCAGGCAGCATTTTTTTTGGAAAATCGGTGGCAACCATGCATTTACAACATGCACAAACCTAAAGTTATATCTGAGATAAATAAATAAATGTGGATGTATTTTACATGGCTTATCAGGGGTGTCAATGGAGTTAACACAGGTGCTGGTAACTTTTGTGTTGGAAACTGTCCAAAGACAAGACCAATAAACTGTTAATACTAATTTTCCTGTGAGTGTTTGTTTAAATCAGTGTGTCCGTCTTGCAATAGACCTTTTCATGGTGTTTCTCCCCATTTACGCAATAAATAAATGAATAATCATAAACACTGAAATAAACCAACATACATCTTGATGACAGTCACTCAGGCAAAGATGCCTGAGATCTAAAATCATATTAAGTATTTAACATTTGCCAAGTCACTTTACCTGTATGGAGACATCACTGTATGAACCCCCGATCACTCCAGATATGGCCAGTGGTACATCTTCTGGTACTGGATTTGACCCATCAGGGCAAATAAAGCCAGGCTGGTGGACTTTGGTCAGAGACGCCCTGACAAACTCCAGTGATTGCTCCAGTGCATACGTGTCCTTCGAGCAAGTGTCCAGGATGTGGGCTCCCAGCTTAAGACCAGGCAAGATTCGGTTGTCTTGATTGATCTCGTCGAGTGCCAGTAACATGGCCTCCAGGCGTTGAATTCCACGTTGCTCATTAATTTTGCCACAATCCTGCATCCCCTCACCTTTCTCATGTATTGGAAACAAGCCACCTATAACAAGGTCGCCCTCCATGATGATCTCACGCTTGGTCCCTGGCAGTGCCGGGATATACCTGGGACTGGACTGGGTTGGGATGGGTGATCTCAGCAGGAAGAAAGCCAATAACGGGTGGATGAGGAAGTGAATTCTCATTAGTAGTACAGCCATTATTGTAGAGTAAGGGTGAGGATTTAAATATGTTGCCTCAGTAATGGTTGCATCCTTGTGAGGAGTCTGAAGCCCTAAAAGACCAAATTAGAAAATGTTACATGTGCAGAAGCAAGGTGCTGAAGTACAGGATTTAATAGACTAAAATGAATAAGAACACGGAGCAAAAGAGAAGGAAAAAAATATTGTATTAAAGATATTGGTAATCAGACATTTTGATGAATTCTATATATTTTTTATTTTTTCCTGCAGGCAGAGAGGTATTTAGAAGGCATATAACTTTAGCATTGATCAACAAATCTACATAAAACTACTAATCATATCTGAATGTACAACTTTAGAGTATATTAACTCAATAAACTCAGTGTCTTGAAGTGAAGACAGACTTTACTCCAGCACTACAAGCATAGACTATTACCTGTGTATTATAACCCCATTCCAAATATACATCTTACTTCATGCCAAACTTCAGCCCTTCATCTAATGAAGCAATGTTCTTATGTTTATTAAAGCCTTCTTCCTCAACCTCTGTTACCATGGAAACTGGAGACTGGCTACATTTGTGCAAAAAAAAGGTGCCATGATGAAGGTAAGCAGTATATAGCAATTAATTTGTGATCTTGTATTACTAACAAATATGTATGTCATGTTTAACAAAAGTTTTTTTTGGTGACTAAATATATGAAATCAGTCGTAAAATATAACTGATGTGTCATCTGAATGTGTGAACTAATCAAATTATGAACATTTAACATGCACAAGATGATGAATAATGGCTTACCTTTTGAATGAAATATAACATGAGCTGTTAATCGCAACAAGAGATGGGAGTTACACCTCTGATTAACAGGCTGAAATGGATGGTGTGTGCTGGCGGAAAGGTTCAACACCTCCAATCCTCTTTAATTGACTGTCATTTAATAACACAATACATCTGCTTTACTACACCTGGACCATGGTATTGATTTTGTTAAGCAGGACTGAAGTCAGTTTAAGAATAATATTAGATTAAATAATTAATTAATTGTATAAACCGTTTCATCATTTTATTTGGATGAGTATTATTAATAATATATTTTGATTGTATTACTTTTAAAAGAAATAAAGCCAATACATTTCCAGGATAGCCTATGAATTCCGGAGAGTACAATCCAATCATAGATCTATAGAGGAAACAACCTGGTACTTTAAAATTTTACTACATTTGCTATTAATCATTTTCTCTCCAACTTTTTTTTTCTCACGCTTCACCAACACATCTGATTTGGTGGTTTCACACCACTCGCCTTACAACCTATTAATTTAACTGGCTGGGTAACTCATGCTCATACACTAATTTACTTCTTTGGGGAAATTTATCATGGCCAGTTAATGTTTGAACGTGACAAAAAAATCCCTCACAGCAAAAGGAGAATACAACTCCTCACAGAAACTGTGCAATTTTCCTGAAATTTAAACCTGGAAACTTTATTCTGTGATGCATAAGTGCTAATCACGTTAGTAAAGAGTAAGAATGCCATTTAAAATACCAATAACATGTTTTACCAAAGGGCGGCACGGTGGCTTAGTGGTTAGCACGTTCGCCTCTCAGCGCTAGGGATTCCCTGTTCGAATCCCCATCTGGGTGGAGTTTCCATGTTCTCCCCGTGTCCGTGTGGGTTTCCTCCGGGTTCTCCGGTTTCCTCCCACAGTCCAAAAACATGGATCAAGTTAATTGAGTTCCCTAAATTGCCCCATATAGAGTGTGTTTGAGTGTGTGAGTGTACCCAGCGATGGATTGGCGCCCTGTCCTGGGTGTATCTGCCCAGCGCCCGAGACGTTCTCCCCTGGATGGGCATGGGGAACCCCACCGCGACCCTAATAGAGGATAAAGCGGGAGATAATTAATGAATGAATGAATGAATGAATGTTTTACCAACATTATTGTAATACAACAAAATATGTATTTTACCTAAAGGATATGGAAAAGTTTAACAATCCTTTTGAAATCAAAAAGCTTTTTATTACACATTTAAAATCTCCAAATTTATTCTCTGCAGGTTTTCAGTTCACTGTGCATCAAGGATCGTTTCATTTTTCTCAACTTCATCATCTATTTGGCTGATGGCTGTGCTGATCAACAAGAAGCGGCCGTCTGCGACTGCATCAGATGTTTAATAAGTATTAAAATGGAATCTTTCCTTTGCTCTCGGGAAGCAGATGGGACACGACGTATATGCACACGGTACATGCACAGGTCAGTGCAAATCCGATAAGACATGGATTTTCTTCGCAATGAAACTCATGCATGTAAACAACTTTTCATATTATCTTATAACACTGCTTCTGCAACATGATGCAAACAATAACATTATGCTGGAAAGTCTCCAAAAACAGCAGCAGCCCAAAATAGTTGCTGTAGGCCAAAATCACAATGTTATAAATACGAACTTCTCTTGTACTACTTGACCTGGCTTAGCCCTTACAGTTTATGAGATTTGTAATATAGCCAAGATCCCCATAAATACATTACTTATTTGTTTAAAAGTTGCAATGAAATTTCAAAGCAAATTAGACTACAAATACCTGTAAGGGCAAAATTTATTTTGGGCTCTGAATGGAAAATGATAGTTATAAAACCTTAAAGTTAATTTTAAGCTAAACTGTTGCTATTTAGAGACAGGAATATTGTTTTATTAATCATAAAATTAGTTTACTGACAAGTGTAATGATGTAATGAGTCAAACAAATGAAAACTTAAATCTTAAAAATGAATTGATGATATTGATTGATTGAATATTTTTTCTTAATGTAAATATTAATGACATGAAACCGTTAAAGGAGCATTTGTTAAGTTCCAGTTTTATAGTTTCTCTTAATCAAACCACTCCTAACCACAACTTTTCTCTTAACCACAAAGCGTTCCATGTATACATAAATTATACAGGGTCTTACACCATAATGAGGAGTAAATATAATAAATACAGTAACCACAGTGCGCTGTGCTGTAAACAACAAACTATGACAGGAGCATTTTTATAAAGACACAAGGCAGTACATTGTACAAGTTGCGATGTTAAATAGCAAATTATGTTCCTGCACTTTTCATAAACATAATTTACTATATGAAAATGGTTACGATTTACAGCAGACCTACAAATTTCACACTTTCTGTCACACTTCCAACCATTAATTGTGATTAATGTATGAAAGGATGTTTTCTTTCTACGCTGTGTAATTTGATAGCACACCTGCACCATGCTGGTTTCATTCACTTGTTAGATCACCAGCAGTGCAAGACAAGAAATTATTCAAATCTATGTTTTATGTTTGTACATAAAAGAGAGTGATATTGGTCCTCATGATGCACTTTAGGATAAAGCTGTTTGCTTATAATAAGAAAATTACAGAATTGAAGATATAGGAAGGGTGTAATAGTGCTCTAGAAGCAACAGTGTTTGTCTTAAAATTTACTATAATATTTATATATTAATATTTAGTCCTGCTGTCACTTGCACGATCTATAGCACATCTGTCGACAAACACTGCATGTACTAACAGCATAATTTACATCAGCAAATCAAATGGAATTATGTTTTACATCTCCTTAAACCTTGTGGGCTAGTGTATTTTTATTTTATCTTCTTAAGAACATCTTGCCTGAGGGAGAACAACTTACTGTTATGATATAATTTATTATTATTTATTCAGTTATGCCCATATTTGTAACTCACTCAGTGTTTTTATAAACTGAATATCTTAATTGGAGTTTTGGAGGGAGAGTCTGGTGGTGCTGGGGCCTATCCAAGCAGTCATAGGAGGGTTAAAGTTGGAGAAATATCAAGAACAGGTTGGCATTTATTACATTACAAACACATTTGCTATAATCAAAATCTGTACCTTTAGTTCACCTAGCAGGGTTTTGGAATGTGAAAAGAACCTCACATAGACACTAAGAAATATACAAACTGTCCAGGATATTCTGTCCAGGCAAGTGCACTAAGCACAGCTTCACATTGGTGGTACTACAAGTGGAGGTGCATTTCAAGGCAAACATAATCAATCTGTTATTCTGTGCCTTGCATACATGAAGCTGTATGAATTTTACTGTCACTAACAATTAAAATCAGCATAACCCAACAGGTGTTCATCGTAATAGAGGGCTGAACCAGAGCACATAACACTTGAAAGTTGTTAGATGTGTTGTAATGGCCACTATGTGGGGTTGAATTAATTTTGTTGGTGGTATAGGTGAGTTAATAATGGCTGTTCTGCAGCATATTGGTATTTCCTACAATAACTGGCAAATGGCTGGCATTTTTGATAGTGGTCCAGCTTCTCATGACTTTCAATAGGTGGCTCCACATCACTTTGTCCAGTTGAAGGGGCTTAAGTTTTGAGAAGTTCTTTTTGTCTTTTCATGCCTGAACAGTGGCTGAATGTGTTCGTAAGGACCCAAAGAGCTTTATTATCAAAAATTTAAAAAGGTCTGTTGTTTACTCTCTGGCAGAATGTCATGTCAAATGTTTTGAAGTAATGAATGGATGTGAACTTGATGAATGAACTGCGTGCCATGTCAGTTCAACATGCTGCTTCTTTTAGAAGAAAAGTCTAAAGACACACTGAGGCTCCTTTATTAACACCGTGACAGACGTGAAAAACAGACCTGGCATCTTGAAAGCGATCACAGTAATACACTGTGTATGTAATTATATATATATATATATATATATATATATATATATGGAATTACAGTATTTTCTATCACTTGGTGACCAGACACTGGGGACGCATCTAGATGGCCACATTACTTCAGTCATTATGACATCTTCAACATGTTACTATAAATAGGATGGAATGATGGATGCGTAAATTGATTACATTCATCGTGTGAAAGTTCACATCATTTTCATCAGTGTTGAATTAACACCGACTGCACTGGTTTAACAGCCACAGCGAAGTTACAACAAGCTCTTAATTCAGAATTATGGGTTAATTCCCTTTTTGTTTTAGGTTTTGTGTAACCACATTTCCAATTTACATTGTCACCACAAGCCAATCATTACTATTTATTCATATGATTTGAATTTGATTACTTATTATTGTAAGATTTTTTTTTTTAAATAAACAGCTGAAGGCATTCATTTCCCAAGTGTGAAGATCTCACAAAACTGCTTAGACAATACAAGTTAAAGTATCCAAGGAAAAAAAATTATATACTCTACTTTTAAAACAAGTAGCTTCCTCTTTTAAATGAATAAAGTTATTTATCTTGATATTATTTATATAAATAGCCTGCAAAAAATAAATGAGAGGCAAGACTATAGACTTAATCTACTATTTTATTAATATTCCCAAAATCTTTCATTATGGCTGTCCATCCGTCCATCAGTCTGCCTGTCTTTTTTCCTATCCTCTCACCCATCCATCTATATAATTCCGATTGCTGATATATTATAGTTTTACAAATCACCATTTCGTTCTTTCAGACCTCGTTATGGGAATTCTAGGTGCATTCACACTCACACTGCTGGCATGCTGCGGAGCGAAGTAACAAAATATTTTTTTTTACAGCGTGGTGTCAACTCACACTGCATATGTTTACCTTAATGAAATTGTAATGCTAAAAAAACGGATCTTTCGCTGTTAGTAAAATAAAGTACGTCAGTAATGATGTTATACAAACTGTATATTGGCTTGTAAGAATAATAACAAGCGCACTGTGCCATTCATTCAGTCTGAGTGCATTTCTATTTGCACTTTCTTTTAACAATATTACGGTAAGAAACGAGGCACCTTTAACTAGTCAAGTGATAAAGGCAATAAAAGGTTAATAATAATAATAATAAATAAACTAAACATAATAAAGCCATGGAAATGCAAAGAACCAACATATGAATACAGTGTCAGCTAAATAAATATTGAAGAATGATGAATTAGAGATTTAAAATGAATGGGAATATGGTGTGCAGGTGATGACGGTAATAAGAGTTCTGTTCTTAATGACTATACAGAAGATGTCGGGTTGTTATGAAAAGCTTGCTCACCTTTGCTGAAGGCAGAAAGCAGAAAGGAACCGCTGGAAAGTTTGTGTTCGGTCGGAGGGGCAGGTGAGCGTCGGGGCAGGTGCTGGAGCGAACTTTAAAGTGTTAAAGAGACGCAGACGATCCCGACGCGGACTGAACGCACGGCGCGCTTCTCACCACAGCGACTTTCCTCGAGCTCATCGTCTCCCATCCACGCGGCGCGGCGACCCTCGGCACAGCGGTACCTCCTGCGGGGGCAATTCGTCTGGAACAACCCCGATCTGTCGGAACAGGTGTGCGTTGTGTCTGACGAGCCCCACAAGTTTTGTGGCCGAGCGCGTTTCGGTTTGTACAGCGAGCCGCGTCTCGGTGCTTCAGTGCGTTCTGCATGTGCAGTGCGGCTCGTGTGTTCTCCTGCGTGATGATGGAACGTGATGAGAAGTGTGTGACCCTAAAGCTGCTCTCTGCTCATCAACGGCGCAAGGTGGAGTCTGAAAAACACACGCAGGCATCATCTCCATCCAGAGATGCGCACACAGATGAGCAACAGTCTGCTCCACATGATGCCACGAGTGGATTGTAGTCTTATTACAGAACCTGTGGATGATCTTTTTAGGATCAGGCCTGGGCATCAGTGGATCGGATGCTGCAGTGCTGCTGGAATGTTTAGTCCACGCATTGTGCACTTTATTAGACATATTTCACTTGTTGCTTCAAAGACAGTAGTTCAGTTGCTGCTGCACAGTTAGCCATCGCTGACTGATGCATCTCTGCATTTATATTTACATTCGGTCATTTAGCCGATGCTTTTATCCAAAGTGATTTACTTAAAATCCCTGGACCAACATTGGTAACTTCAGTGGACCTGGGATTTGAACTGCCAACCTTCAGATTGATAGCCCAACGCCCTGACCACTGAGCTACCGCTCACATGCCGGCAGGATGCAGGTGATTGGTCTCTTTTGGTTCATTTATTATTATTAAACGATTAATTTAATTTAGGCGGCACGGTGGCTTAGTGGTTAGCACGTTCGCCTCTCAGCGCTACGGATTCCCGGTTCAAATCCCCATCTGGGTGGAGTTTCCATGTTCTCCCCGTGTCTGCGTGAGTTTCCTCCGGGTTCTCCGGTTTCCTCCCACAGTCCAAAAACATGGATCAAGTCAATTGAATTCTCCAAATTGCCCCATATAGAGTGTGTCTGTGTCTGTGCCCAGCTGTGGACTGGCGCCCTGTTCTGGGTCTATCTGCCCAGCGCCCGAGATGTTCTCCCCTGGATGGGCAAGGGGAACCCCACTGCGACCCTAATAGAGGATAAAGCGGGAGATAATGAATAATAATGAATGAATAATTTAATTTAATTCAGCATTGTTTATTAAACCAGGTGTTGATGCATTCTGTCAGGACTACTGTATCTAATCCACTAATACCAGACCAACACCACCATGGGGCCATGTTGGGGTCCAAAATATTAGAGAACTACAAATTATGTAGAAACACAAATGGATTACAGCTTGAAAATGTGGAACTACAGTTTGGTAGGTGGAACTGATTTAAAGGACAATGAGGGTAGAAACATTGTTTCATCTTTTCAGTTTATTAATAGTGGCCAAAGAATGTATATGTGTATAATAAGTCAAAAGTTATTGACATCTTGTATAAGATTCAGGCTTTATAGGGCTTTGTGAAGCTGCTTTAATGTAATGCTTTGTTCTAAAAAAAGTGCTACATAAATAAATGAACTTCTGATCTATTACTTTCCCTCTTTCTCACTCACTGTTTCACCTTCTCCTCATTTATTCGTGCTTCTTCTCAGGTTTAGAAGGGGCCACATAAGATTGTTGACCCTCCAGGCAGTTGCCTCTTTATGCTTCTGCTTGTATATATTTCCCTCTCTTTCTTCTAGTATTCTTTCTACTCTGGTTTTCTCTCTGTAGCAATTCCATATATTTCTTTCAAAGTCTTCATTCCTCACAGTTTCGTCAGCCCATACTGCTGCTGTGATCCTCTTGCACCGTCCCCTCACTTATTTTGGACCATAACTTGAAAGCATCCAGCTTTAAACCTGTTTCTTTTCTGCTGGCAGATATTTTGTATTTTCCTCATGGAATTTGATACTTAAAAGTAACATCCTTGCAAGATGAATGTTTTGCTTTACTTATTTGTGTTTAATAAATTACCCATCATTGGCCCTGCACTGACCAGTTTTTTTTTTTTCTCAATTTCTCCTTGCTGCTGCCCTCTGACAGCTGCAGTTTCCTGACAAAAACATCTTGTTAAGGTCCGTAAGCACCTAATTTTAACAACATACTAATAGCATTTTAGGAGTTGTGCTGAAATTTGTTTTAGAAATGCAAATAACAAGGTTATTTAATAGACTGCCCTTAGTTTTAATTAGTTTCATGGTTTTTCATTCTATGTAAAAACACATCAAGAAACAAAACAAGTGTTCAGCTCTTTAATGACTGTTTTGTGTCATCTTTGATGTGTTTATCTGATGGGCGAACACCGTAATGTGTTGATTCTATAATTATAATCAGGGGTTAAATGATCTAAACCTGATACAGTATGTTATTGCGGTATCATTAACATGTCTCAGTGGTAAAGCTCGCTCGCTGAATGGGAATCAGACAGTTGGAGTATTTAACAGAATGATAAAATTGAAGCATCTAATTATAACTGAAGCTTTTTTTTAAGGTGTACAATCTTTCACACACCTGGCAAAGATTGTGTTTCCTATGATCAGTGTAGCCTGGCACTGCTGACCCTTAATTATTTCATCCAATCAAAATCCAGCCCTTTAGTGTCTCTGAATGGAGAATAATAATGGAAGCAAATCAGGCCTGGGAAGATGTGCATTTATGAGAAGGAGGGATAATAAACAAGGGGGGCACAATGCTTGCTTTGTTTGTTATTCAACCCTTTTACCCTCGTTCAGTTTAGATGGGTGGTTAGAAAAGTTTAGAGCCAGCACTTTCAGCACTCTTCATGGTAATTATACTGAATAACTGTTAATAAAGTCAAAATTTTTTTTTTTCTAATTTTAATCTTTCCCAACAAATGACCACATTTTCCCAGATGAACTCTCATCTCTACACATATTAATACAGAACTAGAAAACATGGCCACATTCCCTTTTTAAACTAAAATCCATCTATACACAACTCTAATCTCCTCAATGATTTAATATACACCTACACATCTATGTTGGTAACCTTTACTTTACCTTTATTGGTCCCACCATGGGGAAATTCCCTTTGTCACTTATTTAAAATTATGTATAAAATGAAATAAAAAACGTTCTCCCCTGGATGGGCATGGGGAACCCCCCGTGACCCTAATATAAGATAAAGCAGAAGATAATGAATGAATGAATGAATGAATGAAATAAAAACCTGTTAAATTAACAAAAAAAAAGTTTGCTGGTCAGCTATCTTGTATGTTGTCAAGATAAACACTAAAGTTTACAAGCTAGAGGCATGCTAATGAGTGATATTTAATCAGACTTCAAATAGAACTTCTGTCTGTTCTTGCTTGATGCTTAACAGTTTCTCACATTTGTTAGTCATTTCCATGATGTGTTATACATACAGAATTGAAAACAGGACTTCTGGTAGGCAAACGCATACAATTCATACAAACGCATCCTACACATGCAGAATAAAGGTTAATATTGTTCTACTGAAATAACCATGTTTCCTCCAGAAACACACTTCACCTTGATGGAAATTTATATAGATATGCAAGTCATCAATGTCAAGGGCACTGATGCACACATAAAACATGTCAGAAGTTTGCTTTTATACCTTTTGCTGATAACAGTCTGGCTGGTCTGTTTTATCTTTGGCATGGAATAGGATTACGGTTAGATGAAATGGAATGGCATGGCACACTTCCACTTTGAACGTAGAACTAAGGTATGGCTTTCTTCCATTACTTATTTTTCCTGCTGGCGAGGTTTGACATGTTCATGTGTTTATAGTATTATTAAAGCCGCTATTTTTACTTTTATTATTATTTTATTATATATATCTCTAAAGCCGACAGTATCTTATTTACCAGCACGCTACTCAGTACGTCTTGTTATTGCAGTGGTAGCCCTTGGTTGCCATCTTCAAGGTTCAGTTTTGTTCATATTTAGTGCAATCAAACTCATCAGTAAAGCATTTTTAAGTGCGAGTTTGATAATAATTGGAGAAAAGCTTGTTTTAATTGCATTGTTGTCATTCTCTTATACAAACTCTCATCATCCACATCTATAAATACTTGACCTTAGAAACATATAGACTATATTCTATTCTCATATCTACCCACCCTTCTAAATATATTATTGTAATGAGCCATCCACATGATCTCAGATAACACACATTTGCATATGAGGGATATACACTCACACTTGTGAACTTAGGATATGTCTAAAATATATATAGAAAAATAAAAACGGTTTTATGACTGTTCAGCCAAATGCACATAAGAACTAAACCGATGTTTATAGTTCTATATAAAACTACAAATAGCATAGAGGTCATACATTTACAAACTAATCTAATACATTGTCAGATTTCCATATAACAATAGATGATTTTTCAAAATGTACTTCTGCAGAGTTTGGTTTACAAGGTCTTGCATGATCCAATCATTAGGAGGCAGCACTGGTAAAGGTACGAATGTACCGTGGCTATTCTATTCATGATTTGTAATAATAAAAAATTCTCAGAGATTACTTTTTTAATAAAAAAACTAACCAAGAGGACTTGTATCAGAGTGTGAAGGTTATGGAGTTATGTGGCAGTACACTTTAATTATCATGCTGTGATAGTGGCTTTTAATAGTGAAGTGTGTGCGTGTGCGTGTGTGTGGGGGGGGGAGGGGGGATTTTTCTCATAAAAACCACAATGTTTGAAATGTTTGAAAAGACCTTAGAATGGGATGATTTTAACATACCTTCTTACACATGTCAGTTTGTATTTAAAACAGTTACTCTTACCAAAGCCCAATTTGTTCTGCAGTCAATCAAATATGTAATCCATTTACTACTTGTTATATATGTCTAGGTTTAAAAAACCCACACATACATCACTGCTGAAATGTTCTCGATTTCCCTAATGTCTAGAAAAACAGTTTCAGTTGCAGAATAAGAAAACAGACAGGAAGCTGACAGGCAGCACAAACAAAAAGCTGCTTAAGCACGTCTGATGGTGAAATCCCACTGTTAGTAATAAGACTCTCACAACAGCAGAAGCAGTGTGTGTGTGTGTGTGTATAGTGGGGGGTAATCAGGGAGAATTGCTAAGCAAATTTAAAACTAGTGAAAATGAGTCAGAATAAAGGTTTGTGGCGAGCAGGAAGAAAATCTGAAGAATAATTCACGAGACACTGAATTACAGATATGATGTGGTTGTGAGGTAACAATGAGGTCACAATGATATTGATGAAATGTAGTCAGTCGACATAAATCTTAATTCATTAATTCTTATTCTGAGAAAGTTTCTTTCCCAGCTCTCACAGGGCAAAGGGCAGACAAACACCCATGACTGCTCACCAGTCAATATTAGGAACACCCTAACTAACTAACATGCTCACGCACACACACACACACACACACGTATCTCCATTTCACTTACTCAAATGTTTATGGACTGTGGGAGGAAACCAGAGCACCTTAAGTAAACATGCGCAGATGTGATGAGATGCATATTCCATACATTGTCTGTTGTACCCTGAAATCAAATGCAAAACCTTTTTTGCTGTGATGCGTGAGTGCTAACGACTGAGCCACCGTATTACCCATGAAATGAAATATATGTGCCAGAATCCTTAAGAATATAGCCTTCAGAATATTGCATTTACAAGTAAAGGACAGATGTGACCATAAAAATATTCCCAGTTCATCGATGTCCGTTCATCCACAATGCTGCCACAGACATTATTCTTTAAGGCTGTAAGGCAGTAATTCGTCTTATATGCAAATGCTTGAGTATCTCGTCAAAATAAATTATTATTATGATTTTTTATAATTTAAATAGTTATCACATGCTATAAATGGAACACATTTGGGCACAATTTAAAGTACAATTCAATTGACTTATTTATTGAATTCAGCATGTTGGAAAAACTGAAATGTGGTCTGTAAAAATTAGCATTACATTTATTATGGGTTTTTTTTATTTATTTTTTTAGAAAATTGTACATTGTATTGTAAACATTCACAGAAAATATATCTTTTATATTTTTTATAATTGTATTTTTTTTATTAAAGATGTACTTTATGAACCTTCAATGAAAAAAAAAATAAAAAATCAATGAAACGTATGACTAAATCCCCCCTTCTAGAAATGTCATCAGAAGGATGCTGAACAGAATGATATGAAAATAATTTTATTAATGAAAATTACTAGTTACAAAATACCTTAAAGTAGTTTCCTCAGAAAAGTCAGAGACAACACTGCTCAAAACTGACAACACTGCAAACTGAACTGAATATTGTACAAAATAAAACTGATCCAACCTAAAAAGCTAAACCATGTCATCACAAACATATTTCAGTTTGGAAGCTACAGTGCAAGCTGTGTGTCCTGTCAGATAGGGGCAATCTGTATCATATAAGTATGTCAGAAGTGAAATAATAGAAAAGAAAAAAATCACAAGGAAAAATTCACACAAATGGAGGAACATGCCACTATATCTAGAAAGTAGAGTTCCAAACCTTTCCAGACTGTAGAACTTTGTAAAACAGATTATTGTCCAGAAGGCACTAGTTAACCACAACCTATTATTTTGGCCATGTCATATAAATTTGTTAACTATGTGTGTTAGAGTAAAAATATAATGAGGTACAAACCATTACATGTGATATTCAGCCAGGTACAAGAAATCACACATGTTCAAAAACATGGCTCTCAGTATTTATATTCTATAAATGTTAATGGGTCTGACAGTGACACACCGCTCCACGGCAGCTTCAAATTTACATATTTAAACAGTTGTGTTCTAAAAATAGTTATTAAAGTAAAAACATTTTCCTCATCATTAATAATACCTCATTCCTCTCCCTCCACCACCAGCTCTTCATGCTGGCAGCTGGGTTTGTCACTGACAGAACAATAAGATGGAATTCTGTTCTCCAAATTAAGTTGAAGTTCGTCGAAAGACGAAACACGGGAGTTCCTCCTGATCATTTCCCTATCAGAGTCTGACCCACTGTGCTCAGTGGACACAGAGTCGCTCTCCTCTTGCTGTAGGACAGATGGTAACTTGGATGATGCCAAAGACGAGTCTCTGCTTTCTGAAGGACACTGACAGCTCAATGAACTGCACTTACTGTGAGACTCTGCATCTGCAGATGCACAAATACACACATTAGACATACAACAGACCAAAATACACTAAGCAAAGCAAACAAACCCATTGTTTTGGACAGTGCTAATTAAGAGAAGGTTTTTGGAGTCTGCCCCTGTGAGAGCTTCGTCTATCAGGATAGTGTGTGAAACCTTTCTGACTAATTAAAGCTATAGTTAGATAAATGTGTATATATTTACAATGTGCTATCTCCACACACTGTCCATCTATCTCCAAAGTGTTTGGACTCCACCAGGCCATATTCAGATTAGGTTCAAATGTACACTGTGTCCTGACACTTTCCTTTTTACCATCCATGTGAGAATTCATTAACAAAGACAAGCCATCCTGACCGAAATGCTGCAAACCAAATCATAACACTACCACCATCACGATTCGCAGATGAAATGAGGTATTCCTGCTGAAATGTCAACCATAACACTTTATTTAATCATTGCCAATAGTTCCTTTGTGAACATGCAGACATACTATTACATGGTGGAGCCCAAACACTTTAAAGATAGCTTTGCAACTTTTTCAAACTAACTCATCTACAAACTCTATTTTTGTTAGTGCCATTATGCCAAATCAACAAACATGTGCTGTGGAAATAATTATGGTAGTGATGTTGCCTTTAACCCAAAAATGTCAATAAATTATGTAAATTAATGAAATGAACCTCATTTCATATTAACCCCCTACCAGCAGGAGGTGATGATGCTTAGTTATATCAGTTAATATGAAATCAGAACTACCACGTTTCCTGCCTTCCTGCAAACTGACAGGTGGGATAAGCACACCAAGGGGGACCCACCTACGCAAACATACAGGCAGGCAGACAGACAGACAGACATGCGCGCACACACACATACGCACGGACAAACATCGGTCCAGCTGGTGTGTACAACACATTCTTCGGCTACTGCTGGGACTAACCGTCAAATCTCTCACTCTGAGACACAAGCAGAGAAACCATGTTTTATTTCAGCACACAGCACCCAAGGGGTTTTAAATGATTGGTGACTGAAACACACACATGCACTCACACAGTGTGTTTACAAGTGTAATAATATGCACTATTGCCCATCCTCATACTGCACATACTTCTTTGCAGAGAAGATTCAGAACAGCAATATATTGTAGTCAGACATTTATAAACACATATCTTTTTTTCTAATATGTTTACTCTATGCTCCTGATAGTTTCCACAACACATGCTCTACACGCTAAACATGCAATAGGGGAAATATACGTGTGTATATTGACACATTTATTAAATTTAACTTGGTTTTGTTTGTTTTTTTCCACATATTTCACTTTTTAAAAAAGTTTATCTACCTTCCATAATCAATTTTATCCTTGTTTTTAAGTTGTTTTTCATTTCTCAGTCATCTTTGACTAAACATACCATTGGTTGCAGCACAATGCTAAAACAATTGTCCTTATGCTTCTAAGTTTTTCTTTAATGAAACAACAATCCAGAAATCATTGACCATTTATCTCCTGCCATATAGGCATCAATTGCTTTTTTTGTATTTTCTTTACACTATTAATTGATAAAAACAATATTGGACCAGTGCGGCACGGTGGCTTAGTGGTTAGCATGTTCGCTTCTCAGTACTAGGGATTCCCGGTTCGAATCCCCATCTGGGTGGAGTTTCCATGTTCTCCCCGTGTCTGCGTGGGTTTCCTCCGGGTTCTCCGGTTTTCTCCCACAGTCCAAAAACATGGATCAAGTCAATTGAGTTCTCCAAATTGTCCCATATAGAGTGTGTGTGTAAGTGAGTGTGTGCCCAGCGATAGATTGGCGCCCTGTCCTGGGTGTATCTGCCCAGCGCCCGAAACTTTCTCCCCTGGATGGGCATGGGGAACCTCCCCGCGACCCTAATATAGGATAAAGCGGGAGATAATGAATGAATGAATGAATGAATGTTGGACCAAATCTGCCAAAATATAAGTTTTAGTGAGGCCAGGTTTTGGCATATTCTTTTACTCAGGAGTGTAAAGTCACATGGCTGAGTCCATGGTTACTGAGTTTTAGCAATATCTTAAGAGACCGCTTAAAATTTGGATTGACAGCTCCTCATTACTACTGGTGACATACCTTAGGGCCTATATGCTAATCATGGTTTGTGACCTTGTTAAAAACTTTTGCACAGGCGACAATGATGATTCAGAGTTAAACTGATTTAAATGTTCGGAAATACAAAGTAACTCTTCATTACACTTTTCCAAAAGTGTTACCTTTTACAAAACACGTAAAAAAAAGACCCTGCAGTTCCAGCAACTGCTTTTAGATAATTTTAATGCAAATTCTTCAACACCTAGAATTGCATTTTAAGAGTATGTATTTATTATGGCACAATACTTGTTTTGGTATTTTGCTCTAGTTTTTTAATAAGAATAAACAACATAAAGAATGAAGAATAGAGCATTGTAAGTGTGCAGCATATCTTATCCAATATCCCTGGAGCAACATTTAAACCTTAAGATTAATAGTCCCACACCTTAACCCCTGAGCTACCATGCCCTCCCTAGGTAGCATTTTTACAGTACAGCAAAAACGGTCCTGATCAATTAAGCATCATCAATCAAAAGCTAATTAAATAAATTTAACAATATGTAAATCTTTATAAGAAAGTGTGCAGTGCCATATTTGTAATGGTTGGCATCGTGTGATAACTATTAATTTCAGTCAGACTGGAAAGGAATCTATTACCTGTTATGTCAGTCATTCTGTCCTCATCCTCTTCAGGTTGCCGCTTTTTCCTTGGAGTCTTTTGAACCTCCGGCACATAGAAATCTCCTTGTCGGGCCAAAGGACTCATGTAGTGGATCAGCTGTTCCCTGTAGATTTCCAGTAATGGATGAGCACATAGTCTTTTCTCCTAAAAACAAAATAAAGAGGTAAACATGTTTTAAATATTTGACAATTTAACTGCAAATATGAATCAATAATATATCACAACATAATACACCACCTAATTTTTTGCTGGTGACCAATAAGCTCCATGCAGCACATACTACACGCTGCTCATAGTGATTTTGAGTTGAACAGCCATTAAGCAGATACACACTCAGTATTTTGTTGTATTTTTTGTCAGTAATTTTTTATCTTTTTTTTTTATTTTTGAAAACTGCCGTATATGAGGGATTACAGTAGTTGTGGCAACCATTGTTAATATTGAGCCCATGTGCACAAAAGCAAAATGTATGACATTTATGCCAAACTGGAAAGCGCAAATATCAGCAAATATCAATTTACTCTATATACAAGATATCCTAGCATGCAGACAAAAAACCCATTGCATTTAATTCTAAAATCATAATCATTTTGTCACATTCCACACATTTTCAACTGTACCAACCTACATTTTGTGACCTTTACATGGCACTGTGGGCAGTATTGTCCGCTCACAGCAAAAAGTTTCCGGGAATTAATCTTTGGGGTGCATGGCTAAGGTTTTTAATGGGTGAAGTTTGCATGTGCTCATCCTATATGTGTAGGTTTCCTATTGAGCTCTGGTTTTCTCCCACAGTCCAAACACATTTATGCTAGGCAAATTGGAGATATTAAATTGCCCCTGGGGTTGAATGTATGCGTGTGAATTTGTTTGTCTGTGTGTCTGCCATAATGGACTAGTGAACTGCTCTGGGTGTTTTTCCTGCCTTTTGTCCAATGAGTGCTGAAATAGGCTCCAGCAACCCACGCAGTACTTAGCAGGATAAGCAGATTTGAAAATGGATGTATGAATCTACCTTTTTAGTGTGTTTGCCTGAATATGTGTTATGTTTTTTATAAGAAATGTAAGAAGAAAACACACAGATCCTGTAATTAGTTCCACTTCCATTATAGAAGCTCTACAAACGCACCATCTGCTTCTCTTCCTCTACATACTATCTGACACAGCCACCGTAATGCTCCACCTTGTAGATGTAAAATCAGAGCCTGTAGCAATTAGATTCTTAATTTCTTTAATCCTTTATCAATACTTACAGGTCATGCTGCCTACAGGATGCTGTTTTTATTTGGTGGATTATTATATTCCAACAGTTTTACTGATGATTAAGATTCCATCAGCACTGAGGCATCTGATCCACTCAAACAAGAGCAACACACAACCACACACAACTGCAATGCCAAAGTCACTGCATTGCTAAAAGTCATGAGAATCAACCACCTGTGGGTTGGGGGGGGGTGATCATGCAGATGTAGGTTGTGTATCTATATAATGTTCTCTTATTACTGTTATCACCTTATAAACTGATGTAAAGATGAAAATTAATAAAGGTCCTGATGGTTGAAAAATAATAATGAACAAAAGTAAGGAAACCGAATGATTACAGTGAATGATTAGGTGAATCATCTCATCAAGGACACACACACACACACACACACACACACACACACACACACACACACACACACACATATATATATATAGTATATATAAAATAATATGCATTAATTATTAAATTCCACATGATCTATTTGATCATTAGCAGTGACGTTGCTATTAATAAAACATTAGTTTTATCAGAATAAAAAGTGGCCAATACAAAGAAAACTAAAAACAGGATGAAAAAAAGGAAGGTACTGTGCAAAAGCATTTATCCCGTTTCACTTATGCTTGACTAATCATTAATCTACGTGAGTCTTGAACTGATTGATTTATTTAGTGTGAAGAGGCTGCAGCAGGTGCCTGAGTGAGCTGTAGGGTGGAATCATTTAATCTCTAATCAAATGCATGAATATTCATGTGCTAGTTATCAGTGCAGACAGCCTGTAAGTGTAGCATTAAACAAGCTCGACACCCTCACCTTCAGCACAAAGACCACGGCTTCAAATCAGAGAGAAACTAGAGAAAGGGAAAATGTACAGAAATGCGTTTCTGTCTTGCAGAATTATGTTATGTCACCTACACCCAGGCATTTCTTATACTTAGCACTGTTTCTCTCACCCTCTCGTTTTCTAAAGCTCATAGTTCTAATCTGTAATGGATAATGAGCTCTCTTGTAAGACTCTTTAGGTCTTTACACTTATGCAGCATGTGGTGCCCCAAGGAGCCCATTACACCAGCTCATATTCTTTTGAATGCAGACGCACACACACGCCCCAACATTTCAATTTAAAGTAAATTTTCCAGTGTTAACTCATCTTCTATATGTTCTCCAATTATAAACAAATTATAAATGTTAACAAGTCAATGATTTAAAAAAAAAGGACAAAAATAACCGTTTTCAATAGTATTCTTTATTGCGCATTATAGCAGATGTGGCAGCCGTTAATTATGATGGATTACAATTGTTGTGGCAACCGTTGTTTATGAGGGATTATAGTATTTGGGGCAATTGGTTATGAGGTAGTTAATTGGTTATTAGTAGTTCAGACAACCACTGCATTTGAGGGATTAAACTAGTTGTGGTAACTGCTATTTAAGATGATTGCTGTGAAAAACGTTTATTAGTGATTTATAGTAGTTGTAGCAATCATTATTTATAAGGGATTATGGTAGTTGTGGCAACCACGGTTCATGGGGTTTATAATAGTTATGAAAATGGTTGTTTTTATTTGTGTACAGACAAACACAAGCGAAAAAAATATGATTTAAACATTTCTATGGTTCGTGAATATGTGAATATATTAATGCCAACATCTTGGAAATGGGCTGGAATTCTCCTACTTTTACTACAATGTAAATCCTTCTGTACATTTTGTGCACTGTGACGCACCTGCATGCCTGTCTTAACTAAATCATCCCTTTATTTCAAGTCACATTTCATTTAACTTGGTGTAAAAGAAGAAGCAATCACTGCAGAAAGCCCACATTAGCCTCTATCCTGATTGCATGGACTTTAATTTCTACTTGCCTAACCCCTTCTCTCTTCCTCTCATTCTAAAAGACTGTAATCTCCAAGACTGTGATGTTGATGACTGTGAAACGTCTACGAAAAACACAGGGGAAGAGTATGCTTCAGCTGTGCCTGACTGCCACTCCATTAACAGACATGAAAAATTCTAGTCACCAGACTTCATTTTGCTTTCAGTCTAATGTTGGAAACTTTATAATGTAGAAAATTAACGTTATTGACTGAAAAAGAGGCGGCACGGTGGCTTAGTGGTTAGCACGTTCGCCTTTCAGCGCTAGGGATTCCCGGTTCGAATCCCCATCTGGGTGGAGTTTCCATGTTCTCCCCGTGTCTGCGTGGGTTTCCTCCGGGTTCTCCGGTTTCCTCCCACAGTCCAAAAACATGGATCAAGTTAATTGAGTTCTCTAAATTGCCCCATATAGAGTGTGCTTGAGTGTGTGAGTGTGTACCCAGCGATGGATTGGCGCCCTGTCCTGGGTCTATCTGCCCAGCGCCCGAGACGTTCTCCCCTGGATGGGCATGGGGAACCCCACCGCGACCCTAATAGAGGATAAAGCGGGAAATAATGAATGAATGAATGAATGAATGACTGAAAAAGAATAGAACAGATATTTACAATAATTATATATCATAAATAAAAATTATACAGTTTAAGCCCTGTTGTCCAAATGTCCAATTACAGGTATTAGAGGACAGAAAGTTAAAAAACACCATTATTCCTCCTTCACCATCCTGAATGGTTGACACATGACTCCTGCTTTAGGCTGGACGTCTGGTCTTATAACCCAAACTTACAAGTAATGAAAAAAATGTGCATTGGGACAGATAAGCTGGAGCACCAGAACCACATTTATCGCATCATCATCATGCAGTGAAATTAGTATATATGATATATAGTTCTCCTTGTTGCATTTAGATTTGGAGTTATTCAACAATTTGCAATTATACGTCATGAAAAAGTCCCACATTAGTTTCTCCTAATCAATTCAAAACTAAGTAGGTCTAGTCATTACTCATTTTTTAGAACAATACATAATGTTTGCTCCACCTTGTTTTACGCCTGTCTTAACTGCTCTAGAATGGCTCTCTGTGGGGAAGTCAGTAACCTGAAAAAGACAGTGTTAGTCTCTTGGCTCCTTTTATCAGGACCCATTTTCTTAAGCTAAATAGCCCTGGTACTTCTCCAAGCCCCCCTGTGCACTTTGGTCCCACCCGGCTCTCATACTCGGCTGCCCACAAATTGCATTCCGAATTGCTTCCGTGTGAAAATCCCTCATCAGTAGAGAGGTGTGCGGTAAGAGGCAGCAGAAAGCCCTTACATTTGCATGAATATCTCTGAATGGAGGCCTGCCAGGTCTCCAGGACATTCTGGTGCTCGCTGAGAAACTGTGCAGGGGCGTCACACTCGTGAGATCTAACTGAATTTGTCTGACTTGTCTGATAACTAGATAACTAAGTCGGAGGACAGGATCGGGATTAAACTGATCTTTAAGACATTAATAAAGCTGAGCTCAGAATTGTTAGAGGATTGAGATTAGATCAATTGAGATTACAGTTCCACAAAATTAGATTTTTTAGACAAACATTCTCTATTTGTATTTATCAATATGAGTGGACAAGCTGCTTTAGCTTTTAATTCATCATATTTAAAACCTTGACACTTGGACACGCGTGTGCACAAACAAATAAAATCATGAAAAGGGAAAAAAAATGTCACTGCCTGTTGCCAAGGTAACAGTTAGGATAGATTTCCATGGAGATAGGATCCTTTGATATTCCAGAGATGGAGGGAGAAAGTGGGAGAAAGGAGGAAAAAAAGAGAGGAGATGGGAACAAGAGAGATTTATTATTAAACTGGGACTGTGAGGATTAAAGGGATTCCACACTAATCTCCCACTAATTGACCCTCAACAACTGAACAACGTTATCCTTCTCCACTTAGCACACGTCATGCTAAGTTGTCTGTGCATAGTAACTACCACTCGGAAACCCAGTTAGAAGCTTCCTCTCTCATTCCAGGTTGAAACACAGTACATTATATACATAACTCAACCAACACCTTTGTATAGATGCACACTATCATGTTTTGGACTGCTGTGTTCAGTCTGTTACAGCGAGGATTAATATACCACCGATGCTTTTGCTGTGGTGCATAGGTGCAGAAAACTGCTGACATTAACATGCAACTTTAGTATTAAGTGCGTAAACGGAGTTCATTAGTGACGTTAATACATTTATGACTGCAGTATTAAGTGGAAAGTATGCAATGCTTTTTAAAGGCAATTCTAAATTTAGTTTTCACTCCATCATAAGATCACAGGTTTCAATCCTGACAATGACTCAGCCACCCGGGAGTTCAACGGATAATTGGCCGTAGGCTTAATTGGGCCTTCTCTCTGGGTGGGAAGAATGGCCTACTTCCCTGTCCCTTTAGTGGGTCATGTGACACAAGCCAACCACAGGTGTTGTATGTCTTTTCCACAGAACAAGCACTCACATTTAAGCATGTGCTGAATGTCTGTATGCAGGGCATATGTTATGGTATCACTCATAATGAATTTGTAATAACAGTTTGTTGTCATTACATTAAAACGAACCGAATTGTCATTGGTTATTGTTTATTTGTTTTATTATGAAAATTCCTGATGATGGACAAATATGCTGATGCTCAGGTTTAGGATTGTGGCATTGTGATGATCTCCTCATTCTCATTTCTTAATTCATTAGAAAATAATGCAAACGGCAAAGTCATAAAATTCTTCAAACTTTCTGCAGCACTCTGTGAAGCGTTAATCTACAATCATATGAAAATAATGACATCATTTCTCCAGCTCCTACAGGGATGTTCACATTTTTATCTTAAGATAGACATATAAAGTGGAAATCTGACAGGGCAGGTTTTGATCATTCATTGTGTTTAAGCAGACTGTACTTTATGTTCTCTCACTAAACAAATGTTCTGCAAGTTATACATACAAGTGCTTATTTTAGCCTGTATTTTAACACTAAGAAAGCAGAAACCTTGCTACTTATGTCACGCCGTGTGCAAAGCTTTCAATGAATTCTCCTCACCTCATGTCAGCTAATAGAGCTGAACACAGATCGATGAGCTGCAAAAAGAGCAGGAGATCGAAACAGTAAGAACATACATCTGTAAAGAGTGTCTGTCTAATTAAGTGTTCTGTGAGTTGGCAGTAAGAAAGAAGGATAAAGGCAAGAGAGCTGGCTGAGCCTGAGAAAAAAAACAGACACAAGGCTTCTGTGTGCACACGCGTGTTGGTGTGTGTGTGTGTGTGTGTTGAAAAGGAGTTGTAGCTTTCAAGCTGGAAACACAGATTTATTTTCAGTAGCAATGAAAGTCCAACTTTAAATTCATCCCACGCCTGTCTTCACTCTTCGCATGCACTATATGTTTTCATCAGTTTGTGACTTGAATAAAAATTGTGCTGTAGTATATTATTCATCTGAAAATGAAATAATTAATGTTAAACATGTTTAATTGTTCCATTAATAAAATAAAAGTTTAATAAATCTGCGAATGTGGGTTGTCAGACAAGTCAGTCAGTCAAGATACGTACAGTACTTGGGCAGAGGAGGCAAATGAAGGAAAAAAATAATAAAGCAAGACAAAGGAAATGGAGCGAAGAGAAGAAAATGGTGAGTGAGTATGATGTGGGAGGGAGTAGCTGGATCGAATAAAGCCAGGTGAAATCAATAAACAAGGGAAGTTAAAGTGAGGTAGGGAAGGTGCAATAACAGACAGATTAAAGGGATTCCTCAGATCCTCCTCTGAATTCTCCACAGAGTACAACGGAACAGGGGAGGAGGCACGCAGGCCACCACCGAAGCACTGTGCCAGGGCTGGGGTCCGGGATCATCAGAGTGCTTATTGTTAAAAGTGGATATAAGGTCATGTATTACAAAACTGGAGGCAAAAATCCAAAAGTAGTCTGACCCAAATCCGTCTTAGTTTAGCAGCATGCCAGAAGGACAGTACACATCAAGCGGAGATAGCGATGAATAAAAAGTAGATAGGGAAGAGTAAAAATAAAAGGTTACAAGGATAGGGTTTAAAAAGAGGTACATGGAAGGTGAAGGATCATAAACTGAGGAAGAAGTTTGTGTCCCTGAGCACAGATGTAGGTTTCGTGTAGTGAGCCAACAAAATAATTCACCAGAAGCAAATATTCAACCACTAACATGAACGGCCTGAACCTTATATCAGTGCAGGACATTTGTAACGTGTTGGTGCACTTGAATTCAGACCTTCTTGATGCAATGGATTCCTGAATTCCGGGACAAAAATAAAGGCTGGTATCCAAGGATACACTGAAGCCGGTGGTAGAGTGGTGTTCTGAGCACTTTACTGCTGGTTAACACATTCATATTGGTCATTAGTTTGCAGATTGTAACCAGAAGCTATGCTGATTTTATACAAAATCCTAGCTGATTCCTTCTATGAAATGATCAGCTCGTAAAACTGTTTCTGTTCTCAGAAACTTTCACATTCTATTTTGCCGACTGTTCTTACACACAGAGAAATTTGTCCTCCGTATTTAACCCATCTGTGCGGTGAAACATATATATACACACACTGGTTGGTATCGCGGGCATGCAGCACCCGGGGAGTAATTGGGGTTGGGTGCCCTGCCCAAGGGCACTTTAGATATAGTAATTGGTAGGACCTGGGATCGAACCAGTTCACAAGACTGATTCCTTGACCACAAGCCCACACCTGCCCTATTTTTCCAGCTTGGGCAAAAAGAGATAATAAATCGTAAAAAAATTAAAATTAGAACCCAATAGTGCCTCACTTATTTTACACAAAGAAATAAATTATAGAATATTAAAGTAATAAAAGATTGTTAGGCTCCATGACCCTATGAGTTGGATAGCAAGCAGTTCTTTCCTTCAGACCCTGTAATTACCCTTGACTGGGGAGAATTTCTTAAAAAAAAGTTCTAATTTAGACCTTAGGGGGGCTGCCATTGCAAAACAACAGCGCTGGCACCTAAGCTGGAGGCATCGAGCCTCAAGTTTATTAAAAGCTGCCTATGTGGCCGGATTCCAAAGTATTGGCCTGGGCCTCCCTGGAGATGAGAGGTTAAAGAGGGAAAAAAACCTTATTGGTGAAAACCCAGGACTCACTAGAAGTGATTCTTCACACACTGAATGAGGAATGGGCCAGTCTAAAACAACCCAAACCTCATACATCTCAGTAAATCCAGATGAACTACGGTGTCCCAAAAGCTTATTAGGGGTTGGAGCAGTTCACACTCTTATATTTAATTAGATTACTATGGCGCAACTGTGAGCATAGTATGTGATGAGGACAGATAGTAGATTAATATGTCATTAATATAAATATACATAATATACAATCATATAAACTAGCTGGAAAACCCATTATGCATTACAGCATACATGCTTCTTCTTCGTTAAAATCTAAAAAAATGTTGGTTTCCTTAAGTATCCTTTGGGCTGGGTCTGGATCCTAAACCACAGTGACTTTACAGTTGTATTCGTACCCCTTATTTCCCATTTCTCAATCCATCAAAACCGTTTTTGTCAGTCTGGCATTGATAAGTGAATTCCTGGTAAATACTTGACTGCATGTCGTTTTTGCAAGCAATGTAGAAGATGTGTAGACACTGAGTCCCAGGTAGCTTACTGCACATATAGCAGTATTTTCCCCTTTGCTTCAAGCAGGTTTGACATTGATGTGGTTAACGTGATGTAGTCAGACCCTTAAAGAAATTGTAATCCATCAATCATCCAGCCCAATTGTTACGGTACTACATTCTAACCATTGCACTATAATTTTATTGTAATTCACATTATCTGTATAAGTCCTTTATGTACTGTTATGAAACTGTACTAGAGCATATCTAATTTGCCCCATATAGTGTGTGTGAGAGTGTGATGGATTGGTGCCCTGTCCTGGGTGTTACTCCCCAGTGCCCAAGACCCTGGTTTCTAGTATAGGAATAAGAGGAAGAAAACATTTATTGTTAAGATGCAAATATGAAAAAAATTGTGTTTAATATACACTTATTTTCATGCATTGTGGGAACTTTAGAAAGACTTTATTTTATAGAGATTTATCGAAACCCACCATAAATACTACCATTTTAGTATAAACCATTATCTTACCTATACTGAATATCTATAATCATATAATATGATTTCACCTTAAAACCGAACGATTTACATTATGCTGATCAGTTTACAGTCCCCACATTGTGTAATAATTTTACATAAAACCATCTGTATTTGGGTAAAATATTTATCCATTGCCACACTGACGAGGGATTATTTATCTTATCATTAATCAAACAGTCAACCTTGATTTGGATAGAGCAGGTCTAAATGGCTCTAAAAAGCATTTTAATTGCTTTTACAATTATTGAACAGCTGATTAGCAAAGTGTCTGGGTCAAAGCAACCATAACGATTAATAATAGATTAATTATACAGCCTTAACGAGGTCTACTGTTGTTATGGAGATGAGGGTCTCTGGCTGAATTAGCGAATCGTTATTTTGGTGTTGAAGCCACATCAGGGCTGTCCTCTAATTTAAAAGTGAATCCTGCAAGACAGCAATAAGATGCCGGGATCAACTTAGGGTTAAATATATTTGCTTGTGAGTGCGATACCAGACATGCTTCATTGGCAGCAGCTTAGAAACCATAGCTCTGTGGCACTTTTTCAATTACACTGGCATTCACAGCTGCCTGGATAATCATCAGGATGCCTAAACGCTAAGCTACAGACTTCCCAGAGCACACACGCCAAGCTGCTGTAAATAGAAGATACACAAGTATAATGATTTCTTTGAAGCAAATTGAAATTAAATTGTCTGAGAAAGTATAAATTGAATGTTATTGTAGTTCTATTTTATGTTAACTAGTTTAAGAGCTAAAGAGTGTCATCAGTTGTCTATATAATGTTATCAGATTATTCCAGAAGCCATGGCTCATAAATGATTTTTCAGATGTATTGCAAATGTTTGCTCTGTGGATGCAGATAGTATACTCCACATTACACTCATGAAACAATGACCGTGTCCAAATAGCATTCTGTGTACTGTGCACTGCCACATTATATACAGTGTACTGATGCAACTATAACTCTGAGCTGTATTAATACTGACAAGTAATTGTTATTTAGTTAATCTGTAACCATTCCACTTTCCCAAAACCATCCACATATCTACCACTTGGGGTTGCGTGGGGGGTACTTCAATCGGGGCTGTGTGGGCTAGAAACTCATGACAGCAGCATCCAGGTGTAACCATGTGTATGACACCACATAAATCTACAATAAAGCACGATTCCCCAGGAGTCTGTGAGACCAGGGTTGGAAGTCGACAGGTGAACATGGCTTTTGAATTTAGAACAGACAGAATCAATCTAGAATGAAATGTTAATGAAACAAATACCAGGAAACTTCTCCTTGCCACTGCTTGTTGTTTGGGGGTTCAGGCTTAGAACTCAGCAAAGCTGCTTTGAAACAATGCACTATTGTAAAGAGCTATACATATATAAACGTGAACTTCATAGATCGTGGATGAGCAGAGTGCAATCCAGGTGGTTAGCAAAATAGTTCTAGTTATGGAAGAACCAGTATAAGGGGAAAACTTTTAAACAGCAATAAGGGAAAACATCACAACATTTATATCATTTCATTTCTGTTTGGACTAAACCTAAAAAGCATTGAGATCAATGACTGAGATGCTTGTCTTATGTAATCAGAGTCACTTGTGGGGCAGTCGTAGGTTTTTGGTTAAGGAACCAGCCTTGTGACCTGAAGGTCCCCCTGTTTCATTCCCGTTCTGCCCACCGGCTGCCCACCGCTTGACCTTGTGTGCTCACTTCACTAGTGTGTGTACGTGTGTGTGTTTCACTGCATGAATCGGTTTAATGTGGTGGACAATTTCCTGCAGTACAACAGTTACAATGGATCATTTTATTATTTAAAAGAAATGCCTATACACCTCTCCTGTCATGCAGTTGTGCTAAATATTTATAATAAATGTGGGAATGATCAATAACTGATAATGGTGTGAATACTGATGCTGGTTTTGAAAACCACTGACCCACATGCTGATCAGCTGAACCCTCTTCAAGTTCATTTTCACCTCAAGTGGTCTGAGTGCTGTTTCATTTACACCTACAGCTCTACACAAACAAACATCTCTGTGGTTGATCCTGCCAGAGCTTGACGTAGCAAGCTCATTAGTAAACATTTTCAACACACACACACACACACACACACACACACACACACACACACACACACACACACAGAGCAAAAAAACAGAAAATCAACCATCAGGCTGAAGTTTTCAGCTTTTCATTTTGTTTGTTGCCGTGTTGTATTCCACATTCACTAATCGATAACTTACCTCCTGGAATCAAGCTTTGTTCACAGAACAGACGCCCCTCTGGTAGCTCACTAGCACCCATCCAGCATTCTTCGTAATTCAGAGCGCCGCCTGGCTGTAATCTAATTGATCTATTCAAATGTGGCATTTACCCGGTGCAAATGTTGCCAGAGTCCCCCAGGCCATGAGACAAAAGTCATATTTGAGCAGCAGTGATGACCAGGACGTTCACACATCTCTGTCATAATACCCTATGGCCTGACCACACACGTCCAACCCCAATCCCATCCCTTACTGTCTGCTTGTGCACAGTTGAACACATGAACACAGACGTACTGAATGACCTGCACGTTCACGTGTTTACATTTCAAATATGAAGTATAAGATAAAATTATATTGTACTTATCAGCTCATCTATTTAAGCCACTTAATATATTCACATGCATTCAGATGGTCCTGATTTTGTTCCACACATTGTCTAGTTAGTATATTTTGTAAGTTTAAAGGCATATGTCTGACTCTGCCATCCAGTGCAGATGCTCCCTAGAGCCATTAACATCTTGTTCATGAGAACAGGATGAATATAAGGTCACAGTGACGACTGACATGAAACTCTAATCAGGTCATGCTTGAGTCCAAGTGGACGTATGTACCAAATTTAATACAAATCCCATAAGACACTTTAAATAAATCACATTATTAGAAGAAGGCACCGATGTGAGGTAAATGTGACCTTGACATTTGACCATCAAAACCTAATCAGTACATCTCAAAGTCTAAGTGTACAATTATGATAAAGCAATTGTGTTTTCCTGTATATTAAGCAACATTAAACAATATACTATCTCATTAGTCTTATGATTACCCAGACTGCATGTGGATGAGAGCCACTTCAGGTCTTTCCTCAACCATAGTCTAAAAATGCTACAATCAGGAGGCAATTAGTATCTCCGATGTGTCTATCATTATGTGTCTGGAATGTGGGAGGAAACCTGCTTAGACACAAAATGGAAATGCAGACTCCACAGAAAAGATCTTGTTCGCCCCAATCTGGAATCGAACCCGAGAGCTTCAAGCTGTGTTGTTAATAGTTGCACATGTAATTATCCCTCCTTTGCTGATTAAACAAGTCCCACTAAATTTTTGCAATAGCTTCACTTTCGCCATTAAATGACATTTATGTGACATGCAAGGTTCAATTGCGGGGCAATCCAAGGATTAAGGAACAAGCCTTGCGACCTTGAGCAAGGCACCTAACCCCCATCACTCCCTGGGCGCTGTATACAAGGCTTCCCACTGCTCCGGGCACGTGTGCTCACTTCACCAGTGTGTGTGTGTGTGTGTGTTTTACTGCATGGATGGGTTGAAAGTGAAGGAAAGATTCCTCTGTGTGTAAGTAAAGTATGCGAAATAGAACATTTTATCACTTTAACCTCCTATTTGGGAAGCAGAGTCTATTTTGAGAGTATTTAGAACTGAATATTGCAGAACAAAAAATAAAGTAAATTATAGAATAAAACCATTCATTTACAACAAATATTTGATGAAGAAATGAAAAAAGTGCCAGTGACAAACGGTGATGTAGCATCTGATTCACACATCACTTATCACCTCCAGCATCGCGGCCTCTAAATTTAATGCATTTGTTTAGATGCTCTTTGTAAGAATATATTGAAGAAATTACAATGTTGTTGCTTTGAATGTTTTGGATTGCCAGATGGTTTAATACTCTTTTACTGTTGCCACTGATATGGCCTTGGTTACGGAATTTTGTAAACCACTGCATTGTGAATACAGACCATTTAAAAACATTTCATGTTTTTATAATATTATGACAGAGTGCTTAATTTCAGTAAGAGGAATACAACAATTGCAATGTCCTTATTGAAATGCTGAAATAAGTGGTTAACAACAATGAGAATACAAAAGAAGTATAGGAACAGGAGAGCGAAGGAGAGAGATAGAGGGCGAGAGATTACATGACCATGAGTTACATCATCATCGGTTACAATATACTGCGGATGAAAGGTGATGATGTGTATTAGGTTATAGCAATTAAGAGAATCCTGCTTTCACCTTTGCATGTTTTAAGTAATTGTGTGTGTGTGTGTGTGTGCGTGTAGACTGTGTGAAAGCACAGGGCCGGCTGTCTTTTAGAGAAGCCATATGGTTGAGTGGGCAGTATGCTGTCTAGGGATAGGCATAGAAGACCATGAGGTCTGTGACACAACAGTAAAACACACACACACTTATGCACACACACACACATCCACACACTTAAAATTAACAGATTTAGTGAGATACAGCTCATAAACACCAACACAACAAACCTCTTAACCCCATACTGTGGAATTTTTCTGATTACTTAAATAACCTTTCAGTGCCCTTTCCCCACAATTCTCTTGGTCTGGGTAATCCGAAAGCCGTTAGCTGCCCTTGGGCAGTGCAGCTGTGCTGGTGTCCCCCTGGACCGAGTCGAGACACCGACTCCTCCTCTCTTGCCAACATACTGTTTTTAATTTCGATCGTGCTACCAGCTGCAACATCCAGTAAATATTCAACACGCTACAGAATGCAGACCCTGCCTCATGTTGATTTGAGTGATTTTAATCAGTTGGATATGTCGCGCAAGAAAATGTAAATGCAGTATTTAACAGATTTTTAACCTGTTAATTACAACTCCAGATCTGACTCTGCAGCAGCAGCTCTACAGCTTTATAAGCTCCACAGTCATGTGTTTAGTTTTGTGGCATTTTCTGATGTCGGTTTAAATTAAGTTGGGTTTAAATGAAGCATATCTTCTCCTCCTTTACTGGCAGTTCCTATTAGACATCGGCAAAACAGATCCTTATTCTCTATCCCACCCCAACAACCACCAACCTGCATGTCCCCCCCGCTTACTGCATCCATAAACCATTTGCTCTCCTCCTACCTGTTGGCGCCATCCTAAGCATCCTTCTGCCAACATTAATTACATCACCTTACTGCATATGTCCAAACCACCTCAAACTCCTCTTCCAAATATCATCTCCCAAACATCCTGCGTCACTCCCAATGAGAGTCACCGTATCATCACCGCTAGTGCTTCCAGGTCCCTCTCCTGCTTTAAGCTGTATATCATTGCAGCACTCAGTACTGTCCTGTAAACTTTCCCTTAACATTGTTTTCTACTTTTATGTGACTGATTTACATTTTTTTTATTGATCAGCACATCTTTATAGAAATGAGTTTGTACTGATACAAACAGGGTGTATCTGTGCATTCTGTATATTGGCGATTTAAGAAATATTGCTGTTGTAGGAGCTAATAACAATGAATTACCAGTAAACATCCTACACGAGACCCTCGCCAAATATAAACCAACTGCATGTTTTTATTTAGAGGCAACAGTCTTCTGAGATCAGGCATATTAGTCTGAATTGAGAAGTGACCCTGAGCAGTGATGTGCAAAAGAAGAGGTGGGTGGATGGGTGCGTTCAGGAGACATCACAACTGTCAGAGTTTTAGTACCTTTCGAACCTGCTGCTGTCCAAATTCATCGTTACTTTCCTAACTTTGACAGCTGTGTATTCTGGGGATTAACATATCCCAGCATCAGTCAATAATAATAGTAAAGTGGATACAGCAGCCGCTTCAGTTCAGTCGAAAATTGGTGCACTCTTTACTACCGCTATATAATTGGACAATAATCAATAAATGGGAGGCCTAAAGGAATTACTTCTAGTTCATTTATTTACAACATAACCCAGAGTGCTTCAGCCAAACTGCACCTTCTCAATACTCACACATTTTATTGTATTAAAATGTCACACAATTGGCAGACTATAACTGCCCCAGCCCAGTGATAGATTGGCGCCCTGTCCTGAGTGTATCTGCCCAGCCCCTGAAACTTTCTCCCCTGGATGGGCATGGGGAACCCCCCCCCCCCCATGACCCTAATATAGGATAAAGCGGAAGATAATGGATGGATGGATGGACAGTATAACTGCCCCAATGTCCAATGTCATAGCACTAAAATTACTATTCACTCAAACCAATAGGTCTAAATCTCAAATACTGATTTATTAACTGCCAAAATGTTGTGTGTGCTTAAATATCATAGTTCTAGCCTTATATCTGTGTCTAGAATGTTGCGCTGTCATTAACAAATGGGCAGTCTGTCATTCATTACCAAGACTTGACATTTGTACATGAACATAAAGCTTATTCCTTATTAGTCATGTGAAAGCAAAACAAACAGTACTGTCATCAATTTCCACTGTAAAATCTCAGGATCTGCAATACAGCATATGAAGATTTTCAACAGACTTTGTCTGAGTAATGCAGAATATTTTTTTTCCCAAAGATTAAAAAGTGATCCATATTTGATGTAAACGGCAGCAGGCAGCCCACACGCTTCTCTCCCACCGTGTGGCATTAACATGCTATTAGCATCAGGAGTCTTTTGATAGGCAGACAGCAGGACAGTTGGTTTCATGTTCTTGTCATCCTATCCAGATAATCTACAGCTGAGATCCAGCGATCACACTCAAATGTCACCGTGGCATTTGGGAAGATATTCTTTCCTCATCCAAAACAGACTTTGCTGCATGTCCACTCTGCAGATCATGCTCACGATGAAGCATGGATGGAACAGAAGAAAGGCGGGGAGAAAAATGCAAGGCGGTAAGAGACAGCTAGAGAAGGTGAAAGACAAAGGAAGTGTCAGGACAAAAAGATTGGTGATGGACGCACCTGGACTGCTGCAGAATGCTAAGAAGAACAGTGTGCTGTTTCCTATTCATGCTCTCGCTGACAGAGCTGACAAGTCTTGCTTTTGTGTGCCAAGACGAGTGGAGTGATCGTGCCCTACCGCTAGACGATGCTGCTAAACAAAGTAGACATCTGCATCTGTTCAAAATGTCTAAAAGTACAGGATTAGTAATCACTCTGTCATGCTGCCAGCGTGATGCAATCATACCCTAAATAACACTATGGAAGACGTCTGTGGCATCGAGCTAGGTATGTTTTCTAAAGTTAGAATTCAGTCCACTCACATGAAAAGAAACCTTTTAAAACAGCAAACAGCAGTTTGTTTGTTACACCAGTCTGAGAGTTTATAGAGAATCGAGGATGTGTGCAGAAGTCAAGCCATGTGCCTGACTCATTGTCCTAAGGACCCATTTTAATGTGTGTGTGTGTGTGTGTGCACACTCGTGAACAGACCTGCTAATAGGTGCAGGATGAGTAATTGTTTAAAAGCCCATGCTGTTGCATAAAATGAAGCAAATTCCTGACTGGTGCTTTTAAACAATTAGCAAAGTCGGTCCAACTTTAGCCTATTATTAAGTATTTTAATAGACTGCTGATTCCAGATCAGACAGGACAAAGGCCATGAGGCAGAAAAATGGACAAAGTGAAGAAAGTGAACAAAATTAAAGTAGATAGAAAAAATTCATTTATCCAGTAAAGCAGAAAATGTTTGATAAAAAAACTTACATAAGAAATATCCATTGTATTCTGCTTTATCCTCTACTAGGGTCATAGGGGTGGGGGGGATGGATTTGTTTTTCTATGCTCATCCAGGAAAACGTTTCGGGCGCTGGGCAGATACACACAGGACAGGTGCCAATCTGTCGCTGGACACCCGCTTGTAACAGGTGCCTAGGGCTTCTGATCTGTTCTTTGAGTTAATTAACTTTCATTGATGGTTGTTTAGTTAATTAACTCGTTCCTTTGATTGGTTTATTGTTGTGCACGTGATCGGGTGTTTTTGTATTTACATTGGGTCATTTATTGGACGCTTTTATCCAAAGTGACTTACAAGGTGAGCACCGAGTTAATCACAACATCCCTGGAGCAATGAGGGTTAAGGGTCTTGCTCAAGGACCCACATTGGTAACAGCAGTGGACCTGGGATTTGAACCCACAACCTTCAGATTGATAGCCCAACACCCTGACCACTGAGCTACTGCTTTAGTTTCCGTGTTCCCCTTCCTCAGTGCACGTCTTAGTTTTATGTTCGCTCGCTCGTACCTCATTGTACCTCATGTTTTTTGGTGTCCAAACACCTTTAATAAAAAACTGTGTTTCTGCTACCTGCGTGCCTGGCTCCCATCTGCGCAGCCGCTTTTAGATCGAGGTAGCGAGCGTAACACCGCTTAATATATACACTATATTGGGGCAATTTAGAGCAGCCAATTTACGTTCAATTCATGTTTTAGGACTGTGGGAGGAAATCAGAGAACCTGGAGAAAACCCACACGGACACGAAGAGAACAATTTAGATGGAAACACCACCCAGTTGGAAATTTGAACCAAGATCCCCAGCACTGAGAGGTGCCAACCACAACGTGCTAAACACTACGCCACCGTGCCGCCCACATAAGAAACAATGATAAATAAAATAATAATGTGGAAATAACCAAAGAACCAAACAAAAAGTAACCAAAGAAAATCAAACTAATTATGATTTAAAGGCAAATAGTTTTATGTAGGAACTATCACGGCTTCAGTGGTTTCTGAATATTCTCACATTCTCATATTCTTTGTTAAGAAGCTTATTATTATAGAAGTTTATTTACAGCAGACAAAATGTAACACATATTACACTGATAATGCTTGTTACCATGGGGATTCCCTCTATACTTCAGTATAGAATTAAAATCCTAGTCCCGTGATCGGTAGCCTTGGTAACAAAGGACAACTGTACACTTCACAACACAAATCAAGTCGACTGACATTGTTATTACGTATGAGTTGGACATTATTTGGTAAGTTAAAGAACCAGCCACATTATATCTCAGGCTCAAAGCTTAAAACTTGCAAGCCAAGAAGCCAAATTACACAGAACATTGGACACAGGACAGTACATTGTGAGTGAGTGTGAGTGAGCTGTACGCAACCTGGCGCCACCTCTTTGGTCTTATTTCATCTGTACATTCTGTTTCTTCTGACCTTTCCATCCAGAATGTCGCCACAGCGGGAAGATCCACGTATTAGATTAGGTACAGTTTTACACCAGATGCCCTGCTTAACGCAACCCTCCTATTCATCCATGCTTAGAACAGCACAACAAGAGCACTTATATACACTCCCAACAGCTAGGGCAATTCAGTATCTCTAATTTAACTAACAGCATGTCTTTGGATGGTGTGAAGTAAACCTGGAGAAGTGACCTGTGCTCACCCCTGCTAGAAACTGACCTTTTATGCTGCAAGGTGAAAGCATCAGGCAATACCACCTTCTGTATTTCACCATACGTTTGTGACTTACTGTAACAAGGTTCAAAGAAATGAGGATGGAGGCATTCAATAAAATTACTTAAAATCAGATTATATTAAATCAGCTCATTAGCTCTAATTCAACTATCTTTCAGGGCTTGTGCAGAGCGTCCTTGCTGTTCAAAACACCTGCCACACAGACACTTACACAGACCATCACCTAGACTCGTCTGCCATTCAGATATGTTTCTCAAGTGTTTTCACTTCCTTCTTTTACAAATCACACCCTCGCTGCCAAAATTCCCTTAACACTTAATAACACTTAACTAAAAAAGGAAGCATTGATTAGCACTTAGGTGTTTCAAACTCATTAATTACAATAACAAAAAAGATGTTTTACCAGCACACTCTTATTTTGAGCGCTAATAATTCTGAAGCTTTTATATTGACTAAAATGAAAGTTCATGACCAAACGTTTTGGCAAGTCAAACATATAATCATTATGTTCTTTTTAGAAAAGCTGTTATTTCCTGCAAAAAGGTCATTCACTAGACTTCAGCCTACACCAGAACACCGATATCTTCCAATTATGATTCATCACAGACCTCCACCGGTCAAAACATTAGGTTGCTGGCGGATTCATTCGAGCAGTCTAAATGAAATTCTACATTCAGAAAAGTCATTAAAATTGGTACTTTTCAAATAAAGACCTGCTGCGCTTCACATTATGCTGAGCCCTTTGGTTAACTTCAGCTGAGAGCTGTGTGTTATCATTACATAGAGGAGGGATTATGGAAACAAAAAGGGTCATACGGCTAGGTCAATTCTTATGATGAGATGGGATAAAATAATCCTTTAATAGTCCCTCAGTGGGGAAATTCACATTGTTTTAACAGCAAATTAATAGCAAGACAATAGGAAAAGAAAAACTTCTGACATTATAAATAATAAAAATTAATTCATAATGAACATGAAATGAACCAAATCATCAAATGAACTAATTGCACATGTAAGAAAATACATATTGTATACAAAGAGTTGGCACAGATGAGTGTAGTGTTTAAAACATGTATACAATAAGATCATATATGTAACTGTGAAGACTACGAGGAAGAACAGTGAGTATAATAAGTAAGAAAGTGATCTGCTGGTTGTAAGCAATTCTTAATGTCCTCTCTATCTTGCTGCCGCTTTTTTAATTTTCAGGCATAGTATCTTGAGAATAGATTTAAAATTGGTTCGAAACTAATCTATATTTGAGGTGAGAGGATATTCTCAGCTGCAGGATGAACATTGTGTGGAACAAAACTCTCATTATCTTCCACTTAATCCTAGGGACTAGGGTCTCAGGGAAGGATTCCCATGTCCATCCTGGGAGAACATTTTGGGTGCTGGGCAGATACATCCAGGACAGGGCAACAATCCATCACTGGGCACACACTCACACGCACACTATAGTTATTGTTAAGTAATGGTTATGTTATGTTAGTGGTATTTATGGGTTCTCTACAAAATAGATGGAAGTTTGTGTAAAGTCCCCACAATGCACAGACAGAAATGTGTGTGTGTGCACATGTGTAGGTTTCTTGAGAAGGAACTTGTGCCAGAGTATTAATTTCCCATAGGTGTTGGACAGGAGCCGTTGGAAACCACTATCCCTCAGTAAAAGTACTTCAGCTCTGCTTTGCTCAAGATATAAACTTTTGGGCTTACAGTTGGAATGTCAAATTTGCTGTCTAATGTATTTTCATATATTATTAAATGATATCAGCCTTCAGGGCATTTTGATGCAAAATTACTGTCTTGCTAGTCCTTTAGCTATGCCTCTGGGTACCTGCAGCTACAGTAAGGCTCCAAGCATAGTCAGAATATGGGCCACTACTGTGGTGCCACCAGACCAGAGTCCAAAATATAAGATTAATGAGAATAGTGTGGGAGTCACATTAATTAAAATACAATTCTTCATTAGCGTTAGTTGTTATAGCAAGTGCAATTTATAAGCATTAACACCACATTAATCAAGTCCTGTAATATATCATGCTGTAGCCTTGCACCCTACAGAAATAGTGAGACCAAAGCTATAATAACTAATAAAAACACATTACTGCATATGAGAGGTGAGGATACCTTAATGTAGCACTCTAGTTGTTCATAGACCTTGTGCTTGCCCAGAAAGATGGAGAGTGGAGTTCTGTAGGGAAAACTGGTGAAGACTACATGGGTAATCTTCGGAAAACTGAAGATCTGAAATCCCGACTTTTCATAAAGCTCCTGCAGTCGAACGCTGGGTTTCTGATCACCCTCACTCAGAATACTGCCGGCAACGCAACGGCATTTTGGACCTGTAACCTGTGCAAACATGTCAGAAAAGAAAAGAGAAGATCTAAATATGGCATGCAAAAATGTGCTCACAGTTGTTAGTATAAATAATTAAGAAAGAATATGATTAACTTTATGGCTTCTGAATATTAGTTAAAGACTTTTGAATATTGGAAGTAAAATTTGTTTATTATTTGTGGACAATTTTGAGCTATTTCTGGAAAAAGTGGCATCATGTTCTGAGGACAGAGTTATTCAAGCTGTCGGACCAAACTTTTATTAGGATATCTTGTTAGGGCTATGACTTAATCACAATTAATTTTAGAGAAGGCCAGAGATGCAAATTTATTAATTTTTTTTGCTCAATGCTGTAAAACAGCAAAAATAAAATGTAAATAAATGAGTCTTTAAAAGCAGGCAGACCGGTGGCTTAGTGGTTAGCACGTCTACCTCGCAGCGCTGGGGTTCGAAGTTCGAATCTGTGTGGAGTTTCCATGTTCTCACTGTGTCTGCGTGGGTTCTCCAATTTCGTCTCACATTCCAGTTGCCCCTATATATTCCAATTGCCCCATTGTGTGATGGACTGGCACGCTGTTTTGGGTGTATCTTCCCAGTGCCCCCCAGCTACCCTAGTATAGGGTTAAGTGGAAGATGACGAATGTATGTTTGGAGTAATTAAAACAAGCAATTAACATGGGTATTGGAAGTTGACTTGATGTCAGGATGATTAAGAAAACTTCTCTTTTTAAAAAATGTCTCAAGGATCATGGTCACTGGAGTCCAATATGACTCTGTTGGCTTTATATTTTGTTAGTTGTCTGTACCCTGCCTGGTACCTGTACAGCATCACCCAAGTATTATGCCCTGTGGAGGTCCTGCATGGAGGGAGACTCTACCTTTATGTAGTATGATATTTTCAAACAGACTAACACACCCAGTACACACAAAAAAAGTATCCACCGTTGTGCTAACTCGTTATTTAGTTCACTATAGGTTGATTGTAAAACTCTAAAATGATTTTTTTATAATTAAAACATCAAAACATTGTCATACCACAGAGCAACAGATTCTGAGGCTGCCTTTTTCTTAACCCCTTTGCCATCTACATCATTAGCACCAAAGCATGAGGCAGCTCGACTGACCCTGACCTCCTGAGCAGATCTTCAACAAACTGTTCAAACCACAACTCCTTAAAATTCTGGTTGAACTTAGAAAAGTCTTAGCGAAGGCCAAAGAACCTCTTCACTAAAAGGCAGCAATTAGCAGATCCTTCCGCTGCACATGCGAGCAGCCCTCAGCCATCCCCTCATCAGGTGTAAACATTCTTTCCTCCTCACCTGCCTCACCTCAGCACCCAGCTGGCACTGAAAACCAACAGACACTCAATTCACAATTACGCACACATGCATATGGGATGAGCTGCAAAGAGAAAACGGGTCTAATGAGCACCAGCCGTTCCGACCGAAAGGGAGCTGTGATAAATTAAACACGAGGAGGATTTAATAAAGAAATATAGCAGGCACAGGTGGCACGTCGTGTGAACAGAGTGGAGGAGGGGGGACCGTTCCATGATCTTCCACATCTTTAATTGCTGAAATTCTGCAGGCTACAGTCAGACACCCTGCTGTCATCATCATAGGAAGACTGACTCCATGCTCAAGGACAAGACACACACATACACACATACACACACTGGATAGCTGATTCGGGAATAAGTGTAGAGAGAATGTTATTATACACAACAGGGGCCATTATGCCGGATTACTGCTGAGGTGTATTAGTGACAGGTTCTGTTCATTATTCTAGCCTCAAGTTAAGCACTTACACAGCCGAGCCACGATTTGTCTCACTCCACCACCTATAAATATAACGCATTAGAATTAGAAAAGAATTAGTGGAGAATAGTGTGTGTGGTGCTGAAATGCTGACAGTCCAGGGAGCCCTCTTGACTGGGTACTCTGCAGTCTCTGACAACCTTTTACGCTGCACAGGCGGCCAATTAGGATGTCTTAACTTCTCTTAATGCGTTTTTGTTCTCTTTTAAGCTGACAAATCTCATCCTCAACTCTGCCAGAATTTCATCATCATCATCAATTTCATCATCACTGTGAAGCAGAGCAATATTAATGATTGAATTAAATCAAATGAACAATAGTTAATAATACACATTTGGATCAGTGATTTCTTGTTCTTTTACTTAAGAATCATTGATCTGTGTTTGATTTGTGACCCCAGGCTGTAGGTATACATCAGGTAGATAATCAGCATGCAGGGTTAGTAACAGATCCACACAACCTTTAATCTCTGTGTAATCAAATCATAAAATTCAAGAAGTATGAACCTGCAGGTCTGAGGTCTGGGTGCTGTAATGAGTGTGAGGGCATGTAGAGTTTGACAGGAGGAATCACACTGGGTAAGAGAGTATCAGGCCAAGTCAGTGCTGAACAGAGCGAAATGTAGTTATACTAAAACCCCACACTATGACTATCAGCAATTCGCAAAAGCTTCCCACTTGAGATTTCAACAATTTTTTGGGATGTGAACTACACAGCTATGTGGGAACATCAAATTTGCCATCTGGTTTCATTCTGTGCATCCAGTTTCTCTTCACCCCCAATCCTGTGTATTTACTAATATATAAACAAAGTTTTATTCATTCATTCATTTATTATCTTCCGCTTTATCCTATATTAGGGTCGCGGTGGGGTTCCCCATGCCCATCCAGGGGAGAACGTTTCGGGCGCTGGGTAGATACACCCAGGATAGGGCGCCAATCTATCGCTGGGCACACACTCACTCACACAGACACACTCTATATGGGGCAATTTGGAGAACTCAATTGACTTGATCCATGTTTTTGGACTGTGGGAGGAAACTGGAGAACCCGGAGGAAACCCACGCGGACACGGGGAGAACATGGAAACTCCACCCAGATGGGGAGTCGAACCGGGAATCCCTAGTGCTGAGAGGCGAACGTGCCAACCACTAAGCCACCGTGCCGCCCAACAAAGTTTTAATTATTCTTAAATTTACAGAATATAGGTTAAGGGACTGGGTGGCATGGTTGTGTAGTGGTCTATTGGTTGCTCTAAATTGTCTCTATTTTGTCTTATTTGTGTGAGTGAGTTAGTGCCCAGCGATGATTGGCATCCTGCCCAGCGTTCAAAATAAGCAAAACGATTTCACAGGTGCACTTTAATTAAAAAAAATGAAAAACTTCAAATGGGATTAATATTGGTCATTGATGCCTGCTTTAGAGTTTGCATGTTTTTCACGTCCTCTTTTTTTTTTAAATAAGATTTGTAGAAAATGTTCTAGAAATACACAGCCACATAAATTCATCAATCCCAGCAGACATCTGGAGTTATCCAGGTGGCTGAGTACCAGACTATGCTTTTACCAGCAGTAACTGCACCTGTTCTGCTCTTCACCACACACACTCCACAGCTCAGTGACTGGGAGTCCTGCTGTGCTTCTCCACAACATGCTTTGATTGACAGAGTGCAGCAATTAGTCAACATGATCTTAAACTGAGCACGTCGGACTTAGCGAGGTGGACATTCTGTGATGTGCCACTTTAAGTAATAAGCTGCACATTTTTGGTCTCTAGTCTTAATTTTTCTTATCTGCTAAGTACAAAGGCACGGGCAACCTTCGGACCCTAATATAGGTTTAAGAAGACGATAATGAATGAATGATTAAATGAACACATAAAACATAATTAAACAACAAATCTTAACATTAGGCACTAATGAGAGATGGATTATTATTATTAATTTCCTACCTTATTATTGTAATATATTCTATTTTATAGTTTTAAAGGCATATATATATATATATATATATATATATGTGTGTGTGTGTATATATATATATATATATATATATATATATATATATATATATATGTGTATATATATATATATATATATATATATATATATATATATATATATATATATATATATATATATATATATAGAGTGTAGTTTAAGGTCCCAGGTTCTAATTCTTGTCAGAGACAGTAAAGGTCCTTTCTATGAGGAATTTACATGCTTGTCCAGGTTTATTCCTTATTCTATAGATATGCTGTTAGGTAACTTGGAGATATTAAATTGCTTCTGTGACTGTAATAAAAAACAGTCGATAATGCTGCCAGACATTACACTCCTAAATAAACACGTAATACAGACATAACTAAAGGCATAACAAAATGTACTTCATTTAAATTGTCTTTTTAACTCCCCATTGTATTTTATAATGGCAGCCTAATCTTACATACACTTAACATTTCATTTTTTTGTTGTTAATTATTTTTAGTCAACTTATAATACAGCACCATCTGATTTCACGCAGTGGTATCCCAGAGAGATTTAAATTACTGCAAGTGACAAGTAAACAATAGTTGATGATCTTTAAATTGATGCCAAAAAACAAAAACTACGTGAAGTATTAATTCAGGAGGCACATTTAAGAAACCTTGATTATACCCTT